>CAIGQQ010037491.1:1246861-1328829 GCA_903798035.1 Danio albolineatus | reverse complement strand
GTTCAAACTATTTATTTTAAAAGAGCTGAATCAACACAATTCTTGAGATTTGTTTTAGGACAACTTAATGTTTTTTGTTCAATCGACTTAAATTTGGTAAAGATGCAGTGTGTAAGTTTGACACCCAGTGGTTGAACTAGGTATTGCATTTCTGGATCAAAACAAACGCAAGCCCTGGTTGCCAGATTGAGGGCCAACAGGAGCGAGTCTGACGATCAAGCCTAAAGGCTGATATAAATCACGTTCTATGTAAAAGCAACGGCAGAAGGAATAATTTCTACATTAAAAGGAGTTTTTGTTCTAACCAACACCTCACATTGATATATTAGAAACGCCTTCTATTTCTTACTGCTGAAAACTGACAGTGATCACCTCAGCTACTCCTCGTATGCTTTAATCGGTGTGAAATGCTAATAATGTGAGTTTGAATGCCATTTTACATGACATTTACTGTATTGCCATATAGAAAGCTGCAGCTCAGTTCACCTCAGATCTTGAAAATAAAATAAACCTAAAATAAACCCATATCAGAGATTCAGCATGTACATAATAATGTTAAAGAGGGTTAATATGTATTAAATAAATTATAATCTTTACCATTTCGTGAGTGAGTGCATATTCTGTGCTTCTGAATGGCTGTATTTAAATTTCTGTCGTGTTGCGTCTGGTGCAAACAGCCAAATTGTTTATCACTGCAAATTTCATCACGAAGCGTGTTGTTAGGACACGGGGTTACAATGTAACCTGCTCATCTAATGTTTACGTTCGTAATATTTATATTATTTGCTAATTATTATCCTCATGTGGAACTCTGAATATGCGTCTCATTTCAGAGTCTGCTACTGTCCACCAGAGGTCACATTTCAGTCATGGATGCATGCTTTGAGAGCCATCCTGACTGAATGAGGGTGATAAAATTGGCTAAAGTGGCAGTGGGCAGGTTAAAAGAACCAAAACAAAGACGGCATTCCAGCAAGTAACAGACATTTTCAAAGGAGAATAAGCATTGTTTTTCAGATAAACAAGAATGTTCACTCAGCATGTTTCTTAAATATATGCAAACGTATGGTATTTTTATGCTTTAGAAGAGTCAAAAACGTACACACAGCACCTTAAAGTTAAGTTAATCGATATGTGTTGAACAGAACAGGAATAAAGTTCATTTTAAAATCACCCATTACAAACTGTTTTAAAAAATTCCTGAAATTTTGTTCAAATAAATGCAGCCTTAGTAAGTGCAAGATACATCTGAAGAGGAGTGTAAAATGATTAAGTGACAAAAATGTATGCATTGGTGCTATGGTACTGTGGATGATATTTTAAGCTAGTTGTATGATTTCAACTTTACACTGTAAAACAATTTTGAATCAATTTTACAATAAATCAAATGAACTTTTTTAGTCATCGCAACTTAAATCAGTCAAACTGACTAAACATATTGTGCTAAACTTTTGTACAGCTACAAAACATTTATTTGAAACCTGATTAACTTACTAAATTAAGTTAAAGTACTGTAACATAAAACACTTGTTGTCATGTCTTTTTGTCATTTAATTTTTACAGCGTATACTTCAAATAAAACACGATGTATCAGCTTTGATTAAACTATGAGCAGTGAAGTTATTCTGCAGATCTCCACTGTAAATGCACTACTGTACCTGCTGTGTTTTGAGCTGTAAACTCAAAGCTGTAAAGAGTAGCAGCCCACATTTTTTACAAGCAAAATGTTCTTCCTCTCTCCTTTTTCTTCATTTTTTCGCATGTCCATCTTAAAATAATTCTCTAAATCCCTCTGCAATGCATGCCACTTTTCATTTATTTTTCCTCAGAATCAAAAGACAAAGACCAGCGGCACACATTAGCAAAGCCTGTCACACTGTAGATGTTTGTTACACAGATAGAAGTAAGAGTGAATATCTATTGCGTGCACATTTGGATGCACATTTGTGTCTTTGTTTTTTTGAAGTTTTAATTGTAAATATTTTTGTTTTATGCGCTTCTTCTATTTTCCTTTCTAAGACATAGTAAATCTTACTCTGTCTAAAGTTTAATTACAATTTAAAAATGACATTCATTTTCATACATGATGTTAATTACTCAACTGTTAAAGCCATTAGTAATTAGTTATTTAGTTAGTAAATAATAAAGTTATGATGACTAAAATCCTTAACCTCTCTGATTTTAATGTGCACCTTTTGTAACGCTGTTTTGAAACAATAATTACTGTAAAAAAAAAAAAGCATCGTACAAATAAACTTGAATTGAATGTTAAGGTAATTTTTTAGGACTATTTTTTCATGTTAAACTGTTTAAAACTGCTTTTAAATCTTTATTTTTTAATTTTTTTATTGTGTTGTCAAATTATGTAATAAGTAATTCATGTTTAAGGTGGTTCATTAATTAATAAAGAAAAAATCATTAATCTGTAGCCAGATTAATAAAGGGACTAAGCCGAAAAAAAAATTAATGAATGAATTCATGTTTTACCTCAAAACTGAACATAAAAAGTATACAATATAAAGTATAATTTAAAATTAAATATAATATTAAAACAAAATCTGCACACAATTAGCACTTTTGGAAATGAATAAATTTCATTGTGACATTACTTTAATATATATATTTTCATATTTATCTAAATTAACATATAATGCATCCGGAAAGTATTCATAGCGCTTCACTTTTTCCACATTTTTTCATGTAACAGCCTTATTCCAAAATGGATTAAATTAATTTATTTCCTCAATTCTACACACAATACCCCATAATGACAATGTGAAACATGATTTTTTATTAAAAACAAAAACAAAACAAAAAACCTGAAAAATCACATGTACATAAGTATTCACAGCCTTTGCTCAATGCTTTGTTGATGCACCTTTGGCAGCAATTACAGCCTCAAGTCTTTTTCAATATGATGCCACAAGCTCAGCACACCCGTCTTTTAGAATTGTTGCCCATTCCTCTTTGCAGTCCCTCTCAATCTCTATCAGGTTGGATGGGAAGCGACGGTATACAGCCAATTTTAGATCTCTTCTGAGATGTTTAATTGAATTTAGGTCTGGGTTCTGGCTGGGCCACTCAAGGACATTCAAAGAGTTGTTGTGAAGCCACTCCATTGATATTTTGGTGGTGTGCTTTAAGTCATTGTCCTGCTGGAAGATGTCCTGTCGCCCCAGTCTGAGGTCAAAAGCACTATAAAGTAGGTTTTCATTCAGGATGTCTCTGTACATTGCTGCATTCATCTTAACCTCTATCCTGACTAGTCCTCCAGTTCCGGCTGCTGAAAAACATCCCCACAGCATGATGCTGCCACCACCATGCTTCACTGTAGGGATGGTATTAGACTGGTGATGAGCGGTGCCTGGTTTTCTCCAAACGTAACGCCTGGCATTCACCCCAAAGAGTTCAGTTTTAGTCTCATCAGACCAGAGAATTTAGTTTCTTATGGTCTGAGAGTGCTTCAGATGCCTTTTGGCAAATTCCAGGCTAAGGAGTGGTGTGCGTCTGGACACTCTACCATACAGGCCTGATTGGTGGATTGCTGCACAGATGGTTATCCTTCTATAAGGTTCTCCTCTCTCCACAGAAAAATGCTGGAGCTCCGACAGAGTGACCATCTGTGTCACATCCCCAGCTCGTCACTCCTCATCTCCAGCTCATCACTCCTCATCATCCAGATCTCATCCCAGCCGTGCACAATCCCCCGTCTAATAATCTCACACCTGAAAGCACTCCCGGCTCACTATATAGTCTCCCTGCATTCACTCCCTCACGGTCGAGTATCATCAATGGACACGATCTCCCTATCCTGCTCCTCATCCAGTCTCGGACACTCTCCTGTGCTCCCAATGACTCACCAAAGCCTTCATCTAAGCTCCACTAAGGGAAGTGACTTTCATATGCTCTAAGTTTATGTTCTCGTCTCACTCTCCTGCCTGGATCCCTAGCACTACAACCTCATCCCCTCGATGCCTTCGTCATCTTGTGTCTGTTCAACAGTTTGTCAATAAATAGACTTACTTTTGTACATTTGACTCTACCTCCTTCATCAGATCGTGACAATCTGGTAATTGATCACCTCCCTGACTAAGGCCCTTCTCCCCGGATCACTGAGCTTAGATGGCCGACCAGCTCTAGGAAGAGTCCTGGTGGTTCCAAACATCTTCCACTGACAGATGATGGAGGCCACTGTGCTCATTGGAACTTTTAGAGCAGCAAAAACAATGTCTGTAACCTTCCCCATCCTTGTACCTTGAGACAATCCTGTCTGGGAGGTCTACAGACAATTCCTTCGTCTTCATGCTTGGTTTGTGCTTTGAAATGCACTGTCAACCTTCAGACTTATATAGACAAGTGTTTGCCTTTTCAAATCATGTCCAATCAACTGAATTTACCACAGGTGAGCTTCAATTAAGCTTCTGAAACGTCTCAAGAATGATCAGTGGAAACAGAATGTACCTGATCTCAATTTTCAGTTTTTTTAGGATTTTTATTTTTAATAAATTTTCAAAAATGTTAAAAATCTTGTTTCACATTGTCATTATGGGGTATTGTGTGTAGAATATTGAGAAAATAAAATGAATTTAATCCATTTTGGAATAAGACTGTAACGTGAAAAAAGTGAAGCGCTATGAATACTAGTTTTCATCTTATTAGTATAATTATAAAAACATTCAAATGAAAGTCAAATGTTTATATAGTAGAAACCATAACAGTCCAAAAATAGTCTTTGTTTGCTTTACACACATTTTAATTTTGTTTTGGTGATGAATATGACCTGGCCATGACTCACAGTCTAGATTCTGACAGGCTGCATTTCAATGAATCACTTCAGAAAATGAACAATAGTGATTTTTTTTTGTTGAGCTGATCAGATGATGAACACTGAAGAACACAGACAGTCTCTCAGTCTCCCGCTGGCAGGTATAAAGAGAGAAACACTGATCTTTTGTGTTTAAAACAGCAGACTCACAGCCAAGCTCATCAAAGCCATGCATATTTATGAGGCTCTCACCCACGCTTATTTTAATTGCAAATTGAGGGAAGAAAGGAGTCTTTAATTTGACTGTTCTTCTCCATGTTTCCGATAAATTGTGTGTAAACTTGGGTTAAGGGTGAACTCCAAAAGAGAGATGAGACCAGGTTTTCCAGGTTAGTGTGCTTAGATTAATAGCTTCTTTACTAGAGGAAAGCTTCCACAATACAGTAATATTGGCAATGGTGAAGCAGTTAAGATACAAAATTGGCAACATCTGTTTTACTAAACAGAAGAGTTTGCTTATCTCGCTTCAGTTTTATTGCTGCAGTGCAAAATGACCAACATTTAATGACAAGCTGCCATAAATGTTGTAAGCGCCTGGTCGTGATGCAGCCATCCAGTTTTGGGTAAGTTACTTGACAAAAGTAATTCCTTACAAATTACATTGCTACAATAGTATTTAGATAGCTTTCATAATTACTTTCTCTAAAATGTAATTGAATTAATTGATAATTAATTTTAATAACTTGACTTGATACTAATTTGAACGCCTATAAATCTCAATGCATAAATAATTATAACATATAACCCTAAACATTTAACATGCTATTTTTTTTGTCAAGCAGGCCGTTTTAGCTTTATTAACAAAAGTAACACGTCAGACAAGTCCAACTTTATATATAACAAAAGATTAAATACTTTTAAGATGAAATATGAAGAGTTCAGATGCAAAACTGACTAAATGTCATCTGAAATGTCCTCTTAAAATGAGCGTTTTTCTCAGTCTCCTGTTTATGTTCAGTTATTTTACTTTAAAGGCAATGAAAAGAACCTGTTCGTCAAAAGTAAAATTACTGAGAGAGAAAAATTCTAATTTTCGAAGAAAATATTAATAATAAGCAATATTTGTGTTTTTTGCATCTAAACTCTCTCTCTCTCTATATATATGTGTGTGTGTGTGTGTGTGTGTGTGTGTGTGCGTGTGTGTGTGTGTAAATAAATGTGGTGTGTGAACCTATATTCAATTAAACTGCATTAAACTATGCCATCTCCTTTCCTCCATAGCTTTAATATAACCACAAATTAGCATGTAGATATTGATTTTTGCCATAATGCAGCCTAATTGAATAATACTTTGAACTCGGTGAACAGAATATGTGCATTAAAACCGTTAATTTGCAGGGCACACATCCTGTGGGCTGAAACCGTGAGGAACTGAAGCTTCAATATTTATGAAATCTTTACCTTCTTTGTTGCCTTCCTTGTTGTGTTTTTTCAGCCATTCGATGTTCTTCCTGATCGCCTCCAAATAACTCTCAGACTTCCCAGGATGACCTGACAGAGAGAAATGATAAATATTATTATTGTTGTTGTTATTAATTAGTCTCCAGCACCTTTATGATTCTACTGTATATAGGACGAGTACTTTAAAGAACAAATGAATGGATTATTATTATTTGTCAACTGTCTGTGTTGTGTTTCATGTGCTTCCTGTTTTCGTCATGTGATTCCTTCGTTCCATTTTTCCCGCCATGTGTTAAGTTTCAGTGTTTCCACCTGCGTCTTTCTCCTGTGTGTAATTTGTTCATTTACGTCCTGTGTATTTAAGCTTCTGGGTTTGGTTCAGTCATGGTCTGGGCTTGTATTTTTATTACCACATGTCTTTCCTGAGTCTTCAGTATTTCCAGTGAGTGTTTATAAGTGAATCTGTGTATTTTGATAAATCCTGTGTTTCGTACTTTTTGTGGAGTGAACAAGTGTGTCGTTAATATATTTTAAATGATTTCTTCCTCTTATTTTAATATAAGTAATATTAATAACTCTACAACGCAATATCAATTTTAAATAAATTTTGCTATTATAAATCTATTTTTGTTTTTATTTTCTGTTATTGTTATTATCATTTAAAAACAAAAAACAATCATTTTTAAATATTGTTTTTTTAAATATTAATATTATTATTATTATTGTTATTTTTTATAATAATTTCTTATTTATAATAATAATAATAATAATAATAATAAGTTATATAATTGTTTAAATTTATATTTTTATTGTGCAATCCATAAAATAATGTTGGTTTAAATATATTTCTGTATAGTCTTCCTCTTCTCTTTTTTTTTAGAACTCATAAAATATGAATAAAACATCTGTTATGGTGTGCATTATTACAATTATCACACCTTTCAGACCAGACAGATATGATGTATTAGACTATTAAGAACAGGACGTATTTTTCACTAGTCATTAAACTAAACTGAAAATGGCTCATTTTGTTTTGAGTTATGAGTGCTTCCATGGCAATAAATCATAATGTTCTGAGACATCATTCATTCTGATGGCACCCTTAATGTATAATGGGTGTGTTTTAAATGGTCCCTGGGTAATAAACCACAGTGATTATCACATCTTTAAAAAAAATATGTATGAGCAGTAAAATATTTCAAGGAATCAATAAAAGTCTCCCTGACAAGGCCTCATCATTTCATTTATTACTGCCAGGTCACATTAACCATGTTTTTACCTTGAAGCGATTAAGATTACAGCTGTTTAGTCACATTGGTGTAATGTTGAATATGTCAGAATTCACTTCCATACCATTATTCACATTATTGTAAGGTGTTTACGTTACATGTTTCTTCTGCTTTCTATAATTACAATTCATTACATGCAATTCACCCTAAACCTAACCCCTTATTCAAGTATGTGTAATTACTTAATATTACTCAGTTGTTAAATGAACAACAAAGACACCTTAAAATAAAGTGTAACCTAACTCTTTTATGCTCAAGTAAAAAAACACCAAGTTTTGCTTTCAAGAAATCCATCACGGTTTTCTGATGCAATACTTTTAAACTGCGCATTAAAACAGGGTGATGGAAGAATAGCTGCTGTGTGTTTCAGCACTGGCCTCAATCTGTCGGCTGCTGCAGAGTCTCCTATGAGACAGATTTCTCTCTGGATCTCTGCATCACACACTGTATACTGCAGTACGAACATATGTTTCCTGAGGAAATGGAGGTTAGTGTAGGACTGTGTTTAATTGAGGCTTTTCAAAATATCTGACTTAATTCTGTGACAAATCTGTGATTTGGGTGTTTTGTAAAGGTTTTTTTTCCCAGTCTAATAGAAAGCAAACACCCAAAAGTCATGCCTGTCAACTCTCCCATTTTTGCAGAGATTCTTTTTTATTGTTAACAAAACAAACAGGCTGAAAGAACAATATAATAAAAAAATTATCAATTCAACTACCCCACCCTGTCCCCTGCGGTCTCTTTGTGAAGTTTCACAAACTACTTTTGAGAGGAGCACGTGATATGATCGACTACAGCTGATCCCTATCGCTAATCATTAGCTAGTCTGTCAGATCCTTCTAAAACTGCTATATATATCCTCCCTAAACTTCATTCCACATCTTTGTTTTCGGAAAACTCCCCCTCCTAAGTAGCATCAAAGAGCTGATCTCAAATGTGATATAATTGCAAAAGCAGTTCAAGAGAATTTTGCTTTCGCTTTATTTCAGCTTGAAAGCACGGTGAAATTAAAATGAAAGCTGCCGCATTCACTTCATTTCCATTAAAGCTATGTGTCGACCGTCACCCTTCCTATGCAACATCTGAATGTATCGAATATGTAAACATGTTTGTCCTGGTGTGTTTTATTTATCTTAAATGAGCACAAACAGTTATGAAAGTAATCTAATGCCTTCATTATAGATCTGTGGATTCTTAAAGGGACACCTCTGTTATCAAACAAAACAGTGGATCAAAATGAGAGATTCAGTGCTCTTCACTAAATAATAAGAAACTTTAATCAATATTTAAATACAGTGAATAAGGTGAATGCGATTTTATGACTTATTTCTGTAGAGGTCATTGATTTTAATAGGCTAAATCTTTTATTGTATTATCAACAGGGGCGCCGCTAAGGGGGGGAAAGTTAGGACGATTCTAAGGGCCCATGCACTCTAGGGGGCCCCAGAGATCTGCTTTATAATTAATAACAGTACTATAATGTAATATAAATTATTAATGTATCTCTAAATTACAAGTAACACAATTTATTAGAAAAAAAACGGCTTATATCTGCCCCTCGTGTCTGTCACTGTCAAACTGCACCCCCCTCCTTTCACTGTATGGTTCAGTAGTAGCGGGAAGAGAGTTGATGCTTTGAGAGCGATCATCAGGTAAACTGTCAAAGCAGCGATGGTTAACACAGATTAAATCCGGTCATCAAAAACGAAAAGAGAGGCTACAAAAAGCAGAGACAGAGAAAGGTAACGGCAGTTGCTATCACCGTTTGTTGAAAAGAAAGGTAACGTTATGTCTATTCACAGAGCTTTCTTTTTGCGGTAATGATAGCGCCGCTAGTTTAATTTATTTAGCTAATGATGAGCTCTTTATATATACGCCCTCACCTGCTCTTCCCTGCGAAGTTCCCCAAACTCATCTCCCAGTTGAAGAAGCAGGTAACTGAGATCCTGCCTTTAAAAATAGCATGTGCATTGCAGTCTGCGTTTAAGTATTAATTTCACTATGATATTAACTTAATTGTTGACGTGGCCACTATTAAATGACTGCTATTTTTCCACAATGTTGATTATGTAGAATGATATTAGTTATAACAGCAAAGCAAACATAAAACTGAAAGACAAAACTTTAAATATATCAAGTTAGGTTTCCTTGAAAGATGATGATCTATTTAATTTTTTTTTTGCCCAGTGGACCATTTCTAGTAATATAACTGATTAGTCAAACTCATACCATATCAGCAGAATAGTGTAAAACAATATCTCAATGTCCATACAGACAAGTTTTGAATTAATTATGTATCTTTTAAATATGTCATAGCCAGGATGCTCCTCAAGCCAGTCTTTTGAGCCTAGATTGTTAAAGTAGAGCCCATAGTGAATGGCGTAATTTAAATGTAATAAATCTGCAGAATTCTGTCTGTACTACTTTACTGCATGTACTCAGTTACACAAGCACGTGTGTAAACACACACACACATACAGATATACACACATACACATATTAGCCTCCCTTTATTTTTTATTTTTTTAAATATTTCCCAAATGATGTTTAACAGAGCAAATTTTCACAGTATGTCTGATAATATTTTTTCTTCTGGAGAAAGTCTTATTTGTTGTATTTTGGCTTGAATAAAAGCAGTTTTTAATTTTTTAAAAAACATTTTAAGGTCAAAATTATTTGCCCCTTTAAGCAATTTTTTTTCTTGATAGTCTACAGAACAAACCACTGTTATACAATAACTTGTCTAATTACCCTAACCTGCCTGGTTAACCTAATTAACCTAGTTAACCTTTAAATGTCATTTTAAGCTGTATAGAAGTGTCTTGAAATATATCTAGTCAAATATTATTTACTGTCATCAGGGCAAATATAAAAGAAATCAGTTATTAGAGATGAGTTATAAAAACTATTTTGTTTAGAAATGTGTTAAATTGGTGAAAAAATAAACAGGGCTAATAATTCTGACTTCAACTGTGTGTATATATGCACATAAAAATGTAAAATTTTCAGTGAATATTTGATTACTGTTCCTTTTTTTGTACTACGTTTACATTTGAACAATAAATCATCTGCTAGCTACAGTCATGGTCGTTCTCTTACTAAATACTGATAAGTAGTGGACAAAATCAATAATAAACTGCATAGGTCAGTATAACTACATCGCGGACAAAGAGTTTAGATAGCTAGCTTGGTAGTAGGGGGCCCATACTCATATTTTTTCATGGGGCCCAAAATTGCTAGCGGCGCCCCTGATTATCAATATGTTCTAATGTTTGCTATGTATTCTATCATTTAAAGCTAATTTCCTCCTCATATTGGTAACTGTTTCAACTAGGGGGGTGTATCCCGTATATTTACATCCCAATGTTGACATGTATGCCAAAAGCACACTTTTAAGTGTTCTTTACACTTTATCAAACTGTGTCAGTAAACTTCAGCAGTACTTACATAATAATAATAATAATAATTTTTATTTTATGATAGTTTATTTTATGATGGTGTATTTTATATAGTGCATTTCCAGTGCTCAAGGACACTTTACAAGATGATGACAAAGTAGCTCTCTGCAACTCTCACATGGTCACCCACTGAAGGTAAGCAGGGCTGCGCTGGTCAGTACCTGGATGGGAGACCACATGGGAAAGCTGGGTTGCTGCCGGAAGTGGTGTTAGTGAGGCCAGCAGGGGGCGCCCAACCTGCGGTCTGTGTGGGTCCTAATGCCCCAGTAAAGTCTATACTGCTCAGTGAGCGTTGTCTTTCGGATGAGACATTAAACTGAGGTCCTGACTCTCTGTGGTCATTAAAAATCCCAGGATGTTCTTCGAAAAAAAGTAGGGGTTTAACCCCGACATCTTGGCCAAATCTGGCCTCTGTCCATCATGGCCTCCTAACCATCCCCATATCATAATTGGCTTAATCACTCTGTCTCCTCTCCACCAATCAGCTGGTGTGTGGTGTGCGGTCTGGCGCAAAATGGCTGCCGTCGCGTCATCCAGGTGGATGCTGCACACTTGTGGTGGATGAGGAGATCCCCCCATTGTGTAAAGCACTTTGAGTGCCCAGAAAAGCGCTATATAAATGTAAGGAATTATTATTATTATTATTATTGTTAACAAAGTAAAAAAAAACATTTTATTCATATCTGTATTCTGATGATTTTTTAAAAGAGGGATATGTTCAAACATGATTTGCCTGATAACATACAACATTTTATTCTACAAACAACTGACATTTTTTGCTGTACTCACTTACTTTGAACCTGTTTTTTATTCTGTTGTAAAGAAAACTGAAAAATAGAAGCATTTACTTCTATAGTATGTGTTTTTCTACTATGGAAGTAAATGGTTACAGTTTTCAGCTTTCTTTACAATATCTTCTTTTGTGTTCAACAGAAGAAAGAAACTCATAAAAGGTTTGGAATCTCTTAAGGACGAGTAAATAGTGAGTACGTTTTCATTTTTGGGTAAACAATCCCTTAAATGTTATGAATCAACTTGGGAATTATGGTGATAAATAATATTAATAAATGTGAATATGAATGTAAATGTGGCGCCACGGTGGCCTAGTGGTTAGCACGTTCGCCTCACAGCAAGAAGGTCGCTGGTTCGAGCCCCGGCTGGGTCAGTTGGCATTTCTGTGTGGAGTTTGCATGTTCTCCCCGTGGTTGCGTGGGTTTCCTCCGGGTGCTCCGGTTTCCCCCACAAGTCCAAAGACATGTGGTATAGGTGAATTGGGTAGGCTAAATTGTCCGTATAGTGTATGAGTGTGAATGTGTGTGTGTGTGGATGTTTTCCAGGGATGGGTTGCGGCTGGAAGGACATCCGCTGCGTAAAAATATGCTGGATAAGTTGGCGGTTGATTCCGCTGTGGCGACCCCGGATTAATAAAGGGACTAAGCCGACAAGAAAATGAATGAATGAATGAATGAATGTAAATGTAATTGCGAGAGGTGTTAATATCACCTAAAAGCACAGTATGATATTTGTGTGAAATGCATGAACTCACTGATCTCCGCAGCGGTCTGGACGTCTTTGGTCGAGTCTTTCAGGGACTCATACTCCTTCTGCATTTTGGCAGCTTCTGTTTTGGTGTTGTCATCATCATCTGCTGCTTTTCCTGGAACGAGGACAAGGGTGAAAAAAAAAAGTCAGCATATAGTGATGCCAAAGTGTTTGTGAGCAGATTCTGCAGTGGACAACCTGCAACTGTGATCTGGGCTGGTTGATGATGTACCTGTAGGTGGTGTAATGCTCAGAGGAACCAGAGATTTGCCAAGTTTGTTCTTGGTCTGCAGGGCAATCATGGCATCCAGGTTTTCTGTGAAAAAAACATAATATGTGTAAATATCGAAATGATGTTTTACATTTTTACAGAAGGTCACAAGGAATTTAAAATGACAATGTTTTTTTGTATAGCTAATGCACATTTTCCTTTAGGAGAACAGCTAACCCTCTGAAGAAAAAGTTTGTTTTGGTAATCTTCAATCAAAGTCTGTTCATTTGTCTCCACATTTGGAGTGGCAGTACTCCTCTTTGTAGGTAAAATTTTTTAATATAATTTTGTTTTGTGGGTTTTTACATTTAATAGACAGGACAGTGAAGGTTACAGACAAGAAAGTGTGGGGAGCAGAGAGAGGAGAAGGATTGGCAAAGGACCTTGAGCCGGGAATCGAACACCCTAATGTTATGTGTTGACTCTCTAACCACTAGGCTTCTGGCTCGACTGTTGAGGTCAAATTGACTTATTCAGCCACAATATTTATAACCACGATTCTCTTACCATTAGTTTGCTCTGAGGAAATTGTTACGGTTGTAGCCGTATATTGGTTGTGTTTTTGCCTCCCGTTCTCTCTCTCTTTCGCTCTCTCTCTCTCTCGCTATCTCTGTACCTGTCATTTCTGTTAGGCCCGCCTTCGCGACAGCTGATTGGTCAGGAGAGTCCATCATCATTGGCCGACGTGGCCCGTTCATATAAAAAGGAGGCCAGGAAAAGCGGATGGAGCAGCATTTTTCTTTGATCTCGTTTTTGTGTGTTTTTGCTGACATGATTGAGATTTTTTGCACACTTTCAGAATTTTTGTGCAGTTTTATTTCGTTGGTTTGTTTGCTACTTTTTGGCCCAGCTCTTTCCTGTCAACACTAAGCTACTTCAAGTTCACACTTTTCTCTGAGTAAGGTGGATAAGGAAGATGCCTTACAACTTCCATTTTTGCACACATGTAGGAAATGTATTGTTAAAGACATCAGGTAAGAAGTGAACGCCACATGTGTATTTTTTTTATAGTTGAGTATAGGCGTATGGCGCTGAAGACCTTTTTATTTCTTTTCTTTTTATGTTTCTAGCGAGGTAAGGGGTTATTCATAAGTTAGAAATGTTTTGTTATATTTCTTTCTTTTGTTTGGCTTCACAATCGTCCCCTTACTCCCGAGTCGAACTAATTGTTGTAAATATATTTGGGCATTATTCTGGATTTCACTTTTGTACATTAAATCACTTTTGTTGGCAGTTTCGTTGTCAGTGTCTTTTGGCTTACACCCATCACATTGTGAAATTACCACACCATTTAAATGTTATTCCTTTTACCCTAGACTAACATCAGAGGTCGTAACAGAATGATACGCCAAAAGAAAGCCCTTTTATAGGGTATATGCACAGCTAGTTTTTCTTCCCATACTGATAAAATTCCAGTGAAAGGTTAATGTGAGTTAGGGTTAGGGTGAATTCAAAACATAATCGGTAAAATTTATTTCAGCGTTTAATTTAGTTGTTCAGGCTTAAAACGAGATGGAAAGCCGTTTACACGCATGCACCCGGCACGATTAGCAGGCTAGTGTAGAAACTCCATTGAATTTAGTGGGGTAAAATAAATGTTCATATTTTAAAGACATGACGTGGAACAATGTAATTTAATGCAGTGCTTCTTGTACATTCTGAGACCCACTATATATCGAATATCAATCAGGCAGATTGTTGATTTTTAAAGAATCTGTAATGGCATACAGATCACCAGAAGCGTTTGACCCAGATTACTGAAAAATTAAAAGTTCTTCTGCATACTTCTGCATATAGCCTATTATAGTACACATTACTTATTTACAGGGGTGTAAGGTAACAGATCACAAACACTCAAAATACTGTAACTGAGTAGATTTCCTCAGGAATTGTACTTTACGAAGTAGTTTTAAAAAATGTGTACTTTCACTTGAGTACACTTTTAGTGCTGTATCAGTACTTTTACTACACTATTTTTCTTCAACCTGCAGTTATTACTTTATTTTATACTTATTTTTTTTATATTTGATTGGCTAAGTAGAATTATTAGTCCTGTGATTTGCTTCCAGACAAACCGTGTGTAACAATTGCATCGGAACAACCTCACGACATGGACAGAACAACCTCACGACATGGGCCCATGTACAGCGTGAAGCATTAGAAGTGTCCATGAAGACATCATAATGATCAAGTCATCATGAAGACATCATCATCAAATCAGTGAGAGAGGCACTGTTTCGATGATGTACGAGGAAAACAATGAGACCTAAAAGAATCACCAAATGGCCTTAAACAATCACTAAATTCGCACACATGATCAAATAGCAAGTAAACACACCAACCTTTCACATCGTAATACTCACTACCCTTGAGTACTTTTAAAAGGGCTACTTTTTACTCATACTTTGAGTAATGTTTACAACAAATCCTTTTTTTACTCCATTTTTAGGCAATAAATGATATTTTTACTTGAGGATTATTTTTCAGTACTCTTTCCACCATCGCTTATTTATTCATAACTAACATCACATCACATCCTTTTTTAAGTAAAAGCTACAATAATGTGCATTTCTTCTCTCTCTCCCTAATATTTGAGCATAATTCATATCTAGATGCGCATTTACTTTGTGCTCATTATGTATTGTGTACACACTTTAGTGTCTTGGAGCTGTTTGCCGTAGTCAAACACACACATTAGAGCACAATGATAAGAGCTTCATCTCATGTTTAAACCACAGCAGATCAATAACCAGCCGTTTCCAGGCAACAAACCCGGCTGTTCCATTTGATCTTTACAGCAGTGTCATCGTGTGGCGCAGGTTGCCAGCGTAACCCCGTTATTGCGCAATGGAGATTTCCAAAATCGTTATCTGTGTTCTATCATAACGAGCATGGCAGAATTAATTACACGCAATGAAAGACAGAGACAACAAAGGAAAGAACGATGCCTGGATGAAACCGGATGCTGTTTGCTTGAGCAGATGTCTTGAACTTATAAGGGCATGAGAAGGCTTTCCACAAAACAAAAACGGATCTGTCGTGAGTAGTAAGCTTGAAATGTTTCAATCTGGAATCATACATCAAACACAAATTCATTACTATTACATGTTGTGGACATTAGTTCAGTACAATCCATTTGAATATAAAGCTAATATGAGTCGAGCGCAAAAAAATAAATCAATAAAAAATAAATCCAATAAGACCTTAGTTTTAAAAAATTCTCATTGATTCTCGACTGCAGCAAAAAATTGTAAAGGTTGTGGTATATTCTGTAAAATATTAACTTCAGTACCATATAGAAATCAGTCAAAATTATGTTAATTAATTAGCATGTTTGTTCATTACTGATAAGCTTCAAGTGAAGAGATCAGCACAAACCATCTTTAGTAAAAAGAAATCAAACTTTACATTGAATATGAGTCATTTTTATGGATATTGTTTTGTACAGTATATCTGTACACATGCTATTTTGTATTTGTATACATGTGTGTTGTGTATGAATGCAAGTTGATGTCTGCACATGTATAAAGCCTGTGCCAAAAAACAAATCTAAATTGATAATAAAACATATCTAATTTACCATATAGAACTAAATAAACTAAACTGGCCATGTGTGTGTGGATGGGTGTGTGTGGTTGCTTTCCAGAGCTGGGTTGCAGCTGGAAGGCCATCTGCTATGTAAATTTCTGCCGTGGCGACCCCTGATGAGTAAAGGCACTAAGCTGAAGGAAATTGAATGATAATTTACCATATAAATAATTTTATGTTCATACATTCATTTTCTTTTCGGCTTGGTCCCTTTATTACTCTGGGGCCGCCACAGCAGAATGAACCGCCAACTTATCCAGCATATGTTTTACTTGTGGGGGAAACTCCACACAGAAATGCCAACTGACCCAGCCGAGGTTCGAACCAGCGAGCTTCTTGCTGTGAGGTGATCGTGCTGCCCACTACACCACCGTAGCGCCAATAATTTTATGCATTTAATTAAATATACAGTATAATATGAAGATGTACTTGACTCCAACTTAATGTTGACTCATCTTAAAATTGTAAGGGAACTTACCGCAGAGCATTTTTAGTTAGCGCAACTTAAATTGAGTCCAGTGCAGTAGTTGGGTTGAAAAGATAAGTCAACTAAAAAACTCTGTGCAGCAAGTTGCCTTACAATTTTAAGTTGAGTCAACTTTTTTGACAGTGCAGTTACTTGCATTCATGTTAAATTCATTTATAATTAACATGAAAACAAAACCATTCAATATAGACGTTTAACACATTTAATATAGTTTGCACTTTTTATATATATTCTTTTCAAGTGTATTTTCCTAAATCACACTTATTTTGACTTTCTAGGCGCAAAGTCTAAAGTGCATGGCATAAAAGCATTAAAGGTGTGTCTGAATCCACTATTGCTATTTTAAGGACAGAAAAATACGGTTTGAGCCACAACGCATGGTCTAACAGCGTTGTGCTTATTATCTTAATGAGTTATGGGTAGGTCCACACAGAATCTGCGCTTGCAGAATTCCGCAGATTTCCGCAGAATTTTAGCCCATAATTGATTCTGTTTATTTACTGGTGTAAATGTGTGTAAATTTATATTTAATCAGTTTTCAAATTAATTTCAGTAAAAATATTGATTAAAATAAAAATATTCATATGGTTTGTAAAGTACTGGAGCTTGTAAAGTACTATTTTCTGTCTTTTAGAAGAGATTTTATACGAGAGACTTGCTTTGTTTACAAAATAAAGTGGATCTAATTGGATTTGCGTTGTAAACATTGAATAAAAGTTAAAAAGGTATTAGTTTTTATTAGGGCTGTCAAAATTAGCGCGTTAACGCACGGCGATTAATTTGAAATATTAATCGCGTTAAAAAAATTAACGCGTTTAACGCAGCGGCAGTTTTTTTCTTATTTCCTGTTCTGGCCGACGTATGTTCAGGGCCGGTGCGTCCACAGAGGCGGCCGAGAAGGGCGGCAGAATAGTGAGCGAACCCCCCGCGACACCTACCCCCTCCCTCGGCAAGTATAAAAGCCTCGAGGTGCGCGTGCATTCAGCGGAGGCGCGCGATGCGGCCCCAGGTGAAAGTATAAATCCAGCTTAATCCGCGACACCTACTCCCTCCCTCCCGGTCCGCACGTTTATCCGTGAACCGGTCACTTTCTTTTTCACTTTCGGGTTGAGGGCGGCGTGATCACCGTTCGCCTAGAGCAAATTTGATGAACGCGACCGTGCGCGTTGATGACTCTGAAGGGAGTCGCTTATACCGGGTGAGCTCGCTGTACTGCCCGCGTTGTCTGTGTGTGTGTGTGTGTGTGTGTGTGTGTGTGTAAGAGAGAGAGTGTTTTTGTATGTGTGGATATCCTAACAACAGATGAAACGCCTAACATCGCAGACAGTCGCTCAAAGCAGTTTAGAATTTAATGTTTAGAGATGGTGTGACCAAAGTCCATGTAAGAAGTCTAGCCTATAGTCTTTAGTGCGTGACTTTGATGTACCCCTTGGTGCTTCTTGCGTCCTTGTCACAGCACCAGTTGCACACAGAATTTAAGCACTGAAATTCACATGCAGATTCGGTGATTCTGCTTGTGAGAGACTTCTCTCACTCTTAGGTCACATGTCAACAGACTGGCCTGTCTTAGCAACTACCAAAATATTAAGGAGGACTAAGCAAAATTGTTTCTACTTTATAATTAATGTTCTCAACTTGCAAAACAACTTTACAATGAAAACAATTGTTTGTATTCAATACTTTGTTATTATAATTTTCCAATTTCCATATCTGCAATGCCTGTATTTTGGATTTTTTTGTAGTTCACTTAGAATCCAACATGGAAATAATTTTTGTTTGTTATTGGCATTGATTGTTTTAAAATTCTAATGGCACTTACATGCCTGTGTTTTTATTTCTGTAATAAATACGGTTTTTCGTGATTAATCATGATTAATCACAGACAAAAGTGTGATTAATTAGTTAATTTTTTTAATCATTTGACAGCCCTAGTTTTTATTTCATATATTAAATTCTTAGTTATGATACTCCTAAAATCATTCCGCATAAATCCGCAGATTTTTAACAAAATACTCAGCAGAATTAGCAAAAAATGTCCGCAGATTCCGTCTGGCCCTGGTTTGGGTGTGTTATTGAGCATTACGTGCATTAAACCAATCAGAGTCTCATCTCCCATTCTTCTTAAGAGTCAGTTGCATCACGTCATGGCACATTTACTATTTACAAGGTGGACTTTTTACAAGGACTGGATTTACAAGGACACCATCTGCAGCGCGAGGATAAAGAATGAGCCTCCTCCATTCGGCCTCTTAACTATCTCTTTTCTTTAGTTTTACTTTTTACTCCTTTACATTCATGGAGTAAGAAAAAGATGTTGTACAGACTGATGACATCCATTAGCCAACATATTTGATTTTGTTTTTTAAGTGCAAAGATTTGATTCAAAACTATTTCTAAATTCAGTTCTAATTTTCAGCAAAGTAATAAATGGATAATAATAACAAAGTGTGGTCAAACAACTGAGTTATATCCAAACACATGTCCTATTCTTATGCTCCATATGGCGATGCCTACGTCTCCAAAACCCAACAGGCTGACACATCTAAACTTGTTTTTATTAAAACAAATATAAATATGCATATAACAAATAACACTGCTAATAAAAAGAACATTATACAAATGCAAATTTTCATGAATAAACTGAAAAAAGCCGCCCGGACATGATGCATGGAGGAAGTGGTTTATTTATTTATGTAGAAAAGAATAATTTTTGTAACGTTTTAATCCTTAAATTTTTATAAAGATATTTGTGTATTGCTGTACATCATGTGTGTATGAAGCAATGTGTAAGCGCTTTGGACCTGCATAGGCACATAACTAATGCTTTCTGCACTTTAGACCAGCTTTTAGTTGGTCAATAGTGCGGTCTATTTCAGTTCCTCAAAATAACAACGTGCCAACGATGCATCTTAACACGCCTCCTTTGTAGACCAGAACACCCATGAGTCCACAAAGTGGTGCAAATGCATATGCCATGTAAACAACTTGGCGCAAAACGTGAACATTACTGTTGCGCTGGTCTGAAAATAGCAACAAATCGTGCCATACACATCCTGCGCCTTATTGCACAGGGTGTATAATAGGGCTATTAATCTTACAAACGTGTTATTTACAGGTGGAAACCACTTACAGCCGCAACCGCTTAAAATATTTAGTTTAGTATTACAATGGATAGCGATCTACTGCTAAAAAAAAATGTCTGTTGTGGTTTGCCACACAGCAAACATCGATACATCTGCAAAAATCAGGTAATATATTTACCCCAAATTTGATTTGACTAAGCATAAAATTTCACATTAGGAGCAAGCAAAACCACAGCTGCTCTCTTTCACTGTCTCTCTTTCAGACTGGACAAAGCTTTATTTCAGCACCAGAAGGCACACAAAAGCCTTCAATCACATTAAGCTTATCTCAGGCATTCCTTACTGGCCACAAACACATACTATGTGTCCTAACCAGCATAACAAAATATCCATAACAAGATTCAATCTTCTCTAAAAGAGAAAATACTGCACAATGTCAGACATTTAGAACGTTTGTGGTTTAAATGAAGCAGACTAAATAGTCTATAGCTCATTTAAAAGAGACAGCTTATCTCACTTTATCACATTTAACAAAATTTAAGGGAATCAAAATATAAAGGGAAAAATCACAAGATACAAAATGAAGCCTTACTGATGTTCATACGTAGTTATAAGATCAGCGTGACATACTGTTTAGCCTCATTCAACCTAGAAAATGTCAAACTGGTGACTAAGCTAAGCTTCAATAACATGAAGCTTCTTTCCGAGAGATTACCAAAAAGTGGATTTGCTCAGCACAGAAAACGTCTTCTTGACATGGACAAAAGTCACAGAGCAAAGAAGATTCTGTTCATGGTGCTGCCAGATAAAACTATATCCTGGCATTATGCAAATACATAATACATCTACATATTTTAATGCTGGAAGTAAGGATGCTGGAATTACTGATGACTATTTTCAGAATCACTTGTTTTTGAGAGACTAACTCTATTATGCCAGTGTTTCCCAACCCTATTCCTGAAGGCACACCAATAGTACACATTTTCAACTTCTACCTAATCAAACACCCCTGAATCAGCTCATTAGAACATTAGAAGAGACTCCAAAACCTGAAATGAATAGGTCGGATAAGGGAGATGACACTCAAAAACAGTTACAATACACACTACGTGAGCTGAAAAAAAAAAACATTCCAGTTTAAATCATTAAGCAGTCTTGCATATTTAAAGTCTGTGTAAAAGCAAAATTTACAATGTTTTATGATTTAGCACACATAGTTATTCTTTAGTTTAATCCACTGAATCTTCAATCAAATTCAGATGTTTGTAGTAGTGGTGTAATGGTTCACAAATCTCCGATTGGATCACACTACGATTTTGTGAATCGTATCATGAATCGAATCATTTTTCGTATCAGCAAAAAAGGGAGGAGACAAGTGTAATTTGCTTTCCATTTACACACAAAAAAAATACTGCAAGTTGAAGAAAAGGAAAATATTCAATACGAAAAATGATCTTTGCTGCTGTTGCTAATAATGCTAAATCTAGAAATCTAACATCTTGTACAACAGATCATATTTATTTTCAATTAATGATTCAAGAATTTACACATAAAACCTCATGTTTCATTACAGGTGAATCTTTTTTGAAAACATATTCAGTGAAATAATTTTGATGGTTTTTGTTGGCACCTGTTGGTTACACAATGTAATGGCTGAAAAAATTTCACCAGCGTCGTTCTATAAATATCAGCGTTAATATCTGAACTATAAACTGTTCTCCCAGTACTTCTGTGTTATTTAATTGTTTGCAACTAACTGAAAAGTGTAAGAACGGAATCTCTCTTGATCTGCATGCAACGCTTCGAAGGATTAATAAACATATTCATTCATTCATTTTCAGCTTACTCCCTTTATTGATATGGAGTTACCACAGCGGAATGAATTGCCAACTTATCCAGCATTTGTTTTACGTAGCAAATGCCCTTCCAGCTGCAACGCATCTGTGGGAAACATCCATACACTACGGACAATTTAGCCTACCCAATTCACCTGTACCACATGTCTTTGGACTTGTGGGGAAAACCGGAGCACCCGGAGGAAACCCACACAACCACAGGGGGAACATGCAAACTTCACACAGAAATGCCAACTGACCCAGCCGAGGCTCGAACCAGCGACCTTCTTGCTGTGAGGCGAACGTGCTACTCACTACGCCACCGTGGCGCCTTAATAAGCATATGCAGATCATTATTATCATTTATCATTCACGTTGCGCAGGTTTAAATTGAGATTGTGATCCTTTAATGTTTAATCGTGCAGCTTTACACTAAATGCATTAATGCAGGGTAAACAAACATTGTCAGAAATCACTAAGATAACATTAACCTAAGAAAGCGTTTAGCAAGGTCCCAACACAACTTTTTCTGTCATCATTATATTTAACAAGGAAGCCAAAACGCTTTCATACACGTGATTTGAATGACGCGGGAGGCGGTCTAAACATTATAACAGTATAAATGTTGGATTAACCAACAAGTTCAAAAAAGTTAGTAATCCGCGGGTCATGTGTGTTCCGAACTGTGGGTTGTGGTCCGTACTGATCACAGATGAATTGTTACACCCCTAGTTTGGAGTGGCTGTCCTTCTTATCTGACGTCAGTTTGACAGCTTCAGTTTAATCTTAAACCACATCCATCTAACTGTTAGTTTGCTATAAGTGAACGATACATAAAAGAAAGCACCGCCCCCTACTCAATATTCCATTTTAGTTGGAAGTACATCAACATATTGAAATAAGTCTTAACAACTTCAAGTTCATACAGACTTCAAAAATGTCTGTCTGTTCTTACAGCAAAAAAATTTAATTTGAACTTACCCAGATAAGTAACTCCTTCTTCAGGTGTGATGGTTCCATATTTGACCATCATCTTCACAAAGTCAATCAAGGTCTTCATGATGGTGATCAGGGTCTCTCTCTCCTCTTTATCTTGCTCTGTGAGAGGAAAAGTGCTGAAATTGAACTTTAATCTGGAGTACTGTGGTGTTTGCTGAAGTCAGCTGAAGCCACTGGAAATGTGTTTGACCATATGGTGATGTTTCTACAGACCATGGCTATTGATTAACTGAGCTAATTATGTTGTATTGTGGGTTTTTGTGTATTGTAGCCAAGCAAAATGTTCCATTTAGAGTTGGTTTCCATAGTTACTGATTATGGCGCCCACCTGTTCCTTGTTTTGCTCTTATTTGCCTGCATTTGTTGCCTTCATTGTGTTGGTTATTAGACTAATCTTTGCTTGGTTATCTTTTAGATTTTGTTGTTGTTGCTATTTTGACTACCCACAGAAGCTATGTTCCCATTGAAAAATGCAAATTAGATTAAAAAACAAAACTGGAATATCAAATAAAACATTTGCGAATAATGCACCGTTTCCATCCAATGAGTCAAAGAGAACAAAATTGTTATTTCCTGAATGAAATTTGCTGTGGCAGGAGACCTTTTGCAGGCCTTTTTTTCTTATATAACAAATTACTTGCACTGGATGAAGATGAAATGCAATAAGTGGGGGATGGCTTTTGGAGGCACGAGACCTTTAATTGTAAGCAGGTTTGATGACAGACTTGGGCTAAAGGCTGGTTTATACTTCTGTGTCGAATGATCGGCGTGAAGCACAGCGCAAGTCTTGCATGTAGTCATGAATTAATACTTCTGTGTGCTGTTTGTGTTGCCTTGCAATAACACTTCCAAAGCTGGTAGTAAGTTATGTTATGCTCCTCTCTATCGAGTTTCTTCATGGGTGTTTTGTTTTTTTAAACTCTACCGCACTGTAGCAGTAGCTAAAACTCCCTCATTCAGAGGCGGGAGCCGGTGGACGTGCAACATCTTTAATCAAGGTAAACACAAAACAAAAGTTTCCATCTGGAGCTCCTTCACGGGACTTGACACTTGTAAACACTCGCTCCATCAGGCTCGCGGCTCTCAGCACCGCCCACACTCGTCACAGCTACCAAGCCGACTCATTACAAAGCTTGTGCTACTCATCGTTGCGACATGTTGTTACATTTTTTGGGAGGTGCGCATCAGCATTGGTGTTAGCCAAAGTGAGGGAGATGCAACCATGTGAAGGCCGTGCTGGAGCATATGTATGTGCTTGATGCAGAAGTATAAATCAGCCTTAAGAGATTTTCGAATGACCAAAACAACAATTGACATGTAGGTATTTTACACTGTGATCAGTCCACTGAGGTTTGAGTGAGGAAAATGATCTGAAGTCTCATCACTAGTGCCAATTTTTTGTTATCACATGATCTGTTAAAACAAAATCTTAAAAATCTTATCCTAATGTTATTAGAATGAAATGTTTTCCTTTCAATGTTTTCAATTTTAAAATTGATGTGCATCTTTGGTATTTCCAGTAACAGAGCCCATAGTTTTTTACGATTCTGTGATCTTAATTAAATGCAAAATAATTGCAAAAAATTTAAATAATCTCTTAAAACATCCAATTTCAAACCATATAATTAAATATATATTTATTTCAGTTTGCAATCAATTGTTTTACCTGATTTATAGACTTTGCATACGCAGTGCCCTGATGTAGTCTGATCTGCGCCCTAACAATCATTACATTACATGGGAAGAGGGTTCTTCTGCAGTGCGTTAAGCAGACATGGATGAAGTGCAAGTGTTTACATGTAAAGGAAATGCAAAGATGTGATTAGACATCTTATGGCACAAATTGGGTGTTTAGTGCATTTGATGCGTTTCAGACTGCAAAATAAAGTAAGAGCAATCATCTAACAAACGAAGTAATGGAACAAACAGAAAACCAAGCAGCTTACAATGATGGAGATTGACGGCCACTGGGCATAACCGTATTGAAGGACATTATTTGTGCTTTACATGTACTGTACTGTATGGCTGGTATTATGATGTTCGTGAAATTGGTAAAGGATTTTGTTTGACTCTTTCCCTGCAGTTAAAGAGAAAATTGACAGAGACAACATAACTAAAGAGAGCAACTGACAGCAGTGTGAGTGACGTAGCTCGTAAAGCGTGTTACAGTGTAAAATATTTTGATGCTACACTCTAAAAAAAAAAGGTTCTTCAGTGGTTCTTCAGAAGTTCTTTGCGATATTTGAGGTGCTATTTAGCACTTTTACTGTGTAAAGAACCTTTAAAGCACCATAAAGGTTCTTCAGTGGTTCTTCAGTGGTTCTTTAAGGTGGTCAGGGTGCTATATAGCACTTTTACTGTGTAAAGAACATTTAAAGCACCATAAAGGTTTTTCAGTGGTTCTTTGGGGTGTTTAAAGTGCTATACAGCACCACTAATACTGGTAAGCACTTGTTCTTATAGCTAATTCACATAACTCTTATGCCGGTTTTATTTGCGGAAAGGGTAAAGTAACATTATGAGCACCTTAAAACATAGGTGCTATATAGCACCATTTGACAAAAGTACTATATAGCACCTATTTTTTTAAGGTGCTGTATAGCACCAAAAAAGGTTCCCCCCTCGTTACGACCAAAGAACCAGTTTTGGTGCTATTTAGCACCTTTTTTTTTTAGAGTGTATCGATCAACGGTTCGAATCCAGCGTCTGATGAACTCAATCTTCTTTTTTCCCCATTACATGTCAGAATGTAAATACTTTCATTTTTAATAGAAAGGAAATCTTTTTGTTAAAAATTAAATTAATGAAAAAGTGGCTCGTGGGTATTTAATAAGGTTTTAGTCTTTTTTTATATATATGAATAAACAGCATCTAATTAGTTATTTTAAATATTCTATAAACAGTTATTTTCCACCTGGTGTTAAATGTTAGCGACATCTTATTATAACTAATTTGTATTTACAATAAATACCCTTTAAAACATATATATTAGTACTGCTTCAGTGAACTTTAACAAGTATACTAAAAACCCTTAATTTTCACTAAGTTTATTATTGTTTTTCTGTTTATCAAAATGCGGGCAATATAGATTCATTTTATTTAAAAATATTACATTGTTCTTATTTTTAATTCAACTATAGGGGTGCTGCCGGTATAGGGGGCCCAACAAGACAATGTGCCCAGGGGCCTCTGAATTCTTAATCTGCGCCAGCCTGCCATTGACGAGTTTTGCGCAGTGAAACCATGTATTAGGTGTATTACGGTAGGGGAAGCCCAAACGCATTTCCTATGTGTGAGGTACATGATGTCAGATGCTACAGGGAGTGAAATCTGAGAGAAAGTAAGATCATGGATAAAAATAAAAGTTATACAACCTTCCTTTACCTTAATCCCTACCTTTTTAGATCTGTTTTAGATCTTGTCTTGACAAGAGACCAAAATAAAGAAGCTTTATTTTTATGATTTGTGTCATTGTGTCAGATTGCACACATAACATAGTAGGCTACGTAATATGTTAAATGAAATACAATACTAGATGGATGGAAACATAGCTAGTGACAGTTGTATTGTTTTCTTTTGTTTAATCCCTAGTTATAATTTGTGACGTCTGTAATGTATTGTGTTTTAAAGCTGTGTTATGTTGTTTGTTGTATTGTGTTGTGCTGTTACCTGAGTCGAGGCTCTTGAGAAGTCTGTAGAAGTTTGGGAAGAACTGAAGGTCCTGCAGTCCATCTTCAGGGTTCAGTTCATTTCTGTCGTTCCCGTCGCTCACCGCATCCCATGAGTCATCAGACCTCACCGTATCATCCCTGCTCTCCTCCTCCTGCTGTTCATTAGCATCATCGCCACCTTCATTCTCACCTTCATCCTCTTCGTCAAATCGAGGACTGGGCTTGTCTTCCTCATCCTGGAGAGAAGAAAATGAAATGTTTACGTTTTATAAACACGCTTGAAGTTCGCAGTGCACATTTGCTTAATACACACCTGTGGATCTTTAGCTGCACTGACAGGGTAATCCATACTGCGATCTCCAATCATGTTATCTTTGGCATTTTTGGTGATGAGATCCTGCAGGGCTTCGGCGACTTCATACTCCAGCGTCTCCGCCTGACTGTCTGTGATCTGAAGGACAAACAAAAGAACACAACACCTGCTAAAACAATCAATTCACATAGGGATTATTGCATGACTATCCGTTTTCCATGCCATCCGTGCTGGTTAAACTGGAATATGTTTCCCTGGAGCGATTAATACATTATGTATGATGTTTGCTGCATGGCTCATCAGTATAGCTGATGCCAGAATCACTGCTGATGCCACAGTTTGAGTTTCTTACCAGGCCAAGCTTCAGCAGTTTAGACACAATTCTGTCAAAAACTCCTCTGTCATCCTCCTCATAGATTTTGTTGGCTATTTTCTGGACGATGTCCTGAGCTGTTAGCGGGGTTCCGTCCAGCTGCCGAAAGCTTTCAGGATCATCTGAAACCAAATGCATGAAAACAATTAAGTTCACTATTATTGAATACATTTAAGAAAAAAATAAACATATAATCAAAACTGTGAGGATGACTATTAACTGTACATTAAACAGTTTTAATGACTGTTCTAATTCTATGAAAAGAGCAAAATTGGGCTATAATTACTATGTTGTTATCAAGTTTATAAGTAGTTAACACAGTTTAACAAAGTTTTTATTAACATATTAGTTCACATTACTTAAAAGTTATAATTTAACATATTAAATATTAAACAATGTACATCTAGTTTGTTCTTGCAGAATAAAAATAAATAAATATATGTTATAAATAATAATAATCATAATTTTGACATTAGATGTGTGTGTAAATTATATATATTTGTTATGTATATTTAATATACACACATACATAAAAACAAATCTGTACAAAACCTTTTTTATTCATAGATATTAAAATGTATATATAGTTTGTATCAAACAAATATATTTGTTTTATCTAAATATAAATAAAAATTATGTGCAAATATATGCATACATGAGTGTTTTATATTTGCATAATAAATATACGCAGTACACACACATTCTGTATGTTATGTCAAAACAAACATTTATCATGAATGCAATTAATTAATCTTTGTTCAGCACTAATATACAGTATAGTCAAGAGCAAAGATGCACAAACTGGGGCCTGCGGGCCAAAGTTGGCCCATGGTAACCTTTGATTTGGCCCTACATCCCATCTAAGAGGAGAGGGAGAATGATGGGAATAATTAAAAGATTGTGGTTTAAATTTTAATGTAACCTTTTATTTCTTTTATTTTATTGTTAAGCTACAAAAAAGCTTTCTGAAAATTAATGTTTCAATTCAAATGGTTTAAATGAATCTGATATAGTTTAAAATGTACATATTGTCACCCGACGGATAGAGGACAATGCAAAGACTTCGCTGAGCAAATCAAGGCAAAGGCAGATTCTGCTTGACTAGTGTATTCAGCATTGCATATTATCGCAAGTTATGTTTAAAAAAATATTCCATATTAGGTAATATGATTCAAAGTAATGTTTTCTATTTGTTAATATTATAAAATGAATTAGGAAATTCCCCATTGCAACTTTAAAGTAAAAGAGTTTGGTATATTTATCTTCGGCCAACGGCTATCAATAATATTTTGTTTTGGCCCTTCATATGAAAAAGTTTGGGCACACCTGGTCAAGATGATTCCAAGTACCCTGATGAACATGTGTTATTAGATTTACTGGTTGTTATCAAAGAATAACATACTTTAAAATGTCCTGACTGACCAATCAGAATCAAGTATTCCAAAGAGACATGTAATAACTTACAATAAAAGTTACTTTTGGATATTGAACAAATGTAACTGATATGACCCTTCATAACGTGATCTGAAGGACAAACAAAAGAATGCAACACCTGCTAGAACAATCTATTCGCATATGGATTATTGCATGGCGATCTGTTTTCCATGCCATCCATTACTTTTGGATCATTTTAATTTTAATTTGGATGAAGTTACTTTTGGATAGTTTTAACAAATGTTAACTAATATGACCCTTTATGTTTTTTTTTTTTTTTGCATTACCCCAAATTAAATCAAATCTAACAACTAATAAATCCACTCAGCATCACTAATACCACAGTCTCCCTTCTTTCATTTTGCAAAGTGAGAGTGTGTATTTTAGATGACGAATAGATGACGAATAGATGATATCCATTAATACAGATTCTGGTAATAGAGTGCATTAGTGCCCGAACAATGGTCCTGTCAGTGTTTTTCCATTCATTTTTCCCACAGGGATGTTAAAGTCTTAGTAAAAAGCCACACATAAAGCAAACCAGATATGCGGTGAATCACGTTACATGCTTTTATTTTAAAGCAAATCAGCCAAAAAAGGCTAAATTAGAATACTGTATTAACCCTTGTGTGCTGTTGGGGATGTTTCCAACCCCCGTGGGGTGATTTTGAGTATTAATTTGTCCACAACTTTCTCTCTGTTTCAGCAAATGAAATGGTTTTTGGTACAAATCTTAGTTTGACACGTGTTTTGGAAAAATGCTTTGAAATTTTTCAAACTTAACAATAAACTCTGGGCAAATTGACTACCATTTCGTTATTCTGGGGCTGTTTTTGCCCCATTGACTTCCATTATAATGACATTTTTTCATTGCAAAGTTGTGACACCATATTATCAAGCATTTTTGATTGTTGCTTGTTTTACTCAATAGAACTCCATATAAAAGCCAGAAACGTTTTTGTACAGGCCAAATCTAAAGGGTTAATGCTGCCAATTGATAATCAATGGTAAAAATGAAACATTTTACCAGAGTAAAACCAGCAACAATTAAGAATGCATGATTAAATGCTGTCATGGCTTTGCAGTCAAAAATGTCATTATAATGGAAGTCAATGGGGCAAAAACTGTCACCAACATAACAAAAGAGTAGTAAATCTGAACCATACACAAGGGTTAAAATGTATCTAAATTATAATTAACAATGAAGCACATGCACTGAAATAAAATGAAAAAGCTCAAAGCTCTAAGAAAGCAAGACAAAGTATGAGCAGAATGTGTGAAATAGAGAACTGAACATTGGAGCTGAAATTTGCCAGCAATTCTTGTTTGTCTGTTGTTATTCCAGTTAAAAAGTGAAATAACACAAAAACACCTCCCACCACGCTATCTGCCATTATCTACCACAGAGATCCACTTACACTCCCTTAAACGCTTCCAGTAACTCACCACCATCTGCCTGAAATGTGAGAACGATCAAACATCTGATGCTTATTCTGTCACAAAAAGAGTCAGTGGTTTTACGTGGCTTAAACACCTTTATAAAATGACAGCCAGAAGGGGAAAAATAAGACCCAAGGGAAGCATACTGTGTGTTAATTATTGAAAGGATAGTTCACCTAAAAATGATTAGTTCCTCATTATTTACTCACAATTAAGCGGTTCTTAACTTTTATGATTTTCTTTCTTTATTTGAACACACACACACACACACACACACACACACACACACACACACACACACAATCTTATTAAGAATGTTGGAAAAAAGTAGTTATTGATAACCATACTATGGAATTCAATGGCTGTTTTTTGTCAATCTTGAGTATATCTGCATTTGTGCTCAACAGAAGAAAGAAATTTGGGCTGGAAGAAGTGGAAGATGAGTAAATGATGACAGAATTTTCATTTTTGGGTGAAGTTGCTATAAAATTTTGAAATTGAGCTGTGAAAGCAGCCTGTGCTTAAGATTTCTGACTACAGATGAATACATTTACACATGACATGTTGACATGTTGCATGTCAACAACATTCATGCAGCATTCAGAAACATGGTCCACTCAGTCTCAGTGAGGTATAATGAAAGATTTGCTATTTCTAAACACGTAAAGAGCTACCCAGTAGTATTTGATAAGGTTTAATAGAGTTAGTAACAAGAAGCTAAAGTTTGTTCCCATGTAAAATGTGCAATAGAATGATTCCAATGTTTGTTCGAGCAGCTGAAGTTTATTTTGAGAGTAAAATTTGATCAAAGCCTATAAAATCTTCTTCTTTGTAGAGCACACAGCTCTGCAGATCATTTGGAAGAATCATTCATTCATTTTTTCATTTTCCAATGCCTTATAGTCTTTATTTCGGAGGTCGCCACAATTAAATAAACCGCCAACTATTCCCGCATATGTTTTATGCAGCGGATGCCCTTCCAGCCACAACCCAGTACTGGGATACACCCATACACACTCATACACTATGGCCAATGTAGTTTATTCAATTCATCTATACTACATGTCTTTAGGGAGAACATGCAAACTCCACAAAGAAATGCCAACTGGTCCAGCCGGGACCTAAAACAGCGACCTTCTTGCTTTGAGGCGACAGTGCTAACCACTGCGCCACCATGCCGTCCTTTGAAAGAATCCTAATGTGAAAATCAAGCAGCTTAAATGGAAAGTGAAAAAGTGAAAATCTGTCATAATTTACTTTTTTGTTCTGTTGAACAACAGAAGATAATTAGTGTTAGAAACCAGTAAGCATTGACATCTACAGTAGGAAACACAAATACTATGAAAGTCAATGGTTACAGGCAGGGCTTGACATTAACTTTTTTGATTACCAGCCACTGTAGCTAGTAGTTTTCCAATGTTACTAGCCACTCAAAATGTTTATTAGCCACAAGTTGGTTGTTGGGAATAAATATTTTATATGCTTAAATTTGGCATGCTAAAATTACTTGAATTAAATTTTGTGCTATGCCCACATGCCTCCTCATTAATTTATGTTTTTTTGTGTTTTGTGACCTTGCTCGATGAGCATCAGCATATGGCTTGTGGTTTTATAGTGTCACATTGTAATTAGTTTTATTTCACATGATTTTTAGGACTTTTTAGGATGTGCTAGTTTTTTCTCTGGCCACACCAAACTTTTTATTCAACAAAAATGTTCTTAAAATTAACAACTGACATCAAAAAAAAAAAAATGTACGTAAAACTATACACAACCGTCACAACAGTTTATTTCCAGCAGCTGGGTTGCCGAAAAAAAAAAAAGTAAAATAGCGGCCATTAAAATACAGAAATATATCGTGAATGAACGGATATTAAATTACAGAAATTTCCTTACATTTAAATTTCTGGTACATTTTCGTAATATAATATCCGTTATTTTACGGTATATTTCTGTAATTTAATGGCCACTATTTTTCATTTTTTTACGGCACCCCAGCTGCTTAAACTGTAAAATTACGGATTTTTTTACAGTGTAGATAAAAGGAGAGTTTATCTCCCTTTACCAAAATAACTATATGCAAATGAAAAACATATCGTGTGCAATAATGAGAGGATAACTGCATGCACACGGTTAATAATAGGTTCATTAATAATATGTTTAAAGAATGGTTAAACCGAAAGCGGCAGCTGCTGCTGCTTACAAAAAATCTCAAGCTCTTAAAAGTAGCAGGACTCTGCATGCATGAGCACCGCTTTTTTCCAGTCTATTTCAAAGAGAACCAATTGCACAAGGTTATTACCAGTTTTATACGGTCACTTCGCGCAAAGAAACATGATGCATGCGAGAGCTTTTTAAGCTTTTTAAGCAAAACTGTCGTGAGCGAGCAAGGATTGCCTGTGTCTCACTGTGCGCTTGTTTATTCTCATTCGGTATTCACCCGATTTTTATTTACTCACGCGAACACTTATCAGTCATGCTGCTTCTCGATTCTAAGATCACATTTGCATGCATATTGACAAACACTCTTAAACTAAAATTCTAATCTTTAGTGACAAAGTAGCACTGCCATTTAAAAAAATAATTTCAACTGGCTAACGTGGCTAGTGGGAGTGGCTGTCTAACATGCAACAGGTGAAATCTCCCCGCATTTGGCAGGTTGGCGGGTGGTAATGTCAAGCCCTGGTTTACAACACTATTTAAAATAACTTCTTTTGTGTTTCATTTTACATTGATGATTTTCATTTTTTTAGGCGGATCAATGTCTTTAAGTTTCCTTTACAATAAAAGTTGCTGAAATGTAGCTATTTTGCAGTGTGTAATACCAACGACTCAACAGATACATTAGAAATAAACCCCATGTAAAAAATAAACAGCTAAAATTTACTTTAAAGTTTCAAGACACCCTCGACTTTTTGTTCTTTTTTTTTTAAAAAAGCATCAGTTAAGACAGAATTAAAAACCTGTCAGCTTTAATTGTGGGGAAAACCAGATAATTTTGAGCTTTTGTCAGCTAATTTCAGCATTATTGTCGCGAGAGCTGTACAAGAAATGGAGAATGGCAGCCATTGAGACACATCGCCTATATCTGTGCTGCTTATTTTTTAAAATCTCCAGATTACCGGCAGCGCTAATGGTTGAAATAGACAGGGAAAGAGACTGCTGCACTGCTATCCACTGTGTCTGGAGAAAAGTCCTTTTATCCTATTATCTTTATGATTATATAACAAATTGTTGTTACGTTTATATGAAATTACAAATAACAAATGAAGCAAGACATTCAATTACTGTTTATTTCTTTGCATTTTAACTTTGTTAACTATAAAATCATAGGTCTCATTTTGTGAGCCAAGTGAACAGTTGTTCGCTCCACTCTTTCCCCCCTGCACTGCTGGCAACACCCTCTCCTCCTCCTGAAAGATTTCTGAGGTAGACTTGAACTGAAAGAGGGGAGTTTCATGGCCCTTTAAAAGATAATTCGATGTGCTGAACCTGCAATTCTGCAGATCAATAACAAGGATCCCAAAGTTAGTACATAAATAGATTGAATGGTTTATGAATCACAGCTCACAATCTCAGTTAAAATGTCAAAATATATTAGTTTGAAGTAACACAATGTACAATGTATAAACTATATTTAAAAAATGCAAGGTTATTTCAAGCCAATTTGGATCATAAAATATGTACAAAACATAATTTATCCAATTTTAGGTTTAACTAGCACAGCAATTTTTTATTGTAAACTTACAAGTATGTAAACATTATAATTATTTCACATTCATAAATGTTAGCCAATAACAACAAAGCATATTTGAATAAGATGCATATTTAAGTCTCATAAAATATAATTGTAAAAATCGATATTTAATTGTCAAAAAAAGACATTAAAATATATTATTGATGTTTTTGCTACAATTAACATTCAGTATCTTCTCAGGGAGGGGTGAAATGTAAAAGTGATAATGGCATGACCTCGCCGAGCTATTATTAGATTTAGACAATTTTTTAATGTGGGTGAATGTTTAGTCTGTCTGTCATTTTGTAGGAGACTGTGAGGGTTTAATGCTATAAAACATCCAGTGCAGCAGCCCGTGGAGGGATAATCCTCCGCCTCTCTCTCTCTCTCTCTACAAAATACCTCCTGATTGACCTATGCTGTCCGCCACCTGTTCCTGTATTTAGGATCACATACAGTCACAGAGAGGGATTACCACTTTCCAAGTGGAAGATAACATGGCCTTTGAAAGGTCAAATTAAAATCTTGAAACTAAAAGTGTTAATGAATATTTTTCTTAAAGTTGGTTTTTATGCCATTTAGACTAATAAAAAATCCTCATAGAGCACAATTAAATGTAGAATTAATCTGTTTTTCTCACAATGGAATGCACCAGAGGGATGTGTTTGACCGTGAAAAATAAAAAATTGAAAAACCTAGACTAATCTTAAAACTAAAAGTGTTCATGAATATTTGCTTTTTTCTGAAAGGTGGTTATTACACCATTTAGAATACAACATTTTCCCATAGCACACACAAATGCAAAAATTTTCGTACAATGGAATGCACCAGAGGGATGTGTTTGACCAGTGTGCTGGTGTTTTGGGTCTTTTACTGTTTCTTACACATGAAACAATGTTATAAATGTTTGTCGCTCAAGATAAAAGTGGTTCAGTTACATCTATTGACCATTTTTCCATTCCGCTTACATTTGTCTCTTGCTCTGTTAAAAACTGCATATTGTCTAGATATTAAACTAAATAATTGGCATTTTGCAACTATTAACAGAAATACAGTTGAAAGAAAAAATATCATTTTTAAAATATATTTTCTAAGTGCTGTTTCCACAGATATATTTTTGCCCAACACATTGTTAAACATGATAATTTTAATTATTAATTTTTGGAAACCATTTATTTTTTTCTTTGCCACGATGACAGTACATATTATTTCGCAAGTTATTTGCAATATATTAATATTCAGCTTAAAGTGCAATTTAAAGGCTTAACTAGGTTTATTTAGGTTAACTAGGGGGGTTCAAGTTATACAAGTCATTGGACAACAGTGGTTTGTTTTGAAGCCAAATAATAAAAAATAATCTTAAGGGGCTATTGATATTAGTATTAACTAATTCAGCCAAACTATAACAAATAAGACTTTCTCCAGAGGAATAACATATAGGAAATACTGTGAAAACTGTGAAAAATAAAATAAAAAATAGAAAAACCTAAACTAATCTTAAAACTAAAAGTGTTTATGAATATTTGCTTTTTTCTGAAAGTTGGTTATTACACCATTTAGAATACAACATTTTCCCATAGCACACACAAATGCAGAATGAATGTGTTTTTCTTACAATAGAATGCACCAGAGGGATGTGTTTGACCAGTGTGCTGGTGTTTTGGGTCTTCTGCTGTTTCACACACGAGACAATGTTATAAATGTTCGTCGCTCAAGATAAAAGTGGTTCAGTTACATCTGTTGACCTTGAATTTTTCCATTGCACTTACATTACTCTGTTAATATCTGCATAGTTTCTAGATATTAACCAAAATAACAGACTTTTTTTTAACTATAAAGAGAAATACAGTTTAAAGAAAAATGATCATTTCTAAAATATATTTTCCAAGTGCTGTATAACAGAAACTTTTTTCTAACAGATTTTTAAACATAATATTTACTCATTTTTAATTACCAATTAGTTTTTTCTTTGCCACAATGACAGTACATATTATCACAGCTTAAAGTGCAATTTAAAGGCTTACCTAGATTTATTTAGGTTAACTAGGGGAGTTCGAATTATGCAAGTCATTGGACAACAGTGGTTTGTTTAGAAGCTAAATAATAAAAAAAAAATAAGGGGCTAATAATATTAATGTTACTATTAATTATTCCAGCCAAACTATAACAAATAAGACTTTCGTCAGCGGAATAAAAAGTAGGAAATACTGTGGAAAACTCAGTATTTGAAAACATATTTGAAAAACAACTAAAATTTCACAGGAGGGCTTTTACTTTTGCCTTGTATATAGTTGCTGTATGTATATACAGTAGTTATCCTTATATAGTTGTTATTTGATACAGTTAAATGTATACAATTTTTTACTTAATTTTTTAAACTTAATATATTAACGTCTGGACATTTGAAATAAAATGAAGATTCAAAAACTAATGACTAATTAACATCTGCTACATTCATTACACTGGAAAGGCCAAGCACATTACATTGTGGGCCAGTTTTCCACACACACGGTGCTCTTTGGCAGAGTTAGAAGGTCATCTGATGAATCCATGCATATTTAAATGTGTGCGCAAAGAACATACTGTGCAGTATGCGGTCTCAAATAAGTGTTTCAAATATGGTAATAGTAGTTCTTACACTCAAAAAATTATGTTTGCTGTTTGTTCAAACTTAATTGTTTTATGTTCAATCCACTAATTTTTTTTAAAACTAATAAGTTAACTTAATTCATCATGTTGCCCCAACAAAAATCGATTGTGTGTAACCCAGTGTTTTTTTACAGAGTACCTTGGTATTTGTAGTCCATCCCATTCTTCGTGGAGTCATAATCATCAGCTAGTCTTCTGTTCTTGGTAGAATCGGCATCATCAGTGCTCAACCGCTCGTCCGCAGAATCTGAGATGGGAGTTTCATTGTTCGACTCTTTGGATTTCTCCGCCAGAGCTTTGAGGAAAGTGATGTCATCGTCCTCTGAGTTTGTTTCCTCCTCAGATGGCGGTGTTGGCTTGGATTCTGCAGGGATGAACAGCAAACTGAGCTACTGAGCTTCTATTGATCGCTATGAAGCACTTTGTCTGTGAAAGATTATATCTCACCTGTCTTCCTGATACTGTCAGCTTCTGCAATCTGTCAAAAAAAAATAAAAACAATAAATATGTGTATTTAAATGCTTTATTTGAACTTTATGCATAAAATGTCTTTTGAATTCTTATTTTCAAGCAAATGCTATGGTTTTCTGATGCTAAAGTGCGTTATCTGTTTTTTATGCCAAAGTTAAGATTAGCGAAATCAGACCTGCTGTTCTAATGGCTTCTCTTCAGTCAGCTCACGGTTGTACTTATCTAGATAAGGACAAAAATACACACACATTTAATAAAAGTAAGATCACTGAACACACATCAGTCAATGCTGACTTTAAACAAAAGGATATTCAAATTCAAGAAGAAAGAAAGAAAGAAAGAAAGAAAGAAAGAAAGAAAGAAAGAAAGAAAGAAAGAAAGAAAGAAAGAAAGAAAGAAAGAAAGAAAGAAAGAAAGAAAAGGGTGATGTGGGGTAGTAAATCATTACAGAATTTTCATTTTTAGGTAAACTACCCCTTTCATACAGTATACTGAATCACTGAATAATAAAAACACTGCAGTATCACTACAGTATCATGCTGAGATTACAGTTGATTGGTTATTACTTTTTAACTACAATGTAAATATATTGTAATGATGTTTTATTTTGTTTTTTGAAAACACAAAACGTTTACCTTTATTTTACATTGCCCTTGTTACAGTGTAGCTGTACATTGTGGTTTGGATTATAGTTCACGGACACTGCATGTCATGGAACTATTTTTAATTTAAAAAAATATTTCAGAAAGTTTAACATATAAAGACTTTTTATTTTCTTACTTTTAGGCTTCAATTTTACAAAATAAAATAAAAAAGAAAAGAAAAGAAAAAGAAATCTGCCAACTCATTTTCTATGTTGAATGGGTATTTTGATGTTGACAAAATTGAGATGGTTTATACAGGTATATGATGAATTTTTTGCTGTATTATTATTATGCACTTTCTTCAACTCTATCTACACTTTAAAAATGCTGGGTTCCACATAATAGATTTGTGTTGAGACAACAGGAATTTGCTTAACTTGTTATTTATTTATTATTATTATTATTATTATTATTATTATTATTATTATTATTATTATTATTAGTAGTAGTAGTAGTAAATTTAAGTGGATTGAATTTAAAACAATTAAGTTGTCCCCCAAAAGACTCAAGAATTGTGTTGTTTCAGCTTACTTTATATAAGTAGTTTGAACAAACAGCAAATGTATTTTTTTTCTGAGTGCATGGCTGTTAAGCTCTTTGATATATTCTATTGCAGTCCAATCTGTCTGAGGAAAGATTGCAGGGCAAACGTTTACAGACACTGCATGCAACTATGTTTAATTTACTTGAATTATTTTAATATGTTTAACATGTAAAGATTGAAAAGTTTTACCAAAAAAAAAAATAAAAAATCTGCCAACTCATTTTCTGTTAAATGGATAGTTTGATTTTGAGGCAATTTAGATTATTTAAACGTGATTAATTTTTGCTGTGTTATTACTATGCTTTTTTTTCAACTCTGTCTATGGTTGTTGAGATTTTTCATATATTCTGTTGCAGTCCAAACTGTCAGAGGAAAAGCTACTACCACATAATCAGATTACAGAGCAAACGTTTATGGACACTTCATACAACTGTTTAATGTACTTAAATTATTTTAGTCAGTTTTATATGTAAAGATTAAAAAAAAATAGTTTTACCAATAAATAAACAAATCTGCCAACTCATTATCTATGTTAAATTGTTATTCTGATTTTGAAGGTATTAAGGTAATTTATTCATTATTAATCTTTGATGTGCTACATATTATTGCGCATTTTCTTCAATTCTGTCTATGGCTGTTGAGATCTTTGATATATTCAGTTGCAATCCAAACTGTCTGATGAAAAGCTGCCACCGAATAATCAGATTACAGGACAAAAGATTAAAGACCTTTGAAAACACACAGTCTAAAGCTTCCTATGCAATAAAATGGTGAAAACAACAACAAAACAAACCATCAAATGTACCCTCATTCATCACAAGCAAACAATTCTAGCTTTTTGTCAACAAATAATATAAAACGTGCAGTTAATTACATAAAATGCAAAGTATCACACAGAATAAACTTTAAATTGAACGAATTTCTTGCTAGATTTGTTAATCTTTCACGTGTACACTTTTTACAAATAAAAAAAATCGAAATCGAAATTATTTAACCTGTATAGCCTATTTATTGTCATACATTCGAATAAGTTTATAGTTTTATTATGGTTTAGGCTATGTAATTCAAGCAAAACACCCTTCAAAATCAAATATGGAATAGTTGAAAATACACATTACATGTTTAACATATATTAGACCGATGTTTTGGACTAAAGGCTCTTTAGTTTTTCGGCAACTCACCGTCGGGTCCGGCAGGTGTGGGAAACGCGCTGATAAGCTGACAAATTAAGGCAAGGACAACCACAACCCCTGAGCGTTTTGACGCCATCCTCCTGCTTATGTCCGAAACGTGTAGTTTTGCGATGTTTTTATCCCTCTGTTGTCCTCCGTGAACACGAACGCGCTGCTGGTCTGGTTTCGGGAGCGCGCTGCTGTTGGCTGGATGCCGCGCGCGAAGGCTTTAGATGCGCGGGAGCTGTTGAGTCCCTGCAGTGCTGAAACCAGGTCGCTGGCTATAATTAACAGAGGATAAGCTGATGGAGCTCCTCGTGTATAACGGGGCCCTGACTCCAGCAGCTCATGGATGGAGGAGGTGGAGATGGAGGGCGTCACGGTCACATCCGCCCATGTGCGTCAGTCCGAAGCACCTGCGTCACGCGCATCTCACATTCATTCATCCTGCAGGGCGGTAAACGACCGACCGATGAGGTGCAGATAAGAGACCAGACAACACTCTGCTGCTTTATTATGACAGTGCAAATTGAAATGCAAATGATTGATGTGACCTGCTTTGTGTAGCCTAATCCTCTAATAGAACTGTGCTGTGCTCGTGTTTGCAGATAAATCTAGGCTTCGTATAATAGATACGTATTAACATAATACATAACATAGCATTGTGTTACTATAAGCCACACACCAATTAAATATTTTTCGAATTTTGAGTGTAATGTTGTTTAATTCATAATTGTTTGAATCAACACAGCTACATAGGCTAAACTTCTTCTTTTTCTTTTTTCTTCTTCACTGAAGTATACGCTAATTTCGATTCAATTGCTGCATCTAATCCTATTTACAACATGTTGGCCAGGAAATAAGGGTAGCTACAGGCCAATGAACACAGTGACCTTTTTATGACACGAAATGGTCTAAGATGTCACCATGGGAACCTGCCATAAATAGCTTTTCATGCCATTTAAGCAAAAATATATATAAGCATATAAATAAATAAATAAATGTTAAGTTATTGATATTCATATTAAGCTTATTAACAAAAAAAATAAAAATAAATTACAATTATATATTTATTTATATGTTAACAACAACTTGCAAAACTGCATTCCTCTAAAAAATAACATTTACTGAGAATAAAAAGTGTTCTGGAAACGGTTCATTATGCTGTCGCTGACAGTATGGGATGAGAAAATAAAACTATGTAAAATGCAGCCCATTGTACAGTGTTGATTAGTTCTGGGCGGTATCTAAATTTTTATATCGTCAAACCTCCTTCCTGTTTTACTCTGGTATACGATATTAGAATAATAAATAAATAATTACACAAGGCTCAGACAGCGTCACCAAACTGTTAGCTTGTGCCCAAACCGTTCAGAAACTGAATGCCAAACAGTAATACTGAAACCATAACAATATAATATGCACAACAATATTAACAACTTTTATAATTCAAATTTTTATTCAATATATTTCCTTCGCCAAGTAATTTGTCACTGCATCAGTACAGGTTTTCCAACAGACACTGTCCCTTTTATACCTTTTTGTTGCACAATTTGCAAATTGCCTTGTCCGTATTTACCGCCTCTCCCTTCTCGTTCGGTTGAAACCTGAAACACTGCCAAAGTTCCGAAGTTGTGTCCTATTTCAAGACCAGTTCACTTGGTGTGCAACTCGCGTGAGGCTTTAGGCATTAAATAAATTATATGCAATATTCAATCCTTATCTCCTATATGAGTGCACTGTTTTTTATGACGGTATAACGGTATTGAAACTGATACCGTTGCTTTTTTTAGATACCGCGGTATACCATATTACCGTATTACCGACCAAATAATTTTAAGTAATCTTTGTACACACACTGAAAAAAAAATATTCAAAGATAATTCTTCAGATTTACTACACTTGTTTTTTTAGGTTAATTGGTTGTAAACAAGTTGTTTTGGCTGGATTTAAACAAACAAAACAAGTTTGACATTACTAAATTATTATTATTTTTTAATTACATTTTTTTCAGTGCAGGGATGGGTAGCATGGATTTCAAATACGCATTTTAAATACAAAATAGTATTTTGTCATATGTATTTGATAGGGCTGATGAAAATGGCTTAATATTTTGTATCAAAATACTTTAGTGTCTTGTATTTCTGTATTCTTAACTACTGTAAGATACTTCGTAACTAAATCTACACTACTTGTGATCTACATCAAGACATCACATGCAGTAAATGATCTGATTGGTGATTTAGATGTTATTGACTCTTCCATTTAAAGAAGAATTGAACAAATTTTAGGAGAGTGTTCTGTAAAAATAATAATAGTTTTGGGTTGATTGCTGATGCCAAATGTTTGTCGTTAAAACAAACAACATAAAAATAAGTCCTACTGTGGCGATTCCCACAATACTTTATTGGCTGTTTCAAATGCCAGTAGCTGATCAGTAGATCCACCGTATATTTAATGAAGAGAAAAGATGTAAGCGTTAATAAGTCACAACATGAAACACAAATATTTAATAATTTTAAAAAAATCATAATACAAAAAAAAAAAGATTTCTGAAAAATTATGTGAACAAAAACATTTAATAAACTCTTTATTTAGCACCCTTTTAAAATATGAAGGGGTTGAATAATCATTGTACAGAGATGATGGCAATTTTGCGGGGCACATTTGCTATCAAACATTGTTTACTTCACAACTAACTTCACAAGTCAATTTAAGAGATTGATTGAATAGTTTTAATTGATGGAAGATCTGCAAATAAAGGTAATGCTCCTTTGTAAAAGTATTTTGTTGTATTTTTAAAATACAAAATACTTTATTTTATATTGATACACGTTGCGGCTGCTGTATTCTGCAGTTTATTTTGATACTCCTAACATTAAAGTATTTGGTATTTTATTATAAAATGCATTTCAATGTATTTTTGCCCAACCCTGCACTGTAAACCCTAATGCTGTAATTAATTAATTGAATTGAGTTCTATTAACTTAAATCATTACAATTCGTTTATCTTACTTAAACTTGATGAGTATTTATAACTTTTTCTTATTTTTGAGTTTGTAAAAATTTAATCTTTTAAGTAAGGTGAACAATTTTGCCGGTTTAATTTAGACAAAATATCTCTTTAAAGTTTCACTAACTCAAAATCTTAGCCCAGTGATTTTGCGTCTGACGTCATCCAGGTTCACGTACATGCTCATGCTTCATTGTTTTTCTCAGGATGGCGGATCGGCCTCATTACACACTACAGTAAGTGAAATATTTACAAATCCAAGGAATATTGAATTAATGTTTTAAGCAATATAATCACAGTAACAGTTTAATGTAATGTAGAGTTGGTCAGAATGCGTTTACATGTGTTGCACTACAGAAAACGCATGTGTTGCATTACAGAAAAAGCTCCACTTGTTGCTAACTAACGTTATTGTTTAAAACTTTAGATACCTTAGCATTAGTTGTAATGAGTTAACTCTGCATTTTAACAGAATGTGTTAAAGATAAAAAAACATTTTAAATCGGCAGATGTAAATTTTTTTAATCTTGGCGCGAGGAAGGTTTTCCTCAGCCCGCGCTTAAGTTGTCATGGAGACGCGAGCTTTTACACAATTGATGAATCATGTAATATTGGTTCAGTCATATTGATGATATCCTAACATTAATATCTTTGAGTTATATTTTTAGATTAATAATGCTGAAGTGCTGACTGAGGATGTTCTATTGGCCCTGTTGTTCTGTTGTTCTGGTGAATAAATTGGAGACCACCCACAGCACACTTCCAGGCCTTTCTTGTCTGTTTGGATTAATGTATGCTCTTCACATATTATATAATAAAGGACTTTGTAAAAACTTTGAATTTGTGCAAAATTGTTGCTTGGCATCGATGACAGAAAATAGAAAGTCTCATAGCATGCAAACCTTAAAGAATAAATTGATGTAAAGCTTCTTTTTTCACTTAATAAAGGCTGTTACTGGGGTAGTAACTTCAAAACATGTATGTACCTTTAATTGGTAAGGGTGCATTTTAGTATAAATAGGGATAGTTTGCCTAAAACGTAAAATTCTGTCATTTACTCACTCTTCACTTGTTCAAAACCTGTTTTAATTTCTTGCTTTTGTTGAACACAAAAAGTTTTTTTTGTCAGTGGTTACAGGTTTCCAGCTTTTTTTCACAGAAACTCAAACAGCTTTGGAATAAGTGACGATTGGGTGAATATTCTGTCATTTAGCATTGGCTGAGCTATGAATAAATTCGCATATATTTTTATTTGAAATCTCTTACTGTCTAATAATTGTTTTTAAAGTTTTAAGACATTTGTAATTGCATAAGAAGCAACATCGAAATTACTGTTGGACATTTATTGTTTAAAAATAAATGCCCAAAATGGTACTGTCTGTTTGTTTAAAACTACAGATATATTTTAATAAATTTATGTGGTTTACAGATAAAAATGAAGGCTAATTTCATTTGTGAAACTCAAGATGGAGAAGTTATTTCAAAAAATGCTATCAAAATGCATGAGCTGGGTGACTATTTAAAGTCGGGATAAATAAAAAATAAGTTAATTGCTATTAAAATGTATGAGCTGGGTGACTGGGAGAAATTAAAACAGGCGCCACTGTGGCGTAGTGAGTAGCACGTTCGCCTCACAGCAAGAAGGTCGCTGGTTCGAGCCTCGGCTGGGTCAGTTGGCATTTCTGTGTGGAGTTTGCATGTTCTCCCCATGGTTGCATTGGGTTTCCTCCGGGTGCTCCGGTTTCACCCACAAGTCCAAAGATATGCAGTACAGATGAATTGGGTAAGCTAAATTGCCCATAGTGTATGTGTTGGAATGAGAATGTATGGATGTTTCCCAGAGATGTGGCTGGAAGGGCATCTGCTGTGTAAAACAAATGCTGGATAAGTTGGCGGATCATTCCGCTGTGGCAACCCCGGTTTAATAAAGGTACTAAGCCGACAAGAAAATGAATGAATGAATGAGAAATTAAAACAATTAAGTTAATTTCTATTAAAATGTATGAGCTGGTTGACTTAAGTATTTCAAGTTGGGAGAAATTAAAACAATTAAGTTAATTGCTATTAAAATGTATGAGCTGGGTAACTTGGGTATTTTAAGTTAGTAAAAGTATCTTGCATAAGTGCAACAAACTCAAAACTTGATGGTTCTGTTTACTTTAAATAGAAAAATTCATAACTTAAAAAATTTGACGTAACTGATTACCACTGATTACCTTTGAGTTTAGCCAACTTGTTCGGGATTACAGTGTGATTGTAGGGGTGTTTACCCATATTTTCAGTTATGTGTATCATTGTGTTGTGTTTTAAAGTTAAAGAAAATGTCAAGAAGTTTTTTTTTAAGAAAAAGTTTTTTGTGTGCTTTTGGTCAAATTATTTTAGTTTAAAAAGCTAAACTTGACACCATAGAAATCAATCAGCATACTACACATTATGCTCGTTGAAATGCACATGCTTGCAGATGACACTGACACATTGATCTGCTGTATATTCCTACTGTCTATATTGCTGCAGGCTAATGATCCGAACCATTATATAATATAGGCACATTCTTTTTTTTTTTTTTTTTTTTTGTATATAGAAAGTGTTGTTATTACATATCAGTTGGTTAAAATGGCATTTTTGTTTTCTTTTTGTGTATTTGCATTTCAGAGGTTGTGAGTTGCGCATGTCAAGATGACGCGTGTTAATCCAGCGTTTTTCAATTTTGTGTGAGGCACACAAACACTGGAGAAACACATTGTCAAAAGTATTCTAATCAAACACAACTGATTGAACTATATACTCGAAATGGGTTGGATAAGAACACGTCCTGAATCTGGCTTCCAGGAATGGCTGAGAAACACAGTGTTCAGCTGCAGCTCCTGATTCCCTCTGCAGGACGCACATGCCTTGTGTCATGTGACATGTGACCTCCAACAGCTTCATTAATGCACACTTATCACCCTGTCACGTGTCACGTTGACTGAGAGCAATGGATGTGATAGATATGATCTAAAAAACACTTTAAATTAACATATTGCCATTTTTTGCAAAGAAATACTATTGACTGATTTATTTTGAGGATTTGTAGACTTTTGTACACTGTAAACCCCAAAAAGTCAAGGTAACTCAAACCGTTTGAGGAAACTGATTGCAACAAACCATTTAAGTTCAAAAACTGTGAACGTATTCTATTTGAGTAAACGAAGCAATCTGAGCACAGTAAAACCCAATGAATGAAGAGAACTCAAACCAACTGAGTATTGTAAAACACAACAAGTTAAGGCAACTCAAACCCTATGAGGAAACCGATTGCTACAAACCATTTGAGTTAAATAACTATTCTATATGAGTACTGTGAACTTACTCCATTTAAGTTGAATTAATGAAGTATTTAATTAACTCATTACCTTCAACACTGAGTTCAAAACTCTTTTCAAATGAGTAGAATTAACTTTCTGTAAATTTTAACTACACTCATTCCATTTGATATAATTGACTGTTAGGTTTTATAGTGTAAGGTCCAGCCAATTTAGTCCAACGGCGGTGTCTACTGGTGGATGAAGGTTCTGTCTTTCCAGTGCACAATATTAATTTACTTCAAGTTTAACTCATATCCAACTCCAGTTTTAGTATGAGGTGGTTTAGAAAATTAATATGTTTATCCTCGTTTTATCTGACTCCAATTTTATAGTTTTTATTACTTAATTAATTTAGCAGTTTATGAGATATTTTGGTATTTATTTGAATAATCTTATAACTCCTACCAATTTTTCCTTTGTAACAACTTAATTATATTCCAAACGATGACCAGAGGTTAACCACCAGAACTTATAGCTCTAGCCCCCCATGATTGAAATAATCATGTAACAACTTAATCATGATTGAAATATTTAATCAGAGGTTAAACCGCCAGTACCATGTAAAGTGTGTCGCCTGTCGGCTTACTACACCTTAATGCATTAACCCTGGCCCCCCATAGTACTTTTACTCTTATTTACTCATTTATTGTGGACAGCTGTAATGCATCATAAGTTCTCTAGTCTGATCAATGATTAGAGGTTCATGATTAATACTATTTAATAGACAGACAGACGATGCCATTATTTAAATAGTAATCTAATATGTAACAACTTAGTTAAATAATCATAGTTAAAATATTTAACCAGAGGTTAAACCGCTATACCATTTAAAATGTGATCATTTTCATCTTAATGCATTAACCTTAGCCCCAATAGTACTTTTATTATACTATGTACAATTTAATTCATGTCGAGACAATAATCAGCGGTCAATTGCTAGTACTATTCAAGAAGTGATCATTTTCATTTTAATGCATTAACCCGAGCCCCCCACAGTGATTGCAACGAATAACATAACTAAAGTCAAACAATAAGTTGGAATTTCTAGGATTTTCATCTAACATGTGTTATGATTTAGTCTATCATGAAATCTAGTACATTCTTAACTTATCTGAGTAAATAATTTCAGAGTAACAAGAATAAATTCAAATATAACAATTTATTAATCAGGTAAATGTGTATTATGCCAATTCATTCAGTCAATTCATAAACGATCAATCCAAACCTCAAATTTTCAAAGATAAATCCGTAATCAAAAGATGCATACCTGCCTTCAAAATATACATAGTGTGGAGCTTAAAGGGCTCCACACTATGGGCTACTCTTGGTTACAGAAGTCGCCCCGAACAGCTTGAAAGTCTCCCGTAAGTATCGAAACCAAGGAATAGAAGACATGTGTGTTGAATAACAAAAGGCATTTACATTCAGTAATGTAAATGACCCTGGTGAGGTCACACCCTTAGCAGTGGTGCAAAAGATACCTGAAGTTATATATTTATTATTTTGGTTATGACTATTTCTGAGGGAATGAGACCATTCCAGTCGCACTGAGACATTTCAAACGATATCAAACATGATAGATAAAGTCACTTGGATTGATATAGAACATTACTTTGAAACGACCATTCTGCATGAGTTGAGTGAAGAGAGGGTGAAGGAACCGAGGGGGAAGGAGGGGAGTGAGCATCCCTGCATTACCACCTGGTGAGGTGCGGAGCCGATTTGTCTCCGTGCTTCCACTTCATGTTTGAATTGTCAAAGAAATCAAAGGATTTGAGAACTCGAGTCTCACCGAATTTATCAGAAAAAAAAACAAAAAACTTTACCAAATCCCTATTAATGGCACGGTATATAATTTTCTCAGCTAGAGGGCACATATTCACAATAAACAAAGGTGTAATTTGATGATGCCATGACTACAGTAAGTGTGGAATCATGGAAGCTGTGATGGAGAAATCATGTTCATGGATAAGTTAAATTATTTAAAACATAATATTATGGTATGGTATGAAGAGTAAAGGCTTGTGAACTTGTGAACACTTTTCACTGACTATTAATGCTTCTTAAACAACATTTAAAATGGCAGGTTAAAAGCATAACAAAAAAAGGCCTCTGACTTGTTTCTTTTTTTTTTGACACGTCTTGTAAAAAACTGCTGTAAAAAATCTGCTGAAGTTACAATAAACACAATTTGGAGGTGCTCAAGAGCAAAACAGTTTAGGCAAGCACAGTTTCACTTTCATTTAAAGGTTTTTTAAAGGGAGTACTTTAAAAAAGAATTAACAGATTTTTGTGTGTTGAGCATCATTTAAGACAACAAGACAACGCTATCACCTATTATCCTTAATTGTGGGGAAAACTGGATAATTTCAAGCTTTTGTGCAGCTAATTTCAGCGTTTAAAATAATTTTTGGGTTTGGATCAAAATTGCTCTAGTGGAGTTATGACGTGTCAGTTTCTCATTACTATTCAAAGCGGAGTTTTCTTATCTGAGAAAACGCTGCTTCTTAATTATTCATGAGAGCATGTGCTTTCTGAAGGCAAAGCGGACCTGCCAAGCTGTGAGACCCAATGACTGGGTAAGATCACGTCCGTGTACATCACGGGGTCGTATGTGTTTGTTTCCATGATCCACAGGGCTTGTTGCATGTTTTTCCACACGATGCTGTCAGGGCCGATACAGCAAAGCTGTTGGTTTGCTGCAATTATTTTTGTCGTGAGAGCTGTATGAGAGCCAAAGGTTGATGTCAAAATGACCTTAAAAACACGTCAAACTGGTAATTGATTTAACTGTCAAAACTTTAACATCAAGACAAGTCTAAAAACATGCTATTAATTAATTAAGTGCTATTAATTAATTAATAAAGTTGCATTTTGCTAAAAAAAAAAACTTTAGTTGATTCATTTAAATAAATCTAAAGATAATTAATTAAAGATAATTAACTTTTACTTAATTTATTTAGGAATGTTACAGTAAGTTAGACGTTAAGTAACTTTAACATGATATATTGACGATTTAATTATTTGAAATTAAGATTAGTAAAATGTAGTTGAATTTTCGTTTGTGAAAACTGTTAAAAATATTTTATCAAGTAAATCTGAGGAGTCATTTTTCTCAGTGTGGTTGACTGTGGGTATTGTGTGTGTGTGGTTTTGTGTGTGTACTGTGTGATTCTCTTTTCACCTGCCATAATCACAACAGGATGTTGTTTTCACACACATCAGCAGATCTTCACAGTTCTCAGAGCAGTGCTGCTCTGTATATATCTTAAAGATGCTTCTGGGCTTCGTTTACACTTTTTTAAAACATTATTATTCTTGGTGTATATTTGTGTGTTGATATATTGTATGTGTATGTTTGGAGCAGACGGTTCAGTGTCTGTGAAAGTGGGACAGAGGTCAGTGGCTCTTCTGAACACAACAGGCTCTTTGTTCAGATTGTTCATTAGCGCTGCTCCACATGTTCTTCTGCACTGCATCAGTCTCTCAGGCTGTCACACTCACATCACTTCCCACATCATAAAGATCAGGCTTATAATTTAAGCTTCTATCATTACAAACAAACTTGATATTTTACTCAAACACATAACTGAAAATATATAAATATATATATATATATATATATATAATGTTGCACCATAGGACATATTTGGCTACAATTAATCAATTAATTAAACAATGTTTTAAAATCAGTAAAAGAATTGATAAAGTAAGTAACCCCTTATATTTTCTAATAAATAATCTTCAAAAATGGCGTTTTTCCAAAAAAAAAAAAAAAAAACATTTGTCAACTAGCCTAATATCTGGAATATTTTTAAAGACATCGTCATGCAACAAATGTATTATTTAAAAAATGAAAATAAAAGTGTTCATTATTAGTGTCAGTAGAGGTCGCTGATGTCCTTTCTCTGCATGATGATGGAGGTTGTTTGGTTCATTCTATTTCAGTCTACATTAAGTAAGCCTATATAAGTAAGCCTATAGCTTTAAGGAAGGTGGTTTGCTTGTTGTTGTACAATTAGCCTCTGCTGCAACTCCATTATACACTCTCCAAAAGGCATCTTTCTCCTACGAGGGAAATGAAAAGGCACAATTAGGAGTACAATTAGCCTACAAATAATTGAGATTTTAGATGTTTTCTAAAAAATGTCTCAAAAAAGTTATTTGCTGAAATATTATTTAATTTAATTTCTATTTTACTATATGAAAACATAATTTAGTGCTTGTCAGCAGCCATTGCTCAATTAATTAATTAATTAATTAATTAATTCATTCATTCATTCATTCATTCATTCATTCATTCATTCAGTCAGTCATTTTCCTTTGGCTTGGTCCCTTTAATCATCAGGGGTCGCCACAGTGGAATGAACATCCAACTTATCCAGCATATCTTTTACACAGCGGATGCCCTTCCAGCAACCCAGTGCTAGAAAACATCCATAAAATCTATTAAATTCACCTATAATACATGTCTTGGACTCTGGGGGAAACCGGAGCACCCGGAGGAAACCCACACCAACACGAGGAGAACATGCAAACTCCACACAGAAATGCCAACTGACCCAACTGGGACTTAAACCAGCAATCTTCTTGCTGTGAGGCGATCGTGCTAACCACTGAGCCAACATGTCGTCTTGTTATTATTTTTTAATTATTATTTAATGTCATAACTTTTTTACACTTGTGTTTCGATGGTCCTGTAATGATATTATGCAGTAATAATTTAATAGTCCTGTACAAATGTAAAATAAAACATTAAATCAGGTGTAATTTTGTGCAGGGAGAGTCGCTGATAAATAAAAACAGATTCCAAAAAGGACGATCAAGAAGGATCAAAATCTTCTTTAACCTTTAACTCTTTGGTTTGTATGGAATAAAGTTAGTATGAAAGACATTTCACCTAATTGTGTACCATATTGTGATGAATTTCCAACTCAAATGATTTATTGAGCATGAAGTAAAGAGTGTGCAACAGAGTGGTTCATATAACAGAAGCAGCAGACTATATTTCAACAATTCTATCTATCCAATTTGTTCTTTATGCACTTTGTTAATTAATTATTGCCTCTAAAAGGGCATCTGCCTACATATGCTGACAGATGCTGCTCCCCCATATGGAAAATCTAGGCCTGGCTATATATAAACTATACAGTGGGGAAAGTATTAAACATATCATGTTTATTTATTTATTTATTTATTATCTTTAATGCCTCCTAAATGGAGAATGAATTTACATGAACTGCTAAGGGGCGATTTACTTTTCCACAGACGTCAACAGTGTAAATGTTTTGATGGTTGATCTATCAAATCTGATCTTTAATTAGTATTTTCTGTTGGATATTTATAAATGACTAAAATGTCCACTCTGGTTTCATCTTTATCATCCTGGTAATGTAAATGTTGGACTGAAACAACTAATATTATTTTACAATGAGGAAAGGGAGGTGTAGAAAGATATGGAAAGCCCAGACAGCAGCTGAAATCTCTCAGTAATTATTCAGCAACCCTCTCCCTTCCTCATGTGTTCAATACTTTTCCCTATGTCATTTCATTTTAATACACATAACAAGTTAGCAACTTAGTTTTGGTTTCTTTGCATATATGTTTTTTTTTTTTTTACCAACATCTGGTGAAAAATTCAAGTCAACAGCACCTTTATTAATAGGTTTTCTGAGAAAAAATGGTGACTTGTTCAATAGTTATTTTCCCCACTGAAGGATTAAAGTTATTCTAGCATTCATTCATTTTCTTTTTAGCTTAGTCTCTTTCTCAATCTGGGGTCGCCACAGCAGAATGAACCACCAACTTATCTAGCATATGTTTTACGCAGCGGATGCCCTTCCAGCTGCAACCCATCACTGGGAAACATCCATACACACTCATTCATACACAATTTAGCTTGCCCAATTCACTTTTACCACATGTCTTTGGAAACCGGTGCACCCAGAGGAAACCCATGCGAACACAGGGAGAACATGCAAACTGGCTAAATGGTCCGTAGTGTTTGTGTGTGAATGGGTGTGTATGGATGTGTCCCAGAGATCCGCTGTGTAGAACATATGCTGAATAAGTTGGCGATTCATTCAGCTGAGGTGACCCCTGATTAATAAAGGGACTAAGCCGAAAAGAAAATGAATGAAAAATGAATGAGTATTACGTTTGGTTGTCAAAAGAGCATCAATGTGTGGATGTCAAATGGATGTCAAGTTTTGATATCAACTCGATTTGTACTTTTTACGTGTTGTTTTTTTTAGATGATTCAAGGTGGCCGCTGGCATTGTAGATTCAAGACTGGAGTCCATCTTGCCTTTGGACCAGACTGGTGGTGGTGGTAGGATAGGGGATTTTTTTGTTTGTATTATATTTGCGTTTACCATTTCTATCCTTTGATATCCCCAGTGTATATCTTGCAATGGCTTCTTCCAGCAGGCCAATATCAATGTCATGTCATGTTATGTCACAATGCTCAGATCATCTCTACTCAAATGGCCTCCACAGTGACCAGGCCTCAATTCAACAGACCACCTTTGGGATGTGGTGGAAGATTGATATTCGCATAATGCATGTACAGCTGACAAATCCACAGCAACTTTACGCTGTCATATCAATGTGTACCAAAAAAAGAGGAATTTTTCCAGTACCTTGTGAAATCTATACCACACAGAATTAAAGCAGCACTGAAAGGGACCCACATCTTAAAAGTGAAAATGTACTCCTTTAAACCTTTTATGAAGTCTTGCATTGAACAGAAAGAAGATAATTGAAGAATGAGGAAAGCTGTATGGTGACCGTGTAGTCTGTTTGTGAGTAAGGACAGGCCCTGAGGAAGTGTCTTAATCAAACATCCTCTCCTCACCTCTCACATTCGCTGCATTGCATTTACACACATCTCCTTTATGATGGCGACTGGGCTGCAGGGATATGTGACACTTTAAGTCATACACAAACAGCTTAAGGCTAGCCCTAGACTAAGCTGTATGTGTGAGCTGTCCTAATGAAAATAACTTGCTGTGGCATACGGTCAAGGCTGAAAGTTTTGTTCAAATTTGAATAGAAGCTGAGAAATATATATATATATATATATCCACAATCAAGCCTCTTGTACATCATCTTATTGTTTTTTTGGAGCATGTGTCAATGGGGTATATGCACAGCTAGTGTTTTTCAGGCAATGATGAACACGCGGTGAAAGGTTCATATGACTATTTTCAATTTTATAAGGTTCCTTTTACAGGTTGTTGTAATGTGATTAAAATACAATCAGTTAAATAGACTAAGCATTAATTTAGTTGTTCAAGCGTAAAACAAGATGAAGGACTGTGTAAACGCAAGTGTCATGATTAGCAGCAGGCTAGCGCAGAAACAGATGAAAATGCTGGGGTAAAATAAATGTCCATATTTTAAAGACATGGCGTAGAACAATATAATTCAATGCAGTGCTTTTTGTCCAGTGTGATACCCACTTTATATTGTAAATCAATCAGAAAGTGAAAATCCAACATAGGCTCATTCTGAAAATGTAGTCCTGTGTACGTTTTCTGAACGCTATGGGGCGGTATGACGCCGTTCATTTTAGTGCTTACCAGCTGACCGGTTACCTTCATGTGGACGACTTTCCCGCTGTAACCAGTTTGTCCCATTAGCTCATCATGGACGCCGGCAGACTTGAGATGCAGAGAGGAGTCGACCACGACGATGGGGTTTGAGTCTGGTGAGGAGCGGTTCATGAAAGCAGGTAAGACAAAAACAATCTAAAAAATAAAATAAACCAGTAAATACCAGGGTGAGAATGTGGTCAAAGCTGAAAACGTGGTAAAAATGAGACAAGGGCTTTTTTTGTTTTTCTGGATTGCTTTTGAAAGTTGTTGGTTGGGTTTAAGGAAGTGTGTGGGTGGGTCAATCGATAAAATTGGTTGGGTTTAGGGAAGGAGGAGGGTGGGTCAGTCGATTGGTCGGTCAATCAGTCAATCATTCAGTCAGTCAAACAGTCAGTCGACATCGCCTCTGGTGGGTTTATGTGAGAACAGCAGGCGCAAATGGTATTTGCGGGAGAAATTTGAGATCTCAAAAAGCGTACTCAGCAGCCTCTCCTAAATTCGCGAAAACAAAAACTGCAAAAATATGTACCTCCCGGGACGTATTTCACGGCCTCCAGAAACGTGTATAGAGGTACATTTTCAGAATAAACCTGGATTGTGAAAATCACTGATCTTTAAAGAAACCAGATCTTGAATGTGGCAATTTTGTGATGGTGTGACAGTTCACAGGAAGTGCTTGGGCTGGCTGACTGAAAATTAAAAGTCTGTGTGCGTATAGACCTACCCCATTTCAGTACAAAAAAAAAAAAAAAAAACACTTGCTGGTTGAATAAAAGTATTTTTAAGTCAGAATTTGTCAGGGATATAAATAATTTTGGGTTAGACTGTGTTTTATAAAATGTCAGTATGATTTGTTTCAAGACTTTTGGTAAGTCATATTGATAAATGCTGCTTGCACCACAATTTAATTAAGACCTAGCCTTGACTTAAACTAATGCCTGTTTGTGACGTAAGGTCATAATGTCAAAAAGTAAAAAAAATGTTGAACTGGAAAAAATAGAGTGGTAATAAAGCAGCAGGGGGCCTCACAGTGGCGCAGTGGGTAGCAATTGCCTCATAGCAAGAAAGTTGTTGGTTGGAGCCTCGGCTGGGTCAGTTGGCATGTGGAGTTTGCATGTTCTCCGCATATTTGGGTGGGTTTTCTCCTGTTGCTCCGGTTTTCCCCCACAAGTCCAAAGACATGTGGTATAGGTAAATTGGGTAAACTAAATTGGCCCTAGTGTGTGTGAATGAGTGTGTATGGATGTTTCCCAGTTATGGGTTGCAGCTGGAGGGCATCCACTGCGTAAAATACATGCTGAATAAGTTGGCAGTTCATGCTGTGGCAACCCAAGATTAATAAGGGACTAAGCCGACAAGAAAATGAATGAATGAATAAAGCTGTAGGATCAGTCATGCCACAAAAATAAGTTAAGATATTTTGAATAAAGCATGCATACAGAAATGTAAATAAAGCAAACATGTATGGATGATACAGAAACGGTATAAATCAAGTTACACTGGAGTAATGCTTGGATGTAAAATTGGCGGAAATAAACATTTATTAAAATGATGTTTCAGTGACGTGAACCAACAAACAATGGAGATCTGTCTACTTGCTTTAAGTTTATTCACTATGGGATTTTTTTAAAATTATAAATTGGTGAAATTATTGTCAATTTATCAGAGCAACAACGTCATAGTAACGAGACTCTTATTTTGACATGTCTTTCAGGTTTTAAAGGCGGAAGTTATTTGTTCTGTTTTTAGGGTAAAGTTCACGGGCGATATTCGACCTGTCAAATATTGAGCTTCAGAGTTTGAGTCGACTACGTCTACATCAGCAGCATGTTTGCATTAAAGGCATTAAGGAGTTTTTCTCCGGCGGCGAAAAATGTTTATTTGCGGAGTAAACAGGCATTTGCAGTCACTATGTCGAGGTGAGAGCCATTTATTGTTTTTTAACTTAATTTCTACTACATATCTTCACGCAGTTTTTTTCAAATAAATTATGTTTATAATACATTAAATGATAAATAATAATTATTATTAACAATAACTTTTTTGACATAAAACAAACAGATGTCAAAAAGGGTATTGTTCTGAGTGAAACAAAACCATGACGTTATTGTCACTGTAAACACAGAAAGAATATATATATATATATATATATATATATATATATATATATATATATACAATTTATTAATATTCTTTCTATGTTTACAATGACATTCTAAGAATAAGGTTGACCAAATGACATTGTTATGCTGTTATCTATGTTTAAATCATACCCATTCCACCTTCCCCTAAATTATAATTTATTTAATTATAATGACATATAAATAAGACATCTGTTAAAGAAATAATATAAAAAGGCTCATCTTAAATGATTCTGCTTTGACTTTTATTATCGACTCACTGTAAAATGATAGCCTCAAAAACATATTGATTCAGAACCAAGGCTTTGTTTTTGAGTCGATGCTATTTTAAGATGTTGATTTGATTCCCAGAATGCAGCATGCGGAGCTCCAGCATGGAGAAACAGCAGCACCATTTCGACCTGAAACACCCATGGCCAAAACTCTGATGGACATCGGTACCAGGCGGATCTTCTCAGAGGAACACGACCTGTTCAGGCAAAATGTGCGGAGGTTCTTTCAAGAGGAAGTTGTTCCTTATCACGCTCAGTAAGTCAGCAGAGTGTGTCACATCGAACTGCCTCGCATTCTGATATTAAAATAATTAGGCACGTCAAAGTATAAAATGCCTTTTTGGACATATTTGTAAAATATCAAGTAGAACTCTACAGTTTTATTTATTGTTATATTGTATATAAAAGTTTATAGTAAAAAATGAATAAAAAATATTAAATTAAGTTGCAAAAAGATTACATTAGTGAACATTATGCATTAACATTACCAATGAGAAATTGGTACATTTGATACAGAAGTTATGTTAATGTTCATTTAAACAAAAATGACTGAACTTAATTAGTTATTAGCTCCATTAAATAAATCAGTCATGACTTTTGATTTATAGCCGTGTATTTATACATTAACTAGGAAAATACCGTCTTGTAACAAGTATTTTTTTTTTTTTTGTCTTCAGCTTAGTTTAATTAACTAACATTAACAACGGGAGTCTGATTGTAAATTGCAAGTCTGATTTTATTAACAAATATCCCTTTAAAGAATCTCAGGCACGTTGTAGGCCTAAATACAGTAACGTGAAAATGTTTGAAAATAAATAGCCTGTATAAATTCATCTTACATTTAGTGCTGGGATGAACACCACTTCCAAGCCTTCGCTGCCAAGCTCATTTATTTTTTTTCTTGGCTCGGTAAGGCTTTATTAGGTCATAGCTGGGCCTAGATGTCAAGAAGCCTATTGATATACAACCACAACAGATTCACTCTTGAAAATAAAGGTTCTTTATTGGCATCGGATGGTGGTTCCTTGAAGAACATTCATTCTAAAGGTACTTTATAATGCAAACAGGTTATGTGTTATTATATAAAAGGCGTTTCAAATTTAAAGCATTTAGAAACTTTAATGTTTGAAAGTGTACACTGGATGATTTGAGCAAGCCATTCAAAAGTCAAACCTTTTGAAAGCATCGCTATTTTCTAAAAATGTAAGATGTTTCTAATGCAGCATCAATGGGTGAGACAGTAAATTTGAAACTTTCGTCTGCCATTATCAGTCTCACACTCACAAGCTTTTTCTTCCTTATTTTGAAAGTTGTGAAAGCACCATCACAGAGTTTTTCTTTTATTTGAGCAAATTGGAAGCCACAAAAAGATTTTTGTGGCCCTATGATTTTTCTCCCACTGATTTTTACGTTTACCAAACTATGAACCCGAAAATGTGAAAAGGAATAGACCCAACAGTCAGCCTTAAAAGTCACTCTAAAAGATTAATTATAAATGTTTATTCAGTGTATTGAGAAGAAATATATGTTCATGATTAAAATAAATAGTATTATTGAATGTCTGCACATGTCTGGATGTCACAAGATACAGAATGAAAATATAAAGGTATATGGTCTGTAAATGTGTGTTTGCAGGTGGGAGAAGGCCGGTGAGGTCAGCAGAGAGGTTTGGGAGAAGGCTGGAGAACATGGATTACTGGGAATATACACACCTGAGGAGCATGGAGGAATCGGAGGAGACCTGCTGTCTGCTGCTATAGTGTGGGAGGAGCAGTGAGTAGCCCCACTCCTCTCCTGTCTGTCAGTTACTCCTCCCTTAGATCGTACATTAATTAAATAATTAATTAATTAATTAATTTTCTTTTTGGCTTAGTTAATTAGTCCCTTTATTAATCCGGGGTCGCCACAGCGGAATGAACCGCCAATTTATCCAGCATTTGTTTTATGCAGCGGATGCCCTTTCAGCCGCAACCCATCTCTGGGAAACATCCATACATTCTCATTCACACACATACACTTCGGACAATTTAGCTTACCCAATTCAGAGATGGCCAATTAACCTGTACCACATGTCTTTGGGCTGTGGGGAAAACCGGAGCACCCGGAGCCAAGGCTCGAACCAGCGACCTTCTTGCTGTGAGGCGACAGCACTACCTACTGCGCCACTGTGTCGCCCTAAATTGACCTTTAAATCAAATATGATTCTTGATTAGCCATCTCCGTATTGATCTTCTGAGCATCTCAGTTTAAAATAAGATGAGCAGAAGAGAAATTTACTCAACTGTAATTGTGTGCCTATGCTGGTCCAAACCCTTGCACATCAACACTTAATACACAATGGGACATACAGCAATGCACAAATGTCTTTACATATATAAAAAAAGGATTAAAGAATTAAAATGGTATAAAATTATTACTTTCTACATGAATATAAAAACCACTGTCTCCATGCCTTCTTCACCTGGAGGGGCTTTTATAAGTTTATTCATGACAATTTGCATTTGTATAATGTTAATATTATTAGCAGTATTATTTATTATATGCATATTTATATTTGTTGTAATAAAAACAAGTTTTGATTTGTTCATCTGATTTGCGAACGTGTAGATAAAGCAGCTAAGGAAGCCCTACAATTGGAAAGGACAATGTAAAATTCATGAGTCTGATGTTAAACTTGTTTTAAATCTGTATATTAATGAGAAATGGCAAATGGAATGGGATAAATGTAAAAATAACAAATTGTATGAAGTGAATCCATTTGTAAATGAAAAAAATAATTACAGTTTTGAAAGTAGACATGACCAGGTTGTACATACGACATCTAGAATCGGACACTCAAGACCTGCGCATATTTATTAAAAGGGGAAGAAAAACCTATTTGTGTAAGAATATTTTGACGAGGGCGCCACAGTGGCGTAGTGGGTAGCTTGATCGCCTCACAGCAAGAAAGTCGCTTGTTTCGAGCCTCGGCTGGGTCAGTTGGCATTTCTGTGTGGAGTTTTCATGTTCTCTCCGTGTTCGCATGGGTTTCCTCCAGGTGCTCCGGTTTCCCCCTACAAGTCTAAAGACATGCTATAGGTGAATTGGGTAAGCTAAATTGTTCGCAGTGTATGAGTATGAATGAGTATGTATGGATGTTTCCCAGAGATGGGTCGCAGCTGGAAGGGTATCTGCTGTGTAAAACATATACTGGTTAAGTTGCCAGTTCATTCTGCTGTGGCGACCCCAGATTAATAAAGGGACTAAGCCAAAAAGAAAATGAATGAATGAATGAATATTTTGACGATAAAACATATTTTAATAGAATGTGTATTTTTAAATGATATTAGAGAACATTTTTATTCTGGAAATATTTTAAGTGGGCGCCACGGTGGCCGAGTGGTTAGCACGTTCGCCTTACAGCAAGAAGGTCGCTGGTTCGATCCCCGGCTGGGCCAGTTGGCATTTCTGTGTGGAGTTTGCATGTTCTCCCCGTGGTTGCGTGGGTTTCCTCCGGGTGCTCCGGTTTCCCCCACAGTCCAAAGACATGCAGTACAGGTGAATTGGGTAAGCTAAATTGTCCGTAGTCTATGTGTGTGAATGAGAATGTGTGGATGTGTTTCCCAGAGATGGGTTGTGGCTGGAAGGGCATCCGCTGCGTAAAACAAATGCTGGATAGGTTGGCGGTTCATTCCGCTGTGGCGACCCCGGATTAATAAAAGGACTAAGCCGAAAAGAAAATGAATGAATGAATGAATATTTTAAGTGAAATGTTTGAAAAGGTGCCCTCTGGAGCAATTTTAGAATATTTATCTTTAATCAAACTAAAAGATTTGGCGCCATGGTGGCTTAGTGAGTAGCACGTTCGCCTCACAGCAAGAAGGTCGCTGGTTTGCGCCCCGGCTGGGTCAGTTGGCATTTCTGTGTGGAGTTTGCATGTTCTCCCCGTGGTTGCGTGGGTTTCCTCCGGGTGCTCCGGTTTCCCCCACAAGTCCAAAGACATGTGGTATAGGTGAATTGGGTAGGCTAAATTGTCCATAGTGTATGAGTGTGTATGGATGTTTCCCAGAGATGGGTTGCAGCTGGAAGGGCATCCGCTGCGTAAAACAAATGCTGGATAGGTGAGAAGCCCCTGTCTGCAGACTGCAGATCAGGGCGGGGCTGCATATGGGGCGGGGCTGCACATGCAGCCACGCCCACCTGTAATTCCATTGGTTAGTGGAAACGTAGCGTCGATCTCCACTACGTGGTGTCAGTAAACAGGAAATGCATTTACAACTTCTTAAATATTGTTTTTTTATGGTTAGTAAACAAAAAATACACAGAAGTGGACATTCTTGTTGAGTGTTTTATATGTTAATTATGTACGTTATTAAATTATGATTTTAATCGATAAAGAAAACAGTTATGTGAATTTCATAATTCTCTTCCTAAAAAATATTATGACAATTATATTAAACTGGATCCCAAAGACCTTTTTCACAATGATACCTCTTCACCTCTGCCTTTCAGCAATGCAGTGTTTTTAGTTCACTTTCATTTTTAGTTCCGGTTTGCTTTTAAATGAATAGGAAACTTCTCTGGAAAATTCATAACTGAAAACGTTAGCATTACATGTTGTGATTTAAGACTATTACAGTATTGGGCACGTGCCCATTTTTTTTTTCAATACTGTGCTGCTTTGAGTTTTAAAATTATTTATTTATTTATTTAGAGCAGGAATTAGCTATTATTTATAAAGGGAAGTATATGTTTGTAACATTTTCACGTATTAAATCAGTTTATTTCATCATATAATGGATTTAATTTTTAATTTAATGCTGCTATAAATATAAATCGTTTTTATCTGTTATATGTAAATGTTCCAGCACGAGTAAAATTCTTTGCCATGGTAAGTATTTCATCTATAAATGCAATCAGTTTCATAATTTATTATTTATTGGTCCATTAAAGTTTTGTTCAGTTTCTCCATTTGAATTAATTAAAACTCCGCTCTGCTGCCATCTACTGGGTGGTTTTACTTTGACGTCTGTACTACTTTTTAACTAACAAGTTACAAATAATTTCATAATATAATAATACTGAATTAAAAGGCAGCATTCTTAGTGTTATTTTTGTAACTGTAAATACAGAGTAAATACTTTAATACCCCTTTCTAAAAACACTCATGGGTCCATTTCTGCACTGCACAGATACTCTAGATCTTTAAAAATATTTTTATAATGATTATTAAGAGTCACTTACAACATTGTTATTCTATTTCATTTTAAATAGACCTTATATTTTATAAAAAAGGGTGGCACAAACACCCACAGTTTTATTTATTACTTATTTATCAGGACACCAATTAATGAAAATAAATTTGGCATAAAAATATGTGCAGCGCTCATGTAAACATCTGAAATCTTTATTTTACAAATGCTGACAAGTACATACCAACTTCATCTGCAGTAAATACATCAACACAAAACAATACACTTTTTTTAGATGTCAGATGTCTCACCTGCAGCTCATCTGTGTATGCACATGCACACATATACAAAAGGAAAACTGACAATTGATAGAAAATAATAATAAGAATTTAAGATATGGCAGTTCGTGATTATCAACTTTAATAAACATAAGAAAAATTAGATATTTTTCAAAGGGAAATTCTCCTCCAGCATTGAAGTAACAATCTGCTGAGCAATATCCTAGGAAGTCAATTGTTGAACAGAATGCTTGTAGGACTCCCCTCTTGCCATCCCCAACAGATAAAGCACTTCGTCAAAGTATATGGCACCCGGGTTCATCACACCTAAATAAAATCAAGAATATTTTTAAGCAAGACACAAATGTAAAAGTCTTGTAAAAAGTGCTTCTGTACTATTCTGTACTATTTATTATGTACACACACACACACACACACACACACACAAACGAGAATAACTTTATGATGAATATAAACAAATATGGAATATGCCAAGCACTTTCCTCAGTAGTCACTATTTTAAAATAAATAACTTACTGTCCAGCCAGATGTAGTGAGCCTGCTCCTTGATTTTTGGATCACTGCCAATGGCTCAGAAGGTCCTGCATGTCAGTGAGAGTTGCAGGAATGCCCCATCACCATCCTGCGTGACAATTCTCAGGAGTATACGCCGCAGGATCTCAAGTGGCATCTGTACAAAATAGCCAAAAATCTGTCCAAATTGTCACCTAAAATACAGCAAATTAAAGTCAAACTCAAAGAGTTAAATATGTTTGTACTAGGCATGCCCCCTGCTCACATCCCACCTTGCATAACAGTTTTGCGCATGGGTTATAAAGTAAATAAAAAAGAGAAAATGAAGTGTAAATAAAAATGTAAAAAATATTTAAACACAAAAAAAAATTAAAACAAAAAGAGACAGAACTGAGATAAAATAAAACAGAGAATGCTCCACAAGAATTATAGTGATCGATATATCAATGCCAATGATCTGCAAGCAGAAGGTAGTATAGATCAATGTTAAGAATCAAAAGTTTCATATTGTATATATTTAGCAGTAACATCTGTGTATGTATATTAGAGAACAAGCCACAAAGAAAAAAAATATATTTTGTTCATTGATGTCTTTGATATCAATAAAATTCATTTGATAGACTGTTTATCAAAACTCTTTAAAGTTTACATTAATCTTAGTGAATAAGACGATCAACCTGGAAAACGCCAACCCTAACTTTTACAAGGCTTTACAACTTCACATCTCTTTTCAGCTACACACAGCTAAAGAATAAAGGACTTTAATTAAATAAATTACACATACGAAGCTCGTGGCGTGTACATAATAAGATGTGTACTCACCATGCAGCGATGAAAACCGGAATCGAAAGCTTACATTACGTTAACATTAATATGTTTCCGTTAACCAATGAAAAACGTGTAGGCGGAGCGACATGTTCAGCCCCGCCTATTTATGGGCGGGGCTGTACGTTCAGCCCCGCCCACATTCAGCCCCGCCCCAATCTGCAGTCTGCAGATGGGTGTACTTGGGGATAGGTTGGCGTTTCATTCTGCTGTGGCGACCCCAGATTAATAAAGGGACTAAGCCGAAAAGAAAGAAATGAAACTAAAAGATTGTATATGACTCTTCAGTATTGTTTGTATGTTTTTGTTCTTTTTGTATTTTGTTATATTTATTATATTATATTGTTTTGTTCTATTTGTATGTTTTTTTTGTGTGTGTGTGTTTTTTTTTTTACAGTGTATGTTTGTTGAGTAACTGATATGATTATATATTGTATATTTAGTATATGTTTTGCCATGAATATAGCCAATGTTGCTGATATGGCATTAAAACCTAAATAAATAAAATGTCCATCTGTTTTGGTGACGTCTGCACCATATGGAGCATAAGAATAGGACGTGTGTTTGGATATAATTCATTTTTTTGACCATACTTCGTTATTATTGTTCATTTATTAGTTTGCTGGAAACTAGAACTGAATTTAGAAATAGTTTTGAATCAAATGTTTGGGCTTAACAAACTAAATTAAATATGTAGGCTAATGGATGTCTTCAGTAGAGTGCGTACAACACCTTTTCCTTACTCCACGAAGGTAAAGTAAAGTAAAGAGTCCAAATGAAGGAGGCTCATTCTTTATCCTTGCGCTGCAGATGGTCTGATTAACTGTTTTCTCGCTAGTGAAGCGTTCAGTTTTTCCACTTACAAAGTCTGTCATGTAAATAGCAAATGTGCCATGGCAGGACGCCACTGACTCTTAAAGAGAATGGAAGACTCTGATTAGTTTAATGCAGGTTATGCTCAAAACACACCCATAACTAGGGCCACACGGAATCTGCGCGCGCAGAATTCCGCAGATTTCCGCAGATTTTTAGCCCATCATTGATTCTGTTTATTTATTGGTGTAAATGTGTGTAAATTAATATTTATTCAGTTTTCAAATTAATTTCAGTAAAAATATTGATTAATATTAAAATATTCATATGTTTTATTAACAACACAGTTTGTAAAGTAATATTTTCTGTCTTTTAGTAGAGATTTTTTTCGAGAGACTTGCTTTGTTTACCAAATAAAGTGGACCTAATTGGATTTGCATTGTAAACATTAAATGAAAGTTAAAAATGTATTACTTTTTATTTTATATATTAATTTTTTTTTGTTATGATACTCCTAAAATAATTCTGCACAAATCTGCAGATTTTTAACAAAATACTCCGCAGAAATAGCACAAAATGTCCGCAGATTCCGTCTGGCCCTACCCATAACTCATTAAGAGAATAAGTACAACCCTGTTACACCATGCGCCGGGACGCAGACTGCATTTTCCCTTCCTTAAAATAGCAAAATTGGATTTAGTTTATTTGTTATATATGTTTTTATGTAGTTATTCAAAAATAAAATAAAGTAAGTTAAGTTTATGGTTGTCAAGTCATTTTATTTTCTACTTCACTAAACTCAAATTTGAATTGCAATTCAGTCTTGATTGTTGCCTTGGTTAAAATTCACTAGTTGAACTGGAATTAAAAATCCACTTACATTTTTAATGTTGCACATAACTGTTTGGCTCAGTTCTTTCCCTCCTTTGCTTTGTCCTTTGTTTGTGTTGTAATGTAGTGTGTATTCTGTTTGTGTTGTAGAATGTACAGTAACTGCAGTGGTCCTGGCTTCTCTCTCCACTCTGAGATTGTAATGCCTTATATCAGTCACTATGGCTCTAAAGCTCAGATTGAGCGCTATATTCCACAGATGGCTGCTGGGAAATGCATTGGGGCTATCGCTATGACCGAACCTGGAGCCGGAAGGTAAACTTCATTAGAGGCATTACATTAAACTTTTATAAATTGTTTGAACACAGTTGTGTGGCAGCAGTGGGTAAATATGTCTAGCCTCTTATGATAAAAATTAATTACTTCTATCTTTTTTATAATCACACTTCATAAAAAACGTCTGCAGAAACATGTTGTTTGACATTGTCCTTTTGTACTTGTCATCAGAGGGAGAAAGCCCTGCTCATTATAGACAATATCTCCCTCATTAGCATAAACAGTCCTGCGTGAGAAGCAGCCGACCACCATTGGAGTTTTAGAACGCACAAACGAACACTGTAGTCTCCACAGACCGCCTTCTTCTGAGACACTTCTTTTCTCAATTTTCAGCTTTACACATAGATAATGTTTGTCCTGTTTTGAATCTGCCACTATGCTGACACAGGTGTTTGTTGAAAAAAGCACAATCTCATTTGAATTTAAAGCAACAGTAACAAAAATGGGACAATTTGGACCAAGTCCTAAAAGAGACAGTCTCAAAGATTTCATTAGGGACAGTTTTAAAGAGACATTATTTGTTGGGTATTTTGAGCTGAAACTTCACATACACACTCAAGGGACATGAGTGACTTATTTGACATTTTGTAAAAAGGCACATAATTGGTTCAACATAAATAATAAATGCTGCTTTAGTCCCTTGGATGGTTTGAACAAATAAACTTCACTGTGCATCATATTTTATTGCTCAAAGTGTCATATTTTGATCTATTTTTGTGACCGCCTTGGTTTACTTGGTCTGTTTTGTGTCTGAAGTGACCTTCAAGGAGTGAAGACGTTTGCGAAGAAGGATGGAACTGACTGGATACTTAATGGAAGCAAGGTAGTTATACTAGGATGCAATGCAAAATGTATTTTTAATCAGTCATCATCATGCATCATGTCATAGCATCATTTTAATGCAGGTGTACAGTGAACAAAAAATAAATGAAAACAAATCATAAAATATTAGAATAAAAAATAATAAGAATGATCTAAAATGAAATATTGAGATCAAAACAAAATATGAATAATTTACAATATTGATGACAAATAAAACTCACATAAACTAAACTAGAATCATAAATTGGTGTATAGACATTGCTGTTAATGATAATTTGGTTTGATTTGATTTAGTTTATTTTCGAACACATATATATCATACATAAAATATCTTTAACAAAAAGATACATTTCAATAGGTCGATAATGGAGCAGGATGAAGCACAAGCTTATTATTTTCCCACCCCTTTACCACACACATCATTCGTCCATTACTTAAACTTATTTCTTTTTTTTACTTATCTCTTCTTTTTACATCGGACATATTTTATCTATCTGGCATCTTCAACATACTACATGTTTGATTCCATTTATACATTTGCATTTTATAACAAAAAACAAAACAAAAAATAATAATAAATAAATAAATCAATAAATCAATCAATCAAAACATAGTACTGCAAATAGCCATTAATTTAAATTTCATCAAACCTTCCTCATTTTACCCTTTTTTAACCACCTTTATCATTATATGCTTTTAATAATATATATTTATACAACATTTTAAATTGATTAATATCCTGACATTGTTTGAGACTCTGTTCTAAACTATTCCATAATTTCACTTAAAAAATAATTCTTAGTGTTTACCCCTATATAAGTCTGAAATTTCATTCAAAATGGCCTTAAAAGGTCTTAAAAAGGCTTAAATTTGATTGGTGAAACTTGGCAGATACCCTGTTTAAAGGTTGAGTTTTCCTCAAGGTAAATTGTTGTTTTGAGATGTCTTGAATTTAAAATTAAGATTTGTTAAAGTACCGACTTCTCATTTTTTTTCAGGTGTTCATCACTAACGGCTGGATGAGTGATGTTGTGATTGTTGTTGCCGTGACTGACCGTGAAGCGAAGACAGCCGCTCATGGAATCAGTCTGTTTCTGGTCGACCGAGGCACTAAGGGCTACCAAAAAGGCCGCAAGCTGGAGAAACTCGGACTCAAAGCACAGGTTCCCCTTAAAGCCTTTTATACACATAACGTGTTTAAAGAGATAGTTCACTTATAAATTTAAATTCTGTCATCATTTACTCTACTCACCCTACACTTGTTATAAACCTGTTTGAGTTTCCTCCTTTAGTCATAAATAAAGAAAGATATAAATTGAAGATTAATAGGGAAAAAACAGCCATTGATTCCTATTATGGATGTAAGTGACTGTTTTCCCCCCACCATTCTTCAGATTATCTTGTTTTGTGTGCAACAAAAGAGAAAATAGTTCATTAAAAAAACGATAATTCTGTCATGACATCACCTGTTTCAAACCTTTATGACTTTTTTTTTTTTTTTTTGAGCACAAAAGAAGATATTCTGAAGAGAGCTGGAAACCTGTAACCACTGATTTCCATAGTCTTTGCTTTTTCTACATTGGAAATCAATGGTTACAAGTTTTTCTTTTGTGTTTAATTGAAGAAAACAAAACTCTTGAGGGTGAGTAAATAGTGAGTAAATGTTCATATTTGCTTTAACTATCATTTTAAGTGATGGTATAAATGTAAATGGTGAGAATTTTAATTTTGGGGTGAACTCTTTAAATGTACAGTGTGTCGCTTGGCAGCTAATGTAAGAGTTTTTTTTGAGACGTACGTGATTTAAAGATCCTGTGAAGTGATTTGAAATGTGCATTTTTATTCAATGTTTGACATTATCTCAACTGAAAAATGAAGAGAGGGTGGGACATAAGTACCCCTCCCCTTTTTTAAAAATTAGCTAGTAGCGTTTTGTTTTCATCACAGCTCTGTCAGTGAGAGTGGTTGAGCTCAACCGCATCAAATGAAAAGCAAATGAGCAGCGTCTTGAAAGGGGCGGGACGGGACTTATCAGACACTAGGGAGCATTTAGACTGTGAGGTGATGTAAAAAAACAAAACAGAGGGGTCTCAAACTCAATTGATCTGGGGGCCGCTCGAGGCAGAGTCTGGGTGAGGTTTTCCACTAGAAATTAATTATATTATTAATTATTAATTTCAAATTTATTTTTTTATCTTATTTTGTGTTAAAAATATATATAAATAGATTTGTGAAGATTAGAATTTTTTAAACACAAAATAAGATGGAAAAAAAATCAGATTAATGTTGAATCAATTAAAATAAATACTGGAAAGCAAAACATGAATATTTCCCGGAACAGGACCAGGCAAGATTTAAGCACTAATTTATATACATTTATCTGCGTCCCGCTGGGGCAGCAACTTAAAAAACTTTTTTGAAGTGTTGTGAATGAACCGCGCTGGGATGTCCCGTCCCCGAGAGCCATATACCCCACCGTGATGGTAGGTTCATTCACCTTCGCACACAACACTGTAAATTGCCATACATATCAAACTCGCACAATAGTAGACATTAAACTTTCAAATTGAGGCAGGGGCCACAAACTATTGTTCCGCGGGCCGCATTTGGCCCCTGGGACACGAGTTTGAGACCCCTGATGTAGACGGAAGTGACAAACTGCAAGCTTTACATGTTTACATCGGTTTTATATCTCCTAAATGCAAACTTTTTTAGGAGTACACCAAGATATAGATGTCCTTAAAACTAACAGACTAAAACTAACATCTTTTTTTAAAGATTAATAAAGATTAATAAAGAGGTCTTTGTTCCTGTGCAGGACACAGCTGAGCTGTTTTTTGAGGACGTGCGTTTGCCTGCTGAAGCTTTGTTGGGTCAGGTCAATAAAGGATTTTACTATCTGATGAACGAGCTGCCTCAGGTAAAGATTGAGAACACAGATGTACTTCTTTTTTTTATTACGTTTTCGTATTCTTAGTAAGTCTACAAAAGACGTGACTGAAAACATGGTATGCCTTCAGAAATTTTATATATTTTTTTTCAGTTGAAGTCAAAATGATTAGCCCTCCTGTGAATTTTTTTTCTTATTCTAATATTTGCCTTAGAATGTTTAACATAGCAAGGAATTTTTTCACAATATGTCTTATAATAAGTTTTATTTCTTTTATTTTGGCTAGAATAAAGCAGTTTTAAATTTATTTAAAAACATTTTAAGGTCAATATTATTATCCCACTTTAACAATTTTTTTCAATTGACCCTTAGCTAAGCCACACCCGAAAAACAGATTTGCGTTTCAATATGTTTATTTTTTCCACTTAACTGTAATTTAGAATAGAAACTGTATAAAAAGCACACAAACATACTGACAGTTATAGGTACTGTGCATTGTTATGGGTCAATGGTGCTAATATTCAACACAAATCCATCAATTTCCCCTTTCTGGCTATTATTTCTATGAGTGAATTATGTAGAAGCACTGTCTATGTGTGTTTCCTCGTTGGTTAATAACGCTATATTTCATTGCACAACAATTAGACTATCAGGCTTTTTGGCTAAATATAAGAAATCATGGTTTCATTTGTCAATATTAGATTATTTTTAAATTTCACCTCTCCTGCTGTGCATGAACTAAACTGTTGAATGGTCAGTGTATGAGGCGACTAGGCTTTAGCTTCAATTTTAATTAAATTATTTTCTAATTGGTTGCCTATTATTTCGTGAATATACCACTGTAAAGCATACTGCAGTCCTTTTTTGTCTGGCTTTCTCAGATATCTCACCTGGTCACCAAAAAATGACTAATCTTATCCCTGGGAATGTCTGACACTGGCACATACATATTGTAATACACGTGCCAGGCACGAAAGCTTGACATGCGTAATGACATTAACTAAGGAGGGCGGGGCTAAGGGTCATTTGTCCACAGAACAAAACATTATTATACAATGATTTGCCTAATTACCTTAACCTGCCTAATTAACCTAGTTAAGTCTTTAAATTGCAATTTAATCTAAATAATATTATCTTGAAAAATATGTAGTAAAATATTATGTACTGTCATCATGGCAAAGATAAAAGAAATCAGTTAATAGAATTGAGTTCATTCATTCATTCATTTCCTTTTCGGCTTAGTCCCTTTATTAATCCGGGGTCGCCACAGCGGAATGAACCGCCAACTTATCCGGCATTTGTTTTACGCAGCGGATACCCTTCCAGCCACAACCCATCTCTGGGAAACACATCCATACATTCTCATTCGCACACATACACTATGGACAATTTTAGCTTACCCAATTCACCTGTACCGCATGTCTTTGGACTGTGGGGGAAACCGGAGCACCCGGAGGAAACCCACGCAACCACGGGGAGAACATGCAAACTCCACACAGAAATGCCAACTGGCCCAACCGGGACCTGCCCCAACCGGGGATCGAACCAGCGACCTTCTTGCTGTGAGGCGAACGTGCTACTCACGCGCCACCGTGGCGCCTAGAATTGAGTTATTAAATCTATTATGTTGAAATATATATATTTCTGTTTCAAAATATTCAGGAAGGCTAATAGTTTAGACTTTAACTGTATATATATGGCTAATATTTAATTTCACCTACTTCTAAAAATGTCAAGCACACAACCAGTTCCCTAAATTTCTTTCTCTGTTATTCTGCAGGAGCGCCTTCTCATATCAGCCATGGGTCTTGCTAGCTGTGAATTCATGTTTGAAGAGTCAAGAAACTATGTGATGCAGCGGAAGGCGTTTGGCAGGACTATTGCTGACCTTCAGGTGAGGATAAAAAATGTATCTGTTTTATGACAAATAATATTTAGTGTCTGTGGTTGCGTGGGTTTCCTTCGGGTGCTCCGGTTTCCAAAGACATGTGGTATAGGTGAATTGGGTAGGCTAAATTGTCTGTAGGGTATGAGTGTGTAAGGATGTTTCCCAGAGATGGGTTGCAGCTGGAAGGGCATCCGCTGCGTAAAACATATGCTTGATAAGTTGGCGGTTCATTCCACTGTGGAGACCCCAGATTAATAAAGGGACTAAGCTGACAAGAAAATGAATGAATGAATTTTTAGGGTGGCACGGTGGCTCAGTGGTGGCACAGCAAGAAGGTCACTGGTTGAAGTCTGGGCTGGGCCAGTTGGCATTTCTGTGTGGAGTTTGTATGTTCTCCTCGTGTTCGCATTGGTTTCCTCCGGGTGCTCCGGTTAACCCCATAATCAAAAGACATGCTGTATAAGTGAAATGAGTAATTAAAATTGACCGTACTGTGTGTGTGTGAATGTGAGAGTGTGTGGTTGTTTCCCAGTACTAGGTTGTGGCTGGAAGGGTATCTGCTGTGTAAAACATATGCTGGAATAGTTGGTGGTTTATTTCTCTGTTGCAACCCCTGATAAATAAGGGATTGAGCCGAAGGAAAATGAATGAATGAACGAATGAACGAATGAATGAACGAATGAATAAATGAATGAATATGTATTTATTTATTTAGTGCTGAGGTGCACTTACTACAGGATGAGACAAATATTTACTGTATAACAAATATAATTATAATTTTTACAATATGCCCCTTTTTTTATAAAACAAATGGGGATGAAGGAACTAAATGTTTCCTTTTCACAAGGTGTAAGGAATGGTCTTTTAACTACAGTGGTTCTGAACTGTAGTTCTGCCGAATGACTAAAAAGTTATCAGTATGATGGTAAAAAACTGTACATTCTAGCCAAACCATCCTTCTGCAATCTTATACCAAAAGCGGAAATAAGGGCAGTATTAATAGCTTTAAATGTGGGAGAGCGTCGCTATTATGTGATTATATTGTATTGCAATATGGAACTATTAAATGTTGATGTTAAATCAAAAGTAATTCACAAATACTTAAAAAAGAGATGATTTAATGACAATAATTCTCTATGGTCACAACTGAATTAGTTACAAAATAACTGTATAAATTGATAAAATATGATATGACAAAAACATATGATAATAAGGGGGAGGGAGAGAGATAGAGAGAGAGAGTGGGAGAGAGTCAGAGCAGGAAATAAACAGAGCAAGGAAAGAGCCAGAGCAAGAAAAGAGACAGAGCAAGAAAAGAGACAGAGCAGAGTTTAACATCTATTTAGTATCTTTCTTGACCATGTGACCAAAGCCCAATGCTGAGACATTGAAACCGACCAATCAACATGTGACCACATCATAAAACCCCCAAAGTCCACACACCAGGCCTTGATCTTATCAGTATCTGCCTTTGGAATTTGTGTGAGCCTTCTTTGGTGAAAAAGACATGTTTTGCCATATAAACAAATGCATATGATAATTTTCTTCCATACAAAGGTAATATGTTGTACACGATTTTACTAAGCATCTAGCCATATCAATCTGAAACTGCTTCAATTCCTGCTGTATGTATTATTCACTTTAATGTAGTCAGTTTAACATTTCCAAAAAATAGATGACAAGTGAAATATACTTTCATCTAATGGTTAAACCTTTGGTTTAGATTGACAGTAACCTTGTATGCATAGTGTTTTGTGTAGCAGGTTTGTTGTTGTTGTGGTTTTATGAATTCAACGTAAAAGCCCTCATCAGATGAAATAATATACAGTTGAAGTCCGAATTGTTACGATGACAGAACATAGGCAAGGCAAGTCAAGGCAAGTTTATTTATATGGCACATTTCATACACAGTGGCAATTCAAAGTGCTTTACATAAACATAAATAAAATTGAAGTCTAAGAAAATAAAATTATTAAAAAAAAAAACAAAAAAACATAATATGTTCAACATAGGCTCATTCTGAAAACGTAGCCCTATATACTGTACATATCTGGAGAAAGCCAATTATATAGCCAGAGGAACGTATGGCTGCATTTCATCTTGGGGACACTATGGGGCAGTATGACCCCACTCCTTTTCACACTCACCAGATGACTGCTTACTAGAGCTGCACGATTCTGGCTAAAATGAGAATTGAGAATTTTTTTTTTTTTTTATGCTTAAAATAAAGATCACAATTTTCTCACAATACTCTAGATGTGAATAAAGGTTAATTTAAGTAGTCTATTATTATTGCTATTTCAAAATACAGCTGTTCAAAATTCTGATGTTGAATTATTATGTTTGAGACATTGACAACATTATTAGACCATGTTTTTCTACTGGTAAAATCAGACATTTGTCATTATAAAATTTTCTCCTGCATTATATTCAACATTATGTAGGCTATAGTTATACTGGCACTGTTAAACAGTTATTCTCATGCACAACACTCTGTGTTCGCTATGAAAAAAAAAAAGCTTGTTATAATCATTAATCTAAAATGTGATATGATCATTTAAATGATGTGCCCACTTTCGGTTTTATTTTCACTGCTAAGTGCGGTTCATACTTCCTGCGCGGCTCCCAAACGATTACTCTGTGCCACAAATTGAACGTTATTTACAACTTTATTAGCTGTTATTTACAGCCTGTGCAAGTTCTGTTCACTAAAGTAGGCATCATTCACAGGCGCCCGTGCGCCCGCCCTCTCTGTTGTATTAGTTCATGGTCAGCTCACGTCACGTGTTTTCATTACATGAAGAAAGAAATGACATTTTTGGGTGAATTATACCTTATAAATACAGTATGTGACTCTTTCAACACCATTTGGAGGTGTCCCCATTGCTGAACATTGTATGTAAAACAACTTGAAGACTTGTGCGGTGGCCTTTGCTTCTTTCCTGAACTTGAAAATATGATTGACAGAATCTTATAAATGGGCAGGGGTGCTCAACCCTGTTCCTGGAGAGCCACCCTCCTGCAGATTTCAGTTGCAACCCTGATCAAACACACCTGAACCAATTAATTAGGACCTGAACAGCACTTGATAATTACAGGCAGGTGTGTTTGATATGGGTTGCAACTGAAATCAGCAGGAGGGTGGCTCTCCAGGAACAGGGTTGAGCACCCCTGGTCTAGGGGGTCGAATCAAGATCGCGATCTTTTTACAATTAATTGTGCAGCAATTGGTGGGTAAGAGGATCGGTTGGTCAGTCGGTCGGTCAGTCGACTGCAGCCTCTGGTGGATTTACAAAAGAATGGCAGGCATGAATGGCACACGCAAGAGAAATTTATGATCTGAAAAAGCATAAACGATGGCCTCTGGTGGATTTGCAAAAACAAAAACTGCAAAAAAAATTTTTTTTTTAAAAATGCACCTTCTGTGATGTATTTGGCGCTCTCCAGAAATGTATATAGCAGTATGTAAACAAAAAAAAACTAGACAAGTCATTGTACAACAGTGGTCTGTTCTGTAGACAATTGAAAATAAAAATATTGCTTATAGAGGCTAATAATATTGACCTTAAAATGTTTTTTGAAAACTTAAAACTGTTTTTATTCTAGCTGAAGTAAAACAAATAAGACTTTTTACAGAAAAATAAAATGTTATAGGACACACTGTGAAAATTTGCTTGCCATGTTAAACATCATTTGGGAAAAATTTATAGGGGGGTAAAAATCCTAGCAGGGCTAATAATTCTGTCTTCAACTGTACTTTTCTCTCAATCATGTTGTTTTGACCTGTTACATACTTTTATAATAGCCTCATTGACTCATTTACTATATGACCTGCGATTACATACTGTAAGTAAGCTATTAAGTTTAGACTGACATGATCAGGAAATAAACTCCAGCTAAGCTTCATTGAGGTCTGCTGACAATCAGCAAATGCAAAACACCTGGTGAACTTGAATACATTTTACTGTTATCAATCATTCTGTCCTACTTTCACTTTATTACCTCAGTATAACCAGGCGGAGCAGGTTTCTGAACATTATAAATAGTCACTGTTGACATATTTCAGAGGCCTGTTGCTCAAAGCCAGTTTAGCTTAAGATGCTTGTAGTGGCTATTTTCTTTAAGGAGGCTCTCTCAGTGGTCAAGAAGACAAATTCTTACCCAAAGTGTCTTTTAAAGTTTTATTCTTTGCAAAGAAGGTCAGACAATCATACAGCAACGCAGGTTTCTGCAGAGTGTGAGACACCGAAACAGAGTGTGTTCTCTTTTTATCCACTTTGCTAAGCTCACAAGGTCATTAATGACATCACAGTTACATCAACGCACACATTTAATCTTTGACTCTCTATATTTCAGTCTTAACTACCACCTGAACATATAGCTTGTTAAATCACCATGTATGTATCCAAATCTTGTCTGGTGATAAGCAGATGTTTAGGTGATCACATTTGGTCTAACATAAACAGTACATTCATGGAGTAATAAAAGAACAGACCTTTATAATGTATATAAATGCATATCCACCACAATGGAATTACACATCTCTCAGGATGATGGGTTCATTTTGATCAGGTTTCGTCACCATGGTAACTTAGTTCAGACTTTATTTGTTCCCTAGTGGCAATTCATGGAGCATACAAGTAGCTTATAGTGCAGGCATGTACAAACTCGGTCCTGCAGGGCTGGTGTCCTCAACACAACACACCTGCAAGGATGTTTCTAGAAAGCCTAGTAAGAGCTTGATTAGTTAGACCAGGTGTGTCTGATTGGGGTTGGAACTAAACTTTGCAGGACACAGGCCCTCCAGGACCGAGCTTATAGTGTGATTTACAAATGCACATACAAATACATACATATATTTACACACATACTGTATACATATGTAAACCTGTGCACACATATACATGCATACTCACGTGCACATATAACAAAACTTCAAAGTAAAGTTAAAGGTAAAAGTAACTGATAGAAAACCAAAATTCAATCTTTCAATCTTTAATCTGCGTTAAAGATTAAAAATTCAGACTGGACCAATCAGCTATAAGTGACATATACAGTGCATCTGGAAAGCAGATTTCAAATTTATTAGAAATAAAAAAGCTGAAAAATCACATGGACATAAGTATTCACAGCCTTTGCCGTGAATATCCAAATTGATCTCAGGTACATTCTGTTTCCACTGATCATTCTTGAGATGTTTCTGCAGCTTATTTGGAGTTCACCTGTGGTAAATTCAGTTGATTGCACATTATTTGAAAGGCTATACACCTGTCCATATAAGGTCCCAGGGTTGACAGTGTCTTCATGCTTGGTTTGTGCTTTGACATGCAAAGGAATTGTCTGTAGAACTCAGAGACAGGATTGTCTCGAGGCACAAGGCTGGGGAAGGTTACAGAAGCATTTCTGCTGCTTTGAAAGTTCCAATGAGCACAGTGGCCTTCATCATTTGTAAGTGGAAGATGTTTGGAACCACCAAGACTCTTCCTAGAGCTGGTCGGCCATCTAAGCTGAGTGATTGGGGGAGAAGGGCCTTAGTCAGGGAGGTGATCAATAACCCGATGGTCACTCTTTCTGAGCTCCAGTGTTCTTCTGTGGAGGGAGGAGAACCTTACAGAAGGACAACCATCTGTGCAGCAATCCACCAATCCGGCCTGTATGGTACAGTGGCCAGACGGACACCACTCCTTAGCCTGGAATTTGCCAAAAGGCATCTGAAGCACTCTCAGACCATAACAAACAAAATTCTCTGGTCTGATAAGACTAAAATTAAACTCTTTGGACTGAGTGCCAGGCACTGCTCATCACCAGGCTAATACCATCCCTACAGTGAAGCATAGTAGTGGCAGCATCATGCAGCGAGAACTGGGAGTCTAATCAGGATTGATGGAAAGATGAATGCAGCAATGTACAGAGACATCCTGAAGAAAAACCTGCTTCAGAGTGCTCTTGACCTCAGACTGGGGCGACGGTTCATCTTCCAGCAGAACAGTGACCCAAAGCACACCGCCAAAATATCAATGGCCTGTCTTCACGACAACTCTGTGAATGTCCTTGAGTGGACAAGCCAGAGCCCAGATTTAAATGCAATTGAACATCTCAGTTGCTTCTCATTCAACCTCATCAAGCTTGAGAGGTTCTGCAAAGAGGAATGGGCAACAATTCCCAAAGACAGGTGTGCCAAGCTTGTGGCATCATATTCAAAAAGACGTGAGGCTGTAATTGCTGCCAAAGGTGCATCAACAAAGTATTGAGCAAAGGCTGTGAATACTTATGCACATGTGATTTTTCAGTTTTTTTATTTTTAATAATAATAATAATAATAATTTTTGCAACAATTTCAAAAAATATTTTTTCACATTGTCATTATGGAGTAGTTAGTGTAGAATGTTGAGGAAATACATTAATTTAATCTATTTTGGAATAAGGCTGTAACATAAATAATGCGGAAAAGGTGAAGCGCTATGAATACTTTCCAAATGCACTGTATCTGATGCAGTGAAGCCAATTTGCAAATATAATAACATATATATTTTTAACTTGCCTGAGTCAACGCCTGAGTAAACAGATAAAAGTTGATGATCAGAATTATGGTACCAAAAAGCCTGGGTAATATCCTGTAATCCTGATTTTGTTTAGCCAGCATCATGATACAGGCCCATGATCTTTACAGCTTGCATTTCTTGTGATTTATCAACCCGAAATTTTGTACAACTGGCCATATATTTTGTGCAAAAACATACTCCTTTTGTGCAAAAGGTTTCTAAATAAGCAACTTACAAGCCAGTAAATGTTTTTATTTAGCTTAAAATTAGCTATTTAAAATGAGTTTGTTATAATCCACTTAGCAAAAAACCCTTGCAGTTGTATTGAGTTTCTGTTGCAGATCCTCACAATTAGTTTCCTCATTTGTTTAGTCTGCTTTTAACCCTCACATGAGGTCAAGGCCACACACTCACTTTGTAACTCGATCCCTCCATCCTGCCCGCAGTTTGAGAAAAATGCTCAGAGAAATTAAATAAGCTCCATTACGAAGTTCATTTGAACATATGGATGAGCAGAGTCAGTGAGGTCTAAATCTGGTTTGCACTAATAACGCCTCATCATCTTCATCAGAACTGCAAGAGATGGTCTGTCTCTGTTTCAGGTGGTCCAGCATAAACTGGCCGAGCTGAAGACTGAAATCTGTGTAGGTCGAGCATTCATTGACAGCTGCCTTCAGCTCCACAGCGAGAAGAAGCTGGACTCCAGCACAGCGTCCATGGCCAAATACTGGTGAGACTCTTCTTCGGTAAAACAACCTTCTTTCAAAGCAGCAGTTTGGAGTTTCAAAGTCAGGGTTTACACACTTCTTGAAAGTACATGAATTTCAGACAAATGAATTCAAGGCTTTGAAAGTATTCAATCTAATCCACTTCTTCTTTATTTCTATAGCGCTTTTACAATGTAGATCAGGGGTGCTCAACCCTGTTCCTGGAGATCTACCTTCCTACAGAATTCAACTCCAACCCTGATCAAACACACCTGAACCAATTAATTAGGGCCTGAACAGCACTTGATAATTACACACAGGTGTGTTTGATATGGCTTGCAACTGAAATCTGCAGGAAGGCAGATCTCCAGGAACAGGGTTGAGTTGTCAGTTCAGTTTTCAGAGTTTTCAAAGTTCAGTTCAGTGTGGTTTAATATTTACAGTTTTGAGAGTTTTCAAAGTTCAGTTCAGTGTGGTTTGATATTTACTGCTGAGAGTCCAAACACAAGTCCCGAACCATGCAAGCCAGTGTCAACAGCGGCGAGGAACAAACTTCACCAATTGGATAAAGTGAAGGAAAAAACCTAGAGAGAAACCAGGCTCAGTAGGGCACAACCATTTCTCCTATGGCCAAATGTCTTGTGCAGAGCTGCAGTCTAGGTGCCGGAGGCTAGAGAACACTGGACATCAGCGAAGACTCGTCTGTCCCTGGAGTCTCACAGAAATCAGTCTCATGCTCTCCACTCCTCCATGACCACCGCAGCAGCTGTTCAGGATACGGCCTGGTCCTGGATTATGGAAACCTTGGGATCATCTCACCACAGGTCTTGGATCACATCAGTGGCACTGCATAATCTTTGTGGGCCTTTGGATGAGTATCCCTAGGTGGAAATAGAGAATAAAGAACATAATTAGAGCAGCTGCTGTACTTAAAAACAGTCATAGGTAGGAATGTAACGATTCACTTGAATTATGATTCGATACAATTCACGATACTAGTCTCACGATTCAAGATTTAGTCAGATTTGTACAAAATCTGCTTTTGTTTTTAACAAAATTATCTCATTGTTTAGATTTTTTTGAACCCTCAGGTTTAAGATTTTAAAACACTTTTATATAGGTCAAATGTTGTCCTATTCTAACAAACCACACATCATTGGGGAAAATATTCAGTGATTTGCCCAGTATTTGCACCCTTAGCTGATTTTAGTTTTTTTGCCATCTTGTCACAATTATATGTTTCTGATCATCAAACAAATGTAAATATTAGTCAAAGATAACATAAGTAAACACATCATGGATTTTGGAATTAAAGCTTTTTATTATTAAGGGGAAACAATTGTTCAAAACTGCTAGATGTGTCTTCCTGTGTTATTTTTGACTAATATTTAAAACTGATAATCTGGAACATTAAAGTGCGACAAACACACCACACCACAGCACTGTATATAAGTATATCAATAGGGTTTCATGCATACAAGGGAATAACATGACTACGTTTTGCTTATGTACTCTTCATAACATGTCTTTTTCCTTCTTCAGGGCTACAGATTTGCAGAATAGAGTTGCTACTCAGTGCCTGCAGCTTCACGGTGGATGGGGCTACATGTGGGAGTATCCCATAGCCAAGTAAGTATAACAAACACTGAGTAGAACACAATCAGTGTTGACTGACATTCTGTTTTGCAGTTGTAACATCAAGGCAGTGTTAGTTTTGTGAAAGTGATTGAATACAATGTTCACAGTAATTCATCCTAGGGGTAGGAGATTTTACCAAAATCTTAAATCTTAAACTCTTTTACCGCCATTGATGGTATAACTTGTCAATTAAGTTTTTCAACACTTTTCATTGACATGTTTCTATGACAATCTGTGTTCTGGGTCTCTTAAAAACAAAATATAAGATGATCAGAGAAAGTAAAAGTCAGATTGCATGTAAAAGTTAAGGGCCCCATCATACACCTGGTGCTATAAGGCACAAGATGTGTTTGGTGCAATGTGTTGCTATTTTCAGACCAGCGCAATACTAATTTTCACGTTTTACGCCACGTTGTTTAGGTAGCAAATCCATTTGCGCTACTTTGTGGACTCATGGGTGTGCTGGTCTGTAAAGGAGGTGTGTTAAGGCACGTTGTTGGTGCATGGCTATTTTGAGAAACTGAAATAGACCGCACCATTGACCAAGTAAAAGCTGGTCTAAAGTCTTGCGCAGAGTGCATTAGTTATGCGCCTATGCAGGTTCAAACGCTTAATACACACAGGATGTACAGCAATACACAAATATGTTTACATATGAAAAAAAATAAAGTATTAAAATTTTACAAAAATTATTAATTTCTACATAAATGTAAAAAACACTGCCTCCATGCCTTCTCTGTGGCCTGGGAGCTTTTTTCAGTTTATTTATTCAATTTGCCTTTTTATTATATTGTTATTATTATTATTAGCAGTATTATTTATTATATTCATTCATTCATTTTCTTTTCGGCTTAGTCCCTTTATTAATCCGGGGTCGCCACAGCGGAATGAACCGTCAACTTATCCGGCATTTGTTTTACACAGTGGATGCCCTTCCAGCCACAACCTCTGGGAAACACATCCACACATTCTCATTCACACACATACACTATGGACAATTTAGCTTACCCAATTCACCTGTACTGCATGTCTTTGAACTGTGGGGGAAACCGGAGCACCCGGAGGAAACCCACGCAACCACGGGGAGAACATGCAAACTCCACACAGAAATGCCAACTGGCCCAGCCGGGGATAGAACCAGCGACCTTCTTGCTGTGAGGCGAACGTGCTACCCACTAGGCAACCGTGGCGCCTTTATTAATTATATGCATATTTATATTTATTTTAATTTAAAAAAAGCTTAGATTTACCCATCTATCTGGTTTTGGAGACGTATGCATCACCATATGGGGCATAAGAATAGGTCGTGTGTTTGGATATAACTCTACAATAATTATAGTTTTATTCGTTTGCTGGAAATTAGAAGTGAATTTAGAAATAGTTTTGAAACAAATCTTTGCACTTAACAATCGAAGTTAAATATGTAGGCTAATGAATATTATCAGTGGAGTTTGTACAACACAGTTTCCTGGCTCCATGAAAGTAAAGTAGTAAAGAGAAAAAAGTAAAGAAAAGAGAAAGTAAAGAGGCCGAATGGAGGGGGCTCATTCTTTATCCTCGCGCTGCAGATGGTCTGTTTAACTGTTTTCTCGCTAGGCAAGTGTTCAGTTTTTCCTCTTACAAAGTCCGTCATGTAAACAGCAAATGTGCCATGGTGTGATGCAACTGACTCTTAAAGGGATTGGAAGATGAGACTCTGATTGGTTTAATGCACATAATACTCAAAATACACCCATAACTCTTTAAGGCCCAATCCCCTACCCCTCGTTTTGCTCAGTCATGTGAAGGGGTAGGGGTGTCCCAATTCTCTTTAGGTTGAAGGCATAGTGCTAAGGGGTAGAAAATAGATACACCAGCCACAACGGCAGGATAGCTGCACCTGAAAGTAAGGAGATCCACAAATTAGTATGTTTTCTTTTTTTTACGAATTTTTACAACAAACAAGCATATGTTTTAATATGTTCATAACCGCGCTCGTGTTTTACCATCATGCTAAAAAAATAAAAAAACGCAAAATTTCGCTATCTATACTCCATGATAATAACTCCTGTATAGTAGTCGCACAACATTCTGACACTCAATGGCACTTCAATACCCTGTCAGAAAAGTCTGGTGGCTGGGAATGAGCTTTTACAGTGTTTGATATAATGTTGTTTTTGCGTGTTTACATAGATGAATATGGCCACTGTGTAAATGCACAGGACAGTTATGATCTTATTGCCACATTAGATCTTTGTGATAACATAATATACGCCTTCAGTGATTTCCTGAAGATAAATACCAAAAAATAACACAACTGGAATAACTACAGCAGTCGCGATCGTCTGATCTCATTTGAAGCAAGATATTGCGGCAACATATGATGACGTGTGCAGGTGCTGTGGTATGGAGTCAAATAAGTCTCATTAATAATTCACGCGTATGACGCGATGTACACATGCGTAGCCAAATTCACGTGCGTAAAACCAAATTTACGTGCGTAAAATATTTATATACATTCACAAAAACAATTCACGTGCACAAAATAAAAATACACATTCATAAAATACGTTTCACAAATGCAAAACAGCATCTGCAGATTTATAAGAGTGTACAAAAGGTTTTGAATGTTTAAAACCTGCGAGTTCATCCTGAATGAGAATGTGCAAATCCTCTTTCACGTACGACTCCCCCTGGATACGAGTGTGTGTATTTTTTAACCTTCCTGGCAGACGCAGGTGCCTCGTGACCTTTCAGCCAATCAGATGAGAGCTGTACTCAATATCCCCTATCTGCGCGCCGTTTGCGCAGTCTGTTCCTCTCCAGCACGGTGAACGGAGAAGTGAAAGAGACGCGCGGGCATTACATTCCCTGACTTTCACTCACAAAAAACTTCATTTCCATTAAATCTAATGAACGTAAACAGACTGTTGTTGTTCTTTAGTTGCCCAATATGTCAAATATACCCTATTATTTAGTAATAGATTAATAAGCATTTTAAATTATTCTGATGAATGTAACGGTTTCATTAGAAATACGGGATGACACATTGAATGGCAGGATACACCTCGCGTCTGCACATAGATTCATTGCATACACCTGTGCAGCTCATTATCAGGAG
>CAIGQQ010037491.1:1183098-1232385 GCA_903798035.1 Danio albolineatus | reverse complement strand
AAAAAAAAAAAAAAAATATATATATATATATATATATATATATATATATATATATATATATATATATAATTAAAACAAACAAAAAAAACAACCTTTTCTAACTTCAGAAGTGTGTGTGAACTCTATAATTGAATTTTATGTTATTTATGTTATTTTATTTGAGCTACTTTTGAATAACTCTTGCTACAGAAAAAAGTTATTTATACATATCTGTGCTTAAAACATCTACTAGATTGACCACGGTATAACCAGCCAAACCATGACCTCTTGGCTCATGAGAAGGAATTTGGACCGATGAGTGCTTTAGTCACTTTTCAAAGCGAATAAATGGCGCATAGTACAGGAAATGTTCACCAGATGTTTGTCGTAAAAGCTTCTTTGTCTTGCATTCATTAATGCTTTTGTCAGTCAGTTCTCTTCTTTTTGTGTTCAGAAAAGAGGAATTGCAACCTTTCATGTTAATAGAAAAGGAAGTTTTAAATCTCTGACCGACAAGGTTAGTGAACGGTGAGCCATCTTCTCTAATTTAAAAGGATCTTCTGCATATATTCAAGAACATTTTTTTGTGTTGTATAGAAAGGTGCCTTCAGTTTTTGGTAGAATTGTGGGATATTACTGCTATCACATTAGAGATATCATCTAATGCTATATTCCAGTTAAATCAGAATGATCGTATTTATGAGTTGAGCCATAATTACTAGCGGGAAACAGGGCTTGTCAATTACAGATTCATAGAGAAAGTAGATTGTTATTGATCACAATGTGCTGCTGCACTTATGAATGTTGTTGATGCAGTTAAAGTTAAGAATATTGTAAAAAGCTTGCCAGAAAACACTCATTAAAGGAACACTCCACTTTCTTTTGAAAAGGGCTAATTTTGCCACTTGAAAGTTACATCTTGAAAGGTACGTCTTTTTGCACTATTTGTTTTCGCAAATCCACGAGAGGCCGCTGCAGATGCTTTTTGAGATCTGAAATGTCTCTCACGAGTGCCGTTCACGCCTGCTGTTCTCGCATAAACCCACCAGAGGCCGCTGTCGGCTGACTGACTGTTTGGCTGACTGACCGAACGACTGACTGACCACCCAACCAAAATTTTATCGATTGACCCACCCACACACTCCCCTAAACCCAACCAACAACTTTCAAAAAAGCAATCCAGAATGAAACAAAAGCCCTCGTCCCATTTTTACCACATTCTCACCCTGTTATTTACTGGTTTATTTCATTATTTGGATTGGACTGTTTTTATCTTACCTGCTTTCTGAAAGCACTCCCCGCCGGACTTGAACCCCATCGTCATGGTCACCTCCTCTCTGCATCTCGAGTCCGCCAACAAACACGGCGAGCTAACGGGACAAACTGGTTGCAGCGGTAAAGTGGTCCACACGAGGCGAGCGGTCGGCTGTTAAGTGCAAAAAGAAACGGCGTCACACCACCCCGGAGCGTTCATTTAAAAAATGAAACGCAGCCATACGTACCTATGACCATGTAATGTGCGGTCTCCAGAAACGTTCGTGGGACTACATTTTCACAATGAGCCTGTGTTGATATCATCACTGGTATTTACATGGATCACAAATCCGCCATGTTATGGATTACATATTCAGTCATGCAACACACACACGGTCTCTATGTCACCATTGATTGCAAACACTCACACAGCTGACGCTGCTCATAGACTGATTACTTGGACTATAAAAACAGCACAGACACACACACAGACTGTTGCTGAGTCTTGTTTACTGTTTAGTGACATTACAACACGCTTCCTTTGTCGTGCTTTGCTGTGTGTTGATCCGCGCCTTGTTCATCTGTTCATTCCCGTCTACTGCCTGCCTTCTGACCATCTGCCTGTGTATTTGACTGCGACTCTGGATTGCCCGTATACGTCTGTTTGCCTCTGTGCTGACCATTGCTTGCCTGACCACTAGTGGTGGGCAAAGCAAAGCTTCATGAAACACTAAAACAGTCGAAGCAAATGTGCCAAAGCTTCAAAACGTTTCAAAACCCCACTCTATGGTGACACCTAGTGGTCATTTTCTATGTATTGCACTGGAACAGCTCCAGCAAAGAACAGTTGAGCAAATTGAGGTATTATGGCCCGTTTCCACTGAGGGGTACGGTACGGTACGGTTCGGTACGCTTTTAAGGCCGTTTCCACTGTCTAAAAGCGTACCGAACTGAACCGTACCGTACCCCTTTTTGGTCACCCTTTCGAAAGGGTACGAAACCCAGAAAGGGTGCCGTAAGGCGGAGCTAGACGCGCAGCTGAACGCCATTGGTTTACAGAGATACGTCATTTGCTTACGCAACAAGCAGAATGAACAAGCAGAATGAAAACAAAGGACCCGCCATGTTTAATACACAGCCGAGAGGCAATGCTCCGAAATAATATCAGTATATAATAACGAGCCATGGTCGACCCGAGCTCAAACAAACTTTGTCGTCGTCTTGAACAGCCACCATTCCGAGAGAAGAGCAGATTCTTATGGGTTACGAGCCCATAAGGGCGAGCGCACGAGGTTTCACTTCTCTCGTGCTCGCGTGCGCGTCAATGTTTGAAATAACAAAGTTCTTAACCTGGACTATTATAAACTCGGAATGACGGAGTTACTCTCTAACGAGAGAATAATGACGGAGAGGCTACATGGACTGGTGATGATAAAACATACAGACGAGAGGTTTGCACAGACGGGGCTCTATTTCGTATTGTTTTTTAACCTAAATGAGGCATAAATGTCTGCTGTGTCTAGTTTTTCTGTAATTTGGTAACATCGGAGACTGTGTGGGGCTGGATGTGTTCATATATGCTGCATTTATTTATTTATTTGATATAATCGCGGACCGTAGGCTATTTCGCATCATTGATCTGCAGTTATAATCAGATCATGTTCAGTCAGCAATGACATTTTTACACCAGTGTTTATGTGTATAATAAAAAATCTGTTTTGTGAGAAGTGCTTCTCGTATGATTTGTGAACGACCCATAAAGCTTTACTGTAGACATTTCCTCGAGCGAAAATGACGTCGACAAACTTTCTGTCGTACACCACGCCCACCAAAAGAGTACCCTTTTGCAGTGGAAACGCAAGCCTGATAAAGGTGACCCGTACCGACCCGTACCGTACCGTACTGTACCACTCAGTGGAAACGGGCCATTAAACCCCACTTTGTAGGATTGAACGTTCCTGTGATTTAGTGGAGCGGTTAGGGTTCCCGACTACCATGCAGGGATAGTGGGTTCAATTGCAGGCTGATACAGATACTTTGAAATGCTTTAACATCAGTTGGAATTGCTCTGTTCTTGTATCGTTTTGTTTCAGCATTGGTCTGACATCCGAATAAACACTTTGTGAATAAATATGTCTTGTTTTGGTCATAAAACAGGGTTGTTGCTAGATCAGACACGGTTGTGTCACGATTATTCATTCATTAAATTTCCCATTTCCCACACGGTGGCGTAGTGAGTAGCATGTTCGCCTCACAGCAAGAAGGTGGCTGGTTCGAGCCCCGGCTGGATCAGTTGGCATTTCTGTGTGAAGTTTGCATGTTCTCCCCATGGTTGAGTGGGTTTCCTCCGGGTGCTCCGGTTTCCCCCACAGTCCAAAGATTTGCGGTACAGGTGAATTGGGTAAGCGAATGAGAATGTATGGATGTTTCCCAGAGATGGGTTGCGGCTGGAAGGGCATCCGCTTCATAAAACAAATGCTGGATAAGTTGGCGGATCATTCCGCTGTGGCGACCCCAGATTAATAAAGGGACTAAGCAGACAAGAAAATGAATGAATGAATTTTATTAATATCTGCCCAAACCCAACCATCACAGTACTGTAAAAATATTAATTATTTCTTTACAGTGTTACAGAAATAATGCTAAATTGGTGGCATATCAGCAGCTTTATCCTATCTAGACTACACCATAAAACAGTAACATGATTAAAATACATAAAACCATGATTTCTGAGTATTTGTACAAGTCGCGATTCGAACCCAAAAGTAATTTGAAGCACAGTATTAACACACACATGCATGCACGGTCCACTAGGTCATATGAAACAGAAGTTTTTCTGATCCTGTCAGTCAGACACAGATTCGCAGGTCTCAAAACGCTTCTGAACTGATCGATGCTTTGAATCGCTTTAGTCACGTGACCAGGTGTTTCGAAACACTTTAGTCACATGACCTGGGAGTTTCGGAGCATGCTTCGGTGCAGTTTCGGAACACTTGCGCTTCGGGATCTCAACACTGTGTAGAAACGTCAGTTTCACGTCAGCCATCCCTACTGACTACCCTCTGTCTAAATAAAGACTGCATTTGGATCTGCACCCTTGGTTGTCAGCGTCACCTTAATTGTTATGGCAGAATGAGAGTATAGTTCCTATAGTTCCATATCAACCTAGAAAAAAGCAACTTTAATCTTATGTAACCTGAGTACACTGTGTACAGTCACTAAAACCCAGCGGGCACGGGACATCAACATGACATCAGATTGACATTGTACCCCAAGTTGTGGAGATGTTGCCTTTTGTTTGGAAATGAAAATTGGGTTGACATCAGAACTCAACGTCAGGCCAACGCCAATGACCAACCTAAAATCAACCAAATATTAACCTTCAGTTAACACTATGACGTCTATCAAACTTTGGACTTTGGTTGCCATACCTGATGAATAAACGTCAGTATGTGACGTCAATATGACGATGGTTTAAGATGTTGTCGAAGTTGTATTTTGGTCACTTTACAACACAACCTAAAATCAACCAAATATAATGTCACTTGACATTGTTATTGGATGTCAAAATGGCATTGTCTTTAGATGCTGGCTAGACATTGAGCTTTGGTCACCTGATGTCACGACCTACATCTAACCTAATATTAATGCCTTATGATGTTGTGTCCCTGCTTGTAAGAGTCATGCTTAAAAGAGATGGTTAGTGAGTTGCTAATGGTCTAATCCGATTCAATGATTTATGCTAAGCTAAAAGTGTTCCCACCAGACTGAGATAGGCTGAATGAATTAAAAAAACTGGTAAAATTCAACTGTTTAATTCTTGCTGACTTTTGAAAATGAGTCTTTTCCAAAGAAGTGAATCAATTATAAATATAGCAAATCTTTTGGTTTCATTAGGATTTTGTTGCATTAGCACTAAACAGCTTCTTATCATCTTTGCACCACAAATCCATTTAATTCTGACCAAACTCACTTGACCATAAATGATGTTGTGAAACGATTTCTAAACTCATAAGTATGAAATCATTAGCTTACCCTGGTGTAGTCTTCACAAATCGTTTTCTCGCACCATCACTGGATCTGATGTGCTGTAACTCAAATATGACTGTTGTAACTGGCTTTACCACGTGGAAAGATTCACAGTAATCGAGGTCATTAGTGATGTCCTTGCAGATTGATTGTAGCAAATTGAACATGTTACTTGAGTAGAACAATGCTGCATTCCATTGAGCTATGATTTCCTACCTGGAAAATTTCAATAAAATAGTTACTGAATCGGAACAGAGTGAGGAAATAAATATGCAACAGCTGATTCCATACGAAATGCAGCATACTGGACTTTAAAATTTTTGTATACACTTAAAGAGATAGTTCCCCCCAAAACTAACATTTCTTCACCATTTACTTATACTCAAGTGGGTAAACCTGAGAATTTCCTTCTTCTGTTGAACACAAAACAAGATTTTCTGAATAATATTGGAAGAAAACAGCCATTAACATCCATAGAAGAAATACATACTATGGAAGTCAATGGCTATTTTTCTCCACATTCTTCAATACATCTTCTTTTGTGTTCAGCAGAAGAAAGCAACTCAAACATGTTTGCAACAAGTGGAGGATTAGTAAATGACAGCATAACATTTGAGTGAACTATCCCTTTATTAGCACTCTTATCCGCTAGAACTAAAGTACAGAAGCTTCAAAATACTGACAATGTCACTATATTTTTTAAACTGATGCATCATAACCCTTTTTTGCAAGTCCAAATCCACCTGAAGTGAGTGTAAAACATTTGAAAATTCATTCATTCATTTTCTTTTGCTTTTCTGGGGCTGGATCGGGGGGGCAGCAGTCTCAGGAGAGAACACCAGACTTCCCTCTCCCCAGACGATTCCTCCTGCTCCTTCAGGGGGATCCTGAGGTGATCCAAGCCAGCCGAGAGACATAACCCCTCCAGTGTGTACTGGGTCTTACCCGAGGCCTCTTCTCGGTGGGCCATGCCTGAAACACCTCTCTAGGAAAGGGTCCAGGAAGCATCCGAAATAGATGCCCAAGCCACCTCAGCTGGCTTCTCTAGATGTGGAGGAGCAGCGTCTCTATTCCTAGCTCATCCCGGGTGATTCTCACCCATCTATACCAGTGCGTGCTGCCACCCAAACTTATTTGCCCACTTGTATCCAAGATCTTGTTCTTTTAATCATGACTCAAAGCTCATGACCATAGGTGAGAGTAGTAACATAGACTGACCTGTAAATCAGCTCAGCTACCACAACAGATCGGTACATCAACCGCATTACTGCTGGCGCTGCACCGATCTGCCTGTCAATCTCGCGTTCCATTCATCCTGATTACTTAATGTCTTTCTTTTTTGGACCATTCTGTGTAAACCCTAATTTCAATTGTGCATAAAAACCTCAGCAGATCATCAGTTTCTGAAATACTCAGGCTAGCCCATCTGGTACTAACAAAAGTTATGGTCCTTCCTTATTATAATGCTTATTTAGAGTTACAGCAGATCATTTTGACCACCTCTATATGCTTACAGGCATTAAGTTGCTGCCATGTGATTGCATTGAAAATCAGTAGTAAATGTGTTCCCAAATAAGGTGGTTGGTGAGCGTAGTAGTGTGCCCCATTCAAACACAGGAGTGATCACAGTATAGTTTACATTAAAAAAAAAAAAAGACACCAATAGATGTTCATATGGATCATTTAATGGCAGATAATAGTGCTACACTCTGGGGTTACTGAACAGGCTTGCGGAATAGTCACATTTCTCTCCTGCATGTACTGTATACATATACTTACATGCTCTGAAACACCAGGGTGTGGAAAAACCAAGCACAGAATCATAGGAGCTGCTTTGACACTGAGTCATTACAAAGGCAAAGACAGAAGACCAAAACCCCAAAGTTTATTTACAATCTTTCTGCTGCATTTCAGTTATGTACTTATTTTGGCATATGCTCTGTTCAACAAAGGTTCGTGCCATTATTTTCTATTAAAGGGATAGTTTACAGCTCCCACTCGCCTCAAGAAAGAACACTCTGTTATCATTTACTCACCCTAGGCTAAACACAAAATAAGAATTCATAAAACATTTTGATAACCAAACTCTTAATGGTAAGAGTTTGTCTTCCAAATACTATGGGAATTAATAGCTCACATTAACAGTTTGATCAAGTTTTCTTCAGATTTAGAACAAGCTGATTCTTTTTTTATTTAATTTTACAGTATATATCACCTTGGAATAAAAATCTTATCTAAGTTCAACTAAAAACTATTAGAACATTGATTTGGGTAAGTAAATGCCAACAGAATGTTCAATTTGGGTTGAACTATATCCCTTTAACTTTTGAGTAGAGTAACTGGACTGATTCTTAACATACAGAAGAAAGCTAGGATTGAATTGTTGGGTCATTCTGAAAGGACAGGTAGGTCAAATTCCATACAGTGCATATAAAGGAGCTGGTAAATTAAAACATTCCTGCAATTGCACACAAAATGACAGGATTTCAGGACACAGATTCTCTCAGGCTCTCCACTTAAAATGGATTTTCCCCAAACGATCAACGGTACGTTGACAATAAAGACCAGGATTTGACTTTAATCAGCATCTGGGTGACCATCCCTACAGGTGGGTTACAATCACATCATCAAGTTATCATGACAGCCTATATTTCAAAACAAAAACCAGAGGACACGAGTTGCGTAAAGTCCTTCAGTTGGAATCCCGGTGGAGTCTCTGGAGCTGGAGGTTAAAGTGTGCCCTCATCTAGGAGTTTGTTTATCCCATCGCAGATCTTCCTCAGGTTAAGTCTGTAGTCTTCGGACGGGCCGTACAGCTCGGTCAGGAAATCCACATCTGCGAAATGGTTGAAAACGTGGTCAATCCGCCCGTGGGAGCGCATGGTCAAGTGGTGCTCCACCAGCTCGTGGAGAAGGTCTCTACATTCCAACAGCAGCTCTGAAAGGATGCCTCGGTCGAACGTGTACTCCACTTCATAAAAGCTCACCACTGTCATGGCCGCCTGGTTCATCTTCTTTTTGAAGCGCTCCACGGTCTCCATCTCCTCAGGACTGAACTGGTGGTTCCGGTAGAGAATGCCGATCTTCAGAGCAATTTTGATGACATCTTTGATGATCTTGTGGGCTTCCTTCTTGCTCTTGGTGTATTCTCGACTGGCCTTGTAGAGTTCGTCCAGAATCTCGCTGCTGGTGTCGTCTGTGAGGAGGTTCGCCACGGCCATGGTGGCCATTTTACTCAAGATCTTCTTTTGGGCCTGAAGGGCCAAGCTCTTGGAATTGAAGCTCTCTTGCCCTATAAACAATAGAAAAAGAAAGCATTGTTAGCCACTGCAAGATTTCACTGCATCACTCTCTCAAATAAATCCGTATAAATGTCAGCAGTTTTTTTTTTGTAAATGGCCTGAAGCATTGTAAGAAGTCATGTCAAGGATGGTCAAATCCTTCTATCTGATAAAATACCTGGCTGAAAGTCTCAAAACGTATAACATTCAAAACATCCCTCAGTCCTTGAACATATTTTGCACAAAAAGAAAAGTGAATGTTCCATTCAGCTGTTGAATTTCAACCTCTTTCAAAAGACTGATACACTTTTTGCAGGTTAATTCTGCATCTCGTTCAATCTTTAAAAGTTGAAAGAAAAGGTATTTGTGACCCTGAGCAACAATACTTATGTCGCCTGAGTACATTTTGGCAATAACCTAAATCCATTGTATGAGTCTTAATTAAAGATTTTTATGCTCAAAGTTATTCGAATATTAAGTTAAGGACTTTACCTAGTGTAAATACATCAAATTTCAGTTTTGATCAGCAATGTGCATAATTAAGAACTTAATTTGGACAACTTTAAAGCTGTTTTTTTCAGTATTTCTTTTTGTTTTTGAGCAATCAGATTCTACATTTTCAGATCTCAGCCAAATACTGTGTTATCCTGATCCCAAAAAATGATTGGACATTTACAATAAGCAATAAAAACAATTCTAAATGAAGGGGAAAAAATATGATAACACTTTATGGTAATACTTTATTTCGATGGTCCATTTAAGTATTAGTAGACTGTCTGCTTAATATCTGTTGATACTGACATTCAACAGACATTTAACTGACTAGAAGAAACTTTGCAAGTACATGTCAACTTACACTAAACCTAACCCCAACCCTAACCCCAACCAAACAGTCTACTTATAATCTAATGAGGATTAATTGCAATGTAACTTAAATTTAACAAACGGACCATCAAAATACAGTGTGACCCACTTTACTTTGCTTGTCCACTCTACATTTGTATAACTGAAACTTTCCAGTAGATGTGATCTATAGCAGTTATTAGAGTATTATTAGAGTATCTGTGTAAACAACTGTAAACCAATAGTACTACACACTCTCCTCTCAGAATGCACCAGACACTTTTATATGAACACCTCATGTTTCTGGGCAAACATTGTGCAATTCTTATTGTGTTACATGCAGTTGAGTAGGCTTAAAAAAACACCTGTAGAAGACAGACTCTCTTCTCTCTGTATGCACTAGGCACTTTGTTATCAACGCTTGATGTTTCTGTAGATATTGAGGAATTCTTAGTGTGCTTTGCATAGGTGAGTGGGGTTGACAAACCGCCTGTAGGTGTAACGCTTTAAACTACTGACTATAAACAATTCCCTTTAAGGCAAGTCATTTCACTCAGCTACCATCATTGAAACACCTCTCGGCAGTATGCTCGGGCATTCTGTCTAAATGGGGAAACATCAAATTCTCCAAGCCAAGCTTACGGTCACATTCCATATTTAGAATCACCAACAAAATTAAACAACCATCTCATAAGTTTCATTTCTAAACGTTCAAATCAAACAACAAACACATTTTTCAGGTTACTCAAGCTAATGCGCATGTGCACTTGAAAGGAACGAGATCATGACACAAACTTCATTCATGGTTGTTCTACACATTATCACCATCTGGATAATGCTTCAGATGAATGCTCAGATGGCGCTGCTCTTCTGAAGTAACTCAAAAATTAATCTTAATGGCGAATCTCTTCCAGAAATTACAGCGACTCTTTGTTTACAAGTTTGTGGGCTTTTAAGTAGCTGCTGTCTTGTGATGTGCGTTTGACAGGACAGACTCTACTTTGTGCTCGTTTCATACAGATTACAAAACCAAAAAAAAAAAAAGTTTTTAAGTGTAGCGGGTTCATTTAAAACCACAGATTTCAAGCTGGTGCCACGGTGGTGTAGTGAGTAGCATGTTCGCCTGACAGCAAGAAGGTCGCTGGTTCGAGCCTTGGCTGGGTCAGTTGGCATTTCTGTGTGGAGTCCCTGTGGTTGCGTGGGTTTCCTCCAGGTGTTCGGGTTTCCCCCACAAATCCAAAGACATGTGGTATAGGTGAATTGGGTAAGCTAAATTGTCCGTAGTGTGTGAATGCAAATGAGTGTGAATATATGTTTCCCAGAGATGGGTTGCAGTTGGAAGGGCATCCGCTGCGTAAAACAAATGCTGGATAAGTTGGCGGTTCATTCCGCTGTGGCGACCCCAGATCAATAAAGGGACTGAGCCGAAAAGAAAGTGAATGAATGAATGAGATTTCAAGCTTTATGTTGATATATTTCTTATGTCTGTGAAGCAAGTATTCGCTGAGATTCCAGTGTGTTTGTTGACCACAAAAGCTGTCGTAAAAGCACATATCAGGTCTGAGCTTCTCCCCGGAGAAACGTCAGTCTATGGCGATCGATGATTGGCTCCTGTACTAGTAGGCGGAGCTTCATTCACCATAATGACGTTACACTTTTCCCCATTCAAATCCTATACAAGTGACATGTCTTGTGTATTCTATAGTCTTTGTTATAAGTAACTTTGCAACATGCCAGCATATTTGGGGCGCCATGGTGGCGTAGTGGGTAGCACGATTGCCTCAGAGCAAGAAGGTCACTGGTTTGAGCCACGGCTGGGTCAGTTGGCATTTCTGTGTAGAGTTTGCATGTTCTCCCTGTGGTCGTGTGGGTTTCGTCCAGGTGCTCCAGTTTCCCCCACAAGTCCAAAGATGTGGTACAGGTGAATTGGGTAGGCTAAATTGTCATTAGTGTATGAGTGTGAATGAGTGTTTATGGATGTTTCCCAAAGATGGGTTGCAGCTGGAAGGGCATCCGCTGTGTAAAACATATGTTGGCGGTTTATTCCACTGTGGCGACCCCAGATTAATAAAGGGACCACGCCGAAAAGAAAATGAATAAATGAATGCCAGCATATTCTACTAACCCTAACACTAAACCCTAACACTAACCAGTCTGCTTATACTTTACTAGTCAGGCCAAGTGAAGTCACATTCATTTATTATATAGCTCTATCTACAATGCACATTAGATTGTGTCAAAACTACTTTACAGTCAAATAATGAAAGTCAGAATTCAAACTGTTGTTTTGGTGTAATTCTTTTACTGTAATAGTAATAGTAGTTTGGATACTAGTGTAGTTCCAGTGTATTTGTAGGAGACATAAGTTCATTGTTTCTTGATTTATGTGTGAAAAGAATAATTATGTGAATTAATTACAATCAAATAATTTAATATCTAGGACGGCTCGGTGGTTAGCACTGTCGCAGAAAGAAGGTCTCTGATTCAAGTCCCAGCTGGGTCAGTTGGCATTTCTGTACGGAGTTTGCGTGTTCTTCCAGTGTTCCTGTGGGTTTCCTCCGGGTGCTCTGGTTTGCCCCACTGTCCAAAGACATGCACTATAAGTGAGTTAGGTTAAAAAAAGTGAATGAGTGTGTGTGTGTGTATAGGAGTATATGGGTGTTCCCCAGTACTGGATTGCGGCTGGAAGGGCATCCACAGCATAAAACATGCTGGAATAGTTGGCGGTCCCTGATAAATAAGGGACTAAGCCAAAGGAAAAAGAATGAATAATTTAATAATAATAAATAAATTAACAATTTAATATTTGTAAAATACTGTAATAGATGATTGAAACAACCGTAACATGCTTTTGGATTTTGTTCTGAAGGAAATCACTGGACTATCTGATGTTATTCAAGTTCAAATCATGCTCATGTGGTGTAGACGCAATGAAAGGACAGACTGCTATCAAATATTCAGTTCAATTCATTACAAATGTCACTGCTGAAGGATGATTCACTGAAGGGCAGCTCCATTGACCCCAACCAAGGAAGGCAAAACATTCTGAGGCTTATGATTGTAGCAATGTCTAAAGAGGACTATATGAATAAGGTTTAACCATAATACTTTCATTGGCTGATTAAAATATGATGAACTATTATTCATGTTTAATCAAAAAAGGCAACTCATCTGGTGCCATCAATGTTTATGTAATGCATTGACGTGTGTACATTTTTGAAGAGATTTATTTATTGAGCCACTGTAAGTGCGTCACCATAACCGTATTGTGTGCAAATTGATGCCAGCAAAGCTGTTGATTTACTAATGATTTACACAGTGTCTAATGGACCGTGATAATATTAGCACAAGCCAGAGATACTGTGGGTGTGTTTCTCTGAATGCGTGTGTTCATTGCTGAGCTTTGCTGACTGTCTGATCTGCTGGCTTAGAGGTGCAAACTACATGTTCAATAACTCAATAATAAGATTTGAGCCAAAAATAGGAGAAAGAAAAAAAGGTGTTTAAGGAGGGGTGGAGGTTTATGGCCCTGGCGAGGAATCTTGTGCGCGATTCTGTGAACTGAGAAACAGATTGATGATCTGGTTTTGGAAAGTTTCCTCTCTTAATCTTTATTTGGTAACATGTCATGTCACAGCACATTGATGCCGAACAGATTGAAAGAAACCCTTGAAACAATTGAAATGCAACAGTGTTTACTAGCAATTTACCCTCATTATGATGCTAATACATGCTAAAGGGATAGTTTACTCAAAAATCTAAATTTACTTACAGGCCTGTAGCCAGCCTGGTTAAAGGGGTGGTTCTTTTTTTGCCAAAATGTGGACCTTTTTGGAGTTATTCGCCTCGTTTTCTATTTAATTATCTGATTTAAATACTAAATAGATTTAATAGATACTACATAGTGCTATATAGATTCTAAAAACGAAATAGATTTAAATGCATTTCAGTGACACTTTAAGCAGTATTTTTAGCTGGATTAGCTTGTCAGATGGTCATTATAACCAAACTTTTTAATGTACAAAAATATTTCCTAAATTTAGAATAGAAAAACAAATGTATATAAAAAACTTATTTTTAAAATTACAAATTTGTTACATCGTATATCATTACAAAAAAATAGGAATCTGCTGAAGTTTTAAATTAAAAACTGTAGCCTATTGTCATTTATTAGGCAAATAACAAACTGGCAGCACATCCAGCTCTCCTCAGTCAGAGTTTGTCTGTTTGAATAATAAAACATTAAAACATAATAATAATAATGCTGAAAGAGCTTGATAATTTTTCTAGTCTCTCTTGTAAAAGAAAGTACATTTGATTGAAAATGCATGAATAAAAACAACAGCCAAATTAGTATTACAATTCAATTTAATATGGCGCGCTTTTGGTGCTTCACAACTTTATATTGGTCAGTTTTTGTTTGAAGAATAAGGTTCAAGATATAGAATAAAAGCTATTTTTTCTCTATTTAAATAGGACAAATGAGCTCATGTATGGGACAAATTCTGGACTTTTGTCACTGAGGGGTCTTTTAAACCACCCGAGCACCCCTGGTTCCAAATGGTTCCATACCTTTGTGAGTTTAGTTTACTGTTGAACAAAATAAGTTATTTTGAAAAATGTTAGAAAGCTGTAACCATTGACTTCCACATAGCAGAAAACACAAATTCGACGGAAATCAGAGGTTACAGTTTATGATAATTAAAGGGTGAGTAAATTATGACAGAATTTTCTTTGTTTGGATGAACCATCGCTTTAAATCCTTTTTTTAACAACATATATTTTACAGCATTTTAAAATAAATTTAGATTTGTACATACACTACGACCAATTTAGCTTACCTAATACACCTATAGCACATGTCTTTGGACTGTGGGGGAAAACGGAGCACCCAGAGGAAACCCACGTGAACACAGGGAGAACATGCAAACTCCACACAGAAATGCCAACTGACTTTGCAGAGGCTTAAACCAGCGACCTTCTAGCCGTGAGGTGACATCGCTACCCACTGTGCCACCGCGCCACCCCTTATTACAAAATATAAATACATAATATCTTGCACATACTGTAAGTAAATGAAGATCTCAGCACTGCAAAAATGCTTTTCTTTGTCTCGTAACACATTATATGGTCAATTAGTCATGATAACATATGTTTTAAGCTCATTGTAACTTATTAAAGGGCCATGAAACCCCCCCTCTTTCAGGTCAGGTCTACCTCAGAAATTTTTCAAAAAATGCTCTGATATGGGCGTGGAGCTCTGCAGGCAGAGGGGAGAGTGGGCATGGCCGGCAGTGCAGTGGAAAAAGAGTGGACCAAACAGTTGGCTCACAAAATGAGACACAAACCATGAGGAGACCCATGATTTTATAGTTTACATAGTTAAAAGGCAAAAAAATAAACAGTAAGTTATTTAATACCCTGCTACATTTGTTAATTTCATGTACACATAACCACAATTTGTTCTATCTTCTCAAAGATAGTTGTGTTTATATTAACACTGTAAATGAGGAGGACTTCTTTCCTCCTGAATCCGAAACAGTGGACAGCAGTGCAGCAGGTCTCTTGCTCTGACGTGATCTCACCCATTTGATCTCCCAGCTTGGCAGGTCTGCTTTGCCTTCGCTAAGCACGGGTTCTCATTAATAATTAAGAAGCAGGGTCTTCCCATAGGATAAGGAAACTCCGCTATGAATAATAATGAGAAACTGACGCGTCATCACTCCACTTGCAGTTTTGCGCCACGTCATTGATTTTGATCCTAACTAAATTAAAAATAATTTAAAAATTATTTTAAACCCAGAAGATGAAATTAGCTGACAAAAGCTCAAAATGATCCAGATTTCCCCTCAATTAAAGCTGACAGGTGCTAATGTTGTCTTAACTGATGCACAACACACAAATGTTAAAATCTCAAAAAAAGTATCCCAGGGCTTGAACCTTTAAACTGAGTTAGTCATGTTCTAACTTAATTTTATAAGTTGCACAAGCTGTTTTAAGTCAGTTTACCATAATATGAGTTCAATGAACTCATAAGGTTCATTTGATTCAGCTTTTTTTTACAGTGTAGTCCAAATATCGAAAAACTCTTGAATCAAGATGCATTTTCTACACGGTAAAAAAAAATCCGTAATTATGCGGTTTATTTCCGGCAGCTGGGGTAACAAAAAAAAAAAAAAAAAACAACAACAACAACAAAAAACATTAAAACAAATTTACTTAAATTAAAATTTCTGGTAAATTTCTGTAATTTAATATCCGTTATTTTACGATATATTTCTGTCATTTAACGGCCGTTTTTTTACGTTCTTTTTCCCCGGCACCCCAGCTGCCTGAACTAAACCGTAAAATTAAGGATTTTTTTTTTTACAGAGTAGACAAATCACATCATCTTGTTTTTACAAATAATATGTCATAATTAAATGAGTTTTCTTAAAACAAGCAAAAAATCTGCTAATGGGGTAAGCTAAATCATTATATATAAAAGCGAAAATGATTATTTTGCTTGTTTTCAAGAGTTCACACTTGATTATAAAGCGTGTTTGGCATGTTGTCCCGGGAGGGAGCCCTGAGCTTATAAGATCCTCAAGCCCGAGGCTCCCTCCGGTTTGCAAGGCAAGAGGGGAGTTTGAGCTCAGGTAGATCTCGAAAACTCTCCTGCTGTATAGCTCATGAACAGATAGTGATAAGAGATAACTACTTACTAGAAGCATGTCTATGGTGCCGATTTGGAATAGTCAATTAACTTGATGTTTTTGGACAGTGGGAGGAAACTGGGGAACTGGAGGAAACCCACGTGAGCACAGGGAGAACATGTAAACCCCACACAGAAACATCGGATGGCTTGGTAAGGACTAGAACCAGTTCTTGCTTAGGAATCATCTGATAATGCGGGACCAGATGCAAGCAGTCATAAGAACGTAAAATTAGTTTATAAATAAACCACTTAAGGACTAGAAACAAGACCGAAGCACTAAGAAAGAAAAGCTTTTTTAGGGATTGAACTGACATGAAGGCGAGTAATTAGTAACAGAATACATTTTTTTGAATGAACTAACCCTTCAATACCAGGTGTAAACAAAACATTTCAAAGAGAGCTTCAAGTATAGACAATAGACGGTATGACAGCTTGCTATGTTTGGGAACAGAACTACTCTATGTTGATCATATAAGGCCATCGTGATGTGTAATATCTCAGGGTATTGTGCGTTGAGCGTGTGGGTTTATCTTGGGTAGAGCTGGCGAGATGGCGCAGGAAGGAAGGTATTGTTTTGTCATGTTTATCTGTAGGAGGCGTGGGCAATCTGAGAGCAAATTTTATTTAGATACCTCCCTGTTCAAATTACACACCACAGACGTGATTAACATTACAGAGCCAAATGCAGAGAATCTGTTGTGCTTTCAGACGGCAGTCACTCTCGTTTACCGCCTGACACAAATCACGGTTATATGTCAGCAGGGTGGTCTGGAAAATACGTCATTTGAGAATGCCACTGAATGCCACAGAATGGCACGTGAATGCCACACAAATGCCCGACTACTGCTCTAGTCTCTCTTATATACAGAGAGCCAAAGTGAAGTCTACTTTTACACACATGTACACGCGCACACACACACAATCTGACCCAGGTTTGACCTTTATCGAGTGTCTCTGACAGGAGTGATAATGTTCACTATGAATGACAAATTGGTTCTAGCAGTAGTTGTATGAGTGTCATCACACCAGGAGTACTGATGCGAGAGAGAAGTAAGCCTTAGCATCATTTTAAAATGATTTCATGGTTCTTTTCAACTGCTTACACACAAAATCTTATCTTGTTAGATTTCAGAAACATCTCACTCAAAATGCAAAATGTAATTTTATGGTTTATTTCGGGCAAAAGAAAAAAAATGTTTAAAAAAATCCTTAAATTTAAATTTCTTGTAAATTTCTGTAATTTAATACTCGTTATTTTACGGCATATTTCTGTAATTTAACAGCTGTTTTTTTACTTTTTTTTTCAAAATGCAAAATGTAATTTTATGGTTTATTTCTGGCAGCTCGGGTGACAGAAAAAAAATGTAAAAAAAAAATCTTAAATTTAAATTTCTGGTAAATTTCTGTAATTTAACGGCTGTTATTTTACGTTTTTCCATCACCACAGCTGCCGGAACACAGTGTGGACAAGCAGTGTGGACAAGCAAATCACATCATCTTGTTTTTAGAAATAATATGTCATAATTAATTCAACTACATAACTAATTAAAACTAACAAAAGCAGAAGCTGTTTCTCAGCTTAAACTCAGTTTTCAATTGCATAAAACACTTTTTTCAAAACACTACACACAATGCTCGACCTCAAAACACAAAAATCTAACAGGAAGCCACTTGCTTTCCTTTTCCAAGCACAACCAATCAAAATGCTACACTTATTCACAAGGTCACACACACACGCTCCTCAAATGTAGAAACACTAATTTCGTAACTGATCACTAACCAATCACTGCTTTAGTCCAGTATAGGCCAAAGGTGATAGGACACTGGGCTGTTCTGGTTTGGTTTTCCACTCATCCACAATTTTGTAGTTTTGTACCGACCCCATTTTCTCCTTTTCTAAATCCTAAATTGTAAAAGAATAAAGGAATTCTTCTGAGCCTAGTGCTGTAAAGTGTATGACCCTATGCCTACATGACGCTTTTCCAGGCAATGGACACTTCTCCCCGAGACTCCCTTTACACACATTTATGTTCTTTACTGTATTCTAAAGAATATGCTTTTGCTTTACATATGTTCTATTTTTTATTAATTATTTTTTTATTACATTTTTACACACAGTATGTTTGTTTTTTGATGCTATAATTTATAATGTTTAAATAAATATTTATAATATTATAGTTTAATTTATACTTGTTCTCTATCTCCACGTGGAGATTCTCATCCGGACGCCCCCAGAAACTATGCAGCGCCACAGATGTGATCCAAGAACCGTGACGAGACAACCCAAAGGTTCCATAATCCTGGACCATGCTGTATCCTGAGCAGCTGCTTGGTGCATGGAGGAGTGAACAGCACGAGACTAATTCCTGTGACTCTCCAAGGACAGACGAGCCTCGAGTTCTCCAGCCTCCGGCGCCTAGACTGCAGCTCTACACAAGCCATCTGCCTATAGGAGGAATGGTCGTGCCCAACTGAGCCTGGTTTCTCTCCAGGTTTTTTATTTTTTAAATCTACACTTTCGCAAGTTTTTTCCTCGCTGCTGTCGCCACTGGCTTGCATTGTTTGGGACCGAACTATGCGCATCAATGGATTTGCTCTTGAGTGTTTTTGGAATCTCAGTAGTGAATATTAAACAACACTGAACTGAACTAAACTAAACTGAACTTCAACACTGAAAACTGGACTGATACTGTTTCAATGTACTATAACCTTCTATGTGAAGCTGCTTTGGCACAATCTACATTGTAAAAGCGCTATACAAATAAAGGTGAATTGAATTGAATTGAAACAACAATGAACAACAATGTTTGCCCTAATAAATATTTTCAGTTTTTTTTTTTTTTTTCATTTCATTGGTGTTTACAGTGTGCTACATTTTGAAGAACAATTATGTGAGGCATTTTGCATTTTGTGTGTGCGGTTTTGAAAATTGTGTGTAGAGTTTTGAAAAAAGATGACGCTGTTTTGAAAACGTGTGTAAGCAGTTGGAAAAAAACAGTAAAATACTTTCATTTTTTACAGTTATAATACTTAACTACAAGGAATTCTTACAGTTCATCAAAAACATATTGTGTTCATGTTGTATTATGCAGCACTTATTGAGGTGTAAATGTTGGGTCAACAGTGTAATAAATGTAATAACAGAAATGTATTATAGATGCAATTACATCCATATTAGTAGCTAATGAACAGATAGTGGTTGCTATGAAGAAATAACTACTTACAAGGAGCATGTCCATGGAGCCGATTTGGATTAGTCAATTAACTTAAGTTGCATGTTTTTGGACGGTGGAAGAAAACCAGGGAACCCGGGAGAAACCCATGTGAGTATGGGGAGAACGTGTAAACCCCGCACAGAAACGTCAGCTGGCTTGGTAAGGACTAGAACCAGTGACGTTCTTGCTGTGACGCAACAGTGCTAACCACTGGGCCACCGTTCCACCCGTCTAGGAAATGAGGAGGAGTCGGGTGGAAGGTAGGATTCTTCAAAACGAAGGTGGCTGTGATATGGAACTTAGGGCATTTATACTGGCTTGGGAATTGTCTGATTGATGAATCATAGATTGAATAATGCAGGACCGTCTGCAAGCAATCATAAGCACGTGATCCTCTCGAAATTAGTTTATGAATCAACTTCACGTTGTATAAATGATTAAAACAGTCATTTCATTCAAATCATTTACCTGTGATGTTGACTACACAGATATTAGTGTTGCGCCCAGCACACAACGAAAAAGACGTTTCATCTATGTACTGTACTGTATATCATCAACAGCTATTATCAGAATATTATATTAACCGTCAGTGAGATTTTAAAAGCCCGTTCTGAAAGTCTTAAGAATGGGCTGTGCTGGTTTAGCAGTACACAGGCGTTTCGACTGTCTGCATCTGTGTCAGCGCTGAGGCTTGTTGTTGTTGTGAATCGAGGCTTTGTTTGGCATCTCTCTCTGTGATGATGTAAAGTCAGTGAGTGACAGACACGACCTGTGGCATCGGCACACACCACAACAACCTGACACTGACCCGCTTTACCAGCCGATCTGCTCTTTTGTCTCCGGGCTATGATGGTTGTCAGGAGATGTAGAGGGTCAAGCAGGTGCAAACGGGAAAAAAACAAAACAAAACAATATTAAAAAAACCTGCTGCCTGAATGGGCAATGTGTGCTGAAGATAGTCAGCATGTCACAGTTCTCTTCCCGTATGATAGTTTTATAAGTGGAAAGTGGGCATTTGTTATATTTGATGAATGACTGTTGCTGTTGAATTATTGATCATGGCCAAATGTACAGCAACATTTCCTTTTTAAAAGAAGTAAAAATCTGTTTACCATATGCTTTCCGTTGACGGTGCAGTATTAATTGGTGTGTGAAATAGAGCTGACTCTACTGAAAGTGAGAAAATATTTACTTACTATTTTAAGGGCTTTTCACTCTTGAAAAAGTTAACTCTGAGTAACTCCGAACATTCTTTTTTTCCGTACATATCACACTGTGCTAATTAGTACCGGAAAAATATGATGAAAAAATGTAAGCTTGTAGCTGCACCATTAATCAAAACCTTATGCGCTGATTTTTATCAATATGAATGATTCTGGAAATGAGGTCTGTATGAACCCAAAACATTGCACTCCAGGTTTTTTTTATTTACTTACATGCACGTTTCTTGTATTCTAGACAAATTTGGAAAAAGAGAAATTAGTTTGTGATGTTTACCACATATAGCTGGAAGGGCATTGGGAGCATTAAAATATATATTCCAAAGTAAATGGTGGTTCATTCCGCTCTGACAACCCCTGATAAATCAGTCACTAAGTTGAAGGAAAGTAACCCAGCAGGCACACAACATCATAAGATGTTTTAATATTATGTTAAGGTTGTAATGTCGGGTGACCAAAATTCAATGACTAGCCAGCGTCCAAGGACAATTATAGTAGTTATTATTTTTATTTTATAGTACTATTATTATTAATAATAGTTATTTTGATGTCCAATAATGAGGCTCATATTTGGTTGATTTTACAACACAGGCTCATTCTGAAAACGTAGTCCTATATAAGTTTCTGGAGACTGCACATTATGTAGCCAGAGGTACGTATGGCTGTGTTTAATTTTTTTAAATGAACACTACGAGCGGTATGACGCCGTTCCTTTTCATGCTTACAATCAGTTTGGACTTGAGACGCAGAGATGAGTTGAACACAACGACGGGGTTCGAGTCCGGTGAAAAATGGTTCCAGAGAGTGGGTAAGATAAAAACAGAATCCAAATATGAAATGAACCAGTAAATAACAGAGTGAGAATGTGGTAAAATCAGACAACAAGGTAAAAATGAGACGAGGGCTTTTCTTTTTTTCTGGATTGCTTTTGTAAATTGTTGGTTAGGTTTAGGGTAGTGTGTGGGTGGGTCAATTGATAAAATTGGTTGGGTTTAGGGAAGGAGGGGGGTGGGTCAGTCGATTGGTCGGTCAGTCAGTCGACAGCGGCCTCTGGTGGGTTTACGAGAGAAGAGCAGGCACGAATGGCACTTGCGAGAGAAATTTGAGATCTCAAAAAGCATACACAGCGGCCTCTCGTAGATTGCAAAAATACGTACCTCCCAGGATGTATTTCGTGGCCTCCAGAAACGTACATAAAACTATGTTTCCAGAATGAGCCTGGGTTGTAATTTTAGGTTGTTTTGGAAAGTGACTAAAATCTAACGTCGAGCCAACATCTTAAACCAACGTCATATTGATTTTAAATACTGATGTTTATTAATCCGGTATTGCAACCAAATTCTAATGTCTGATAAATGTCATAGTTATAACATCTACACAACGTCAAGTTAGACGTTGATATTTGGATCCTTCTAGGTTGCATTGGAAAGTTACAAAAATCCAACGTCTGACAGAAGTCATAGTGCTAATGTCTAGACAACGTCAAGATGTAACATCAATAGATGTTGAAATTTGGTTGTTTTTAGTTTGCTTTGGAAAGTGACCAAAAGTAACTTCTGTCCGACATTGGATTTGAGTAGTTTATTAATCATTTACTAACTCCTTCTGAATGGTTCAAAAAGAACACAGACTATTCCCAAATAACTGGTAAATAATTTTAATTTAGTAAAAATTAAGTTAGTTTATTAGTTAAAATTAAGAGAGTTTTCACTTAAAACAAGCAAAACAGTCAGCCAGTGGAACAAGGAAACAAATCTTAATTTAAAGTGAAAACAAGACTATTTTGATTACCCTTTTGGCAGATTGTTTTGCTTATTTTAAGGAAAAATCACACTTTATTTTGACTTATTATTCCTGAAAACAACACAATATTTTTCTTGTCTAGAAAATGCTTTTTGATTTAGGAATTTGTAGATATTTAAGCAAGAAACAAAACAAAACTCCTAGAAATGATTTTTCTTTTCTTTTTTTTGCAGTGTTGAGGTTATCAAGTTGTTTTTTTTTTTTCTAAAAAGTTTAACGGTAAACCACTTAGAAACCAGTTACTGTTTAGTTTCCTAAACACCAGCACCAGCCAGCAACAGATGTTCCAGCAGCTAAAGATATCTCTCACCAAGTAGCCCGTGTATTTTGCTGTCATAATTGTGTTCTGGTTTCATGCTAACCTTATCTTGTGTTTGGAACACGAGCGCACAAGAGGAGGAGAATGAAGATGAGGAACACTAACAGCCTTCATGACCTCCTCAAACACACAATCACACCCGCTAAACTTCGCCACCGACGTGATTGTGTTTTGTTTTTGGAAAGAAAACACATCTTGTCAGCATCCAACCAATTAAAACTGGTCCTCTGTCTCTCTATTCCTTCTTTTATTCTCCTCTGACCGCATCATGTTCTCTTCTGTCCTCCCTAGACTGTGTTTGTTTGCTTTGTTTTGACTGTTGAGATCAGATGCTGCAATGCGGGTTGACATCAAGACGTTAGTGAAGTCACCGATTCTGTGTTTATTGTGATTTGTTTGAATTTAGCTTTGCAACTGCGTGTAAACTAAACAATATTAGTAGAGTATAGAGTTATTCTGAGATCACAGTATAGGATTTTTAAAGTTGTCGGACTATCTGGGCTGACATTCACATTTCATTGTGATAGGCTCAGACTTTCTGCAATGAAAGCAATGTTTGGTAACTAGAAGGGTCGATCAAGAGACTGTCATAAAACCTCTAGAGCCTTACACAGAAGTTTCATGTAATGTGAATGAGATTTTATGCATGCTTATAACAACTGTCATTAACTGTAATTTGCTCAGTTGCGACATTTTAAATGGAAAGATGATATTGTTTATTATAACTTGACATTAACAAATACATCACAACCTGTTTTTGTTTTTGTCATGACAACTTGACATTACCAAGACAGCAAAACTTGTCATAAATCTGTCATAAACATAAACATGTCATGATTATTAAAACATTGTCATTAATATTGTCTTCAACTACAGTGGTACAAACTGAATTTGTCATTAAAATGTCATTAAATATTAAAGACGACCTTAAAAATGACTTGACATAATTAATGGCACTTTTAATGAGACACTGTAATGACAGAAACAATGACAATGTACTTTCTGTGTTCATTATGTATTACAGGTTTGGTTTGGTGGTATTGGTAGGTTTAAGACTGGGTCAAGGTGTAAAGGGTGGCAAACAGTGTAATTTTAAATTTACAGAAATTAATTACAGATGTATTTACATGCATATATTTAATCCATCTTAAGTAGAATGTAAAAGATCTATTTACATAATAAGTACATTGTAAATAATCATTAATTACAATGTAAGTACATAGTAGTTAATGCATGCTTATAACGACTAATTAAGTGTAATACCACCAACCTGTTTTTGTTTTTGTCATGACAAGTTGACATTACCAAGACAACAAAACTTGTCATAAATCTGTCATAAACATAAACATGTCATGAATTTTAAAACATCGTCATTAATACTGTCTTTAACTACAGTGGTACAAACTGAATTTGTCATTAAAATGTCATTAAATATTAACGAAGATCTTAAAAATGATTTGACATAATCAATGACACTTTTAATGAGACATTTTAATGACAAAAACAGTTGTTCCACAGAAAGTGTGATAAGAAAAATATTCATGACACAATTATGACAGCCTCATGAAAGTCATGTTTATGACAGATCTATGACAAGTTATGTCGTCTTGTATAGAATAAAATCACTGTCATAAATTTTTTGTGCATAAATAAAACTCATGCATCTGTAATTATAAAATTGTAAAGGAAATCTGCAATTAGAACACTGACACTGACAAAAAAAAACACATGCAGGTTTAATGGAGATGTCAGGTAAGCAATGGTCAATAGGTGCAAACAGATATATACAGACAGTCCAGAAACGTGGTCGAGAACAGTATTGTAATACGTTGTTTCACTAGAAGTAAACAAGACTCAGCAACAGTGAGTGTTTCTGTATGGTTTAAGTAGTGTGTGTAATCAGTTCTTGACGATCCTCAGGTGGTGTGTGTGCAGTCAGTGGTGACTTGGAGCAGGAGTGTGTGTGTGTGTGTGTGTGTGTTGCATGAGTGGAGATGTAGTCCATAACCCGGCGGATTTGTAGTTCTTTTGTGATTGTGCATGTTCTCCAGCCATCTAAGGAGTTAAGATCGCTGGTGATTGTGATTCTAACAGAGCCATAAAAAAACTTTGCTTTATTAATTTAATGATTAAATAATATACATGTTAGGTCTTGGTTCAATAGGCTTTGTGCAATCATTTCAATATGTTTTAAAAAGCATTGAACCAGTCTGGCCCTCGGCTTGTAGCAAATTTGTTTTTTGGCCCTCTGTGATATTTGACTTTGACATCCCTGGTTTAAAGTGATTCATTGTCTGGGTTGGTGTTGTACATTACACTTCGAAAAATCTTGTAAACTGCCAGCACATTTTCTGCTATTTTACAAACTTATTCCTGTATATACAATTTTTTATTCATTATATTATTTCAGACTACTAAAATGTCAATAAGCCGAGTTGAATTTTCAACATCAAATGTCGGCAGAGCAAAGACCATTGTCCCATAATGCAATTCACAATCACAAACAAACAGAAAACACTTGTGAACCACAAAATATGGCTGCTGCATTATGCTTTAGGGAAGCATTATCTACAAATATAAGCATACATTAATATCTTTAAAGAATGATTATGCTACTGCAACGTACACCAGCTGACCTGTAATTGCAAAGAAAACAAATGTTTCCATTAGAAGTAGGATCATCAAAATAAAGCGCTACCATAGATTTTGTTTGAAAAATGGGCAGAGGCAGCAGATGGATTCTTTGTGTTCATGTGTTTGCATATTCACCTGCATTAGCCATCTGTAGGAAAATGAGATGGGATGAATTGTAGTAGGACACCCCTTTCTGTATACGATGGCTTTTGTTTCACACAGTGATTTAAGTCTTTGTAGTTATTTCTGAAATAAACACTACTTGAGCCAAACGACTAAGCAAAAAGTGACACAACAACATTCTCCTCATGATTTTCCGCTCTGCGCCCTGTCAAATACTTTCATGAAGGCTTTCCCAGTCCCAGAGGAGGATTTTATTTCTCATGTGATGTTTTTAAAAGGTCAGGAAACTTACAGGACATTTCAGTCGTATCAGTGATGTTTTAGCTCTTTGACTGTAGACTAGAATTAGACAAAATGAAGAGAAATTCCTCCATTTTGTACCTGTTTTTTATTTATTTATAGTTTGTAATGTAATATTTTGTAATATAGTTTTTGCATTTGCACTTTTCAGTTTAATTGTATGTTCATTTCAATGATGGTTTTGTTAGTTTTACTTTAGTTTTTATTTGGTGAACTCATTTCTATTTAATTTTTATCTATTTAGTTTCAGCTTTGGTTGTAATAATTCTAGTTTAGCAGAGTTAATAGAAGACGAACAGTGTCACTACTTTACATTAAGTCTAGTACAAACCCCTTAGTGATGAAATAAAATAATTATTTTTGCAGACAATAAACCCAAAACAGCACAATTAAAACTAAAATAATAATAAAAAAAGAAGTTAAAATCATGTATGTACTTATGCCTTTTTGTTTAATAGGGTTAATATTTTATAATATCATTACCATTTTTCGAACTATCTCTCAAAATTATATTCATTAATTCATTTTCTTTTGGCTTAGTCCTTTATTTATCAGCGGAATAAACCGCCAACTATTTCAGCATATGTTTTATGCAACGAATGCTCTTCCAGCCACAACTCAGTACTGGGAAACACCCATACACACACTCACACACTATGGCCAATTTTGTTTAACCAATTCATCTACAGTAGAGTGCATGTCTTTGGACTGTTGGGGAAACCAGAGGGAGGGAAAAACATGCAAACTCCACACAGAAATGCCAACTGGCCCAGCTGGGACTCGAACCAGCAACCTTCTTGACGTGTGGTGACAGTGCTACCCTCAAAACTATATTTTAAATGATATTTTTCCATAATGTACTTTCTCACAAGGGATATTATCATACCTGTCCTATATCTGTCCAAACACATTTCAGCACAGTAGTACCAAGTGAATTTTCGAAAACCGCAGTATACTTCACGATAAGTGCTGTGGGTGCGAGTTTTGACCGATAATCTGGCTAATAATGAATGCAGTGTGTCTCAGTTGGCGAGCGATGAGCCTAGGGCGTTTCTCTACCCATAATCCACCTGTCATACCAGTCATTTATGACGGCGACACAGACTGAGAACTGCTAATGACTGCTGTGGTGTCACAACATCACACTTAAATTCACCTGACAGGCTCGCATCTCCAAATTGGAGAAGTGGTACATGCAGCCAGAGGGGGAATAAGAGAGAGTGTGTGTGTGTGTGTGTGACTGACACAAGCTTGTCACAGTGTGTGTTTGTGTGTGTAGACATTATTAAGGGCTATTTTTGGTTTCGCATTGGTGTGTGTTTGTTGGTGTGTTTGTGTCTCTGGAGGGCTTGTTCTGGAATCACTGTAAATTTAATCAGCATTGTCAGCAGAGCCATTTAAATGACTGATGAAGGAAACCAAAGGGGGGGAAAAATCCTATTGTAAAAGTAATTCAGTTAACCTCACTAGTGTAACAAAACAAACATGGTGCTGAGTGAGTGTGTTCAAGTTTGTGTGTTTAGTTATAAATGTGACAGAACAACTAATAAACGTCCCGCAAGTGTATTAAAATAGCAAAAATGATCTGAATTGTTATTTGGGAGCTTAAAATTGGGTAAAGTCTGTCTAATCTGTGTATCTATCGTATATTTTTAGATTATTCTTAGATGTACATTTCATTTTCACTGACAGCCCAAATTTGGCCGTGCTTTATCCAAGACGTTCATATTTAGATGTCGTCTATTAGTATTTTAGGATGTCTATTAGAAGTCTATTGTTCTTTTAAATCCAAATAAACATACTTACCTGGTTATTACTATTGCTATTATTACATTTTGTTTTCTTTTAAAAATACTAATACGCTCTCAGAAATAAATGTACAAAATCTGTAAATGGGGTGGTTCCCAAGAAGTGCAAATGTGTAGCTTAAAGTACCAACATAGGCTCATTCTGACAACGTAGCCCTATATACATTTCTGGAGATTGTGATTTATTTAGCCAGAAGTACGTGTGGCTGCATTTCATCTTAAAAACGAATGCTACAGGTCGACGTTGTTCCTTTTCGCACTTACCAGCTGACCGCTTACCTCCATATGGCTGGCTTTCCTTCTGTTACCAGTTTGTCCAGTTAACTCGCCATGTACGTGAGATGCATGGAGGATGTGACCACGACGACGGAGTTCGAGCATTCGAGAATGATTCCAGAAAGTGTGTAATACAAAAACAAACGCAAAAAAATTAAACAAATTCAAGAGTTCACGCTTAGCTGATGATTGATAATAAAGCTTGTTTGGCATGCTATCCCGGGAGAGAGCCCTAAGCTTATGAGATCCTCGAGCCCTGGGCTCCCTCCCATTTGCAGGGCGAGAGGGGAGTTTGAGCTCAGGTAGATCTCGATGAAATCCCCCGATTTATTTCTGGCTAATGACAGATATAGCATCGCTAAAGAAAGATGTACACTTGCTAAGAACTTGCTATGGTATCAATTTGGTATGTTCGATTTACTTAGGTTGCTTCTTTTTGGACTGTGGAAGAAAACCAGGGAACCCTCACAGGGATTCTTCAAGACAAATACTGTATACTGATATAAGAAAACTCATTATTTATGAGTTAGGAATTATCTGATTAGTGAATCACTCTTGAGCTGATGTGGGACAAGCTGTGTGCAATCATAAGCATGTGGTCCTCTCGAAATTAGTTTATAAATAAACTTCAACAAGTAAATAGCAGAGTGAGAATGTAGTAAAATCTGAAAACGTGGTAAAATTCAGGCGAGGACTTTACTTTTTCTGGATTGCTTTTTAAAACTGTTGTTTGGATTTGGAGAAGTGGGTGGACGAGTCAATCGGTGCTATTGAAAACACTATTGGTTGGGTTTATGGAAGGAGGAGGGTGGGTCAGTCGATCGGTCAGTCAGTCGACAGCGGCCTCTGGTGGATTCGCAAAAGTAAAAAACTGCAAAAACACGTATTTGGTGCTCTCCAAAAATGTATAAAGCAGTACGTTTTCAGAATGAGGCTGGGTTGCCTAGTATCTCAAAGGTACAAACGTGAACATTAAAGATAGAAAAGTTAACCCTAAAGGTAATAATATCCACCTGTATGATAGAGATGTGTACCTTTTAAAAAAGTACCGCCCCAGTGACAGATGTACCTTTATTTCTGAGAGTGTCTAATAAATTAACAAGAACTCAATCATCAAAACTGCTCGGTAACCAAAATTCTTCAAAAATATCTTGGACTTTAGCCTTCCATCAATTCTGACGCAGCTTTTAGTTTGGAAAGAAAACAAGAAAACACTTAGACTAATAAACTGTCTGAAAGATTTATGCCTTACTGTATGCGGCACAGTGATTTTAATTTATATATGCTGCACATATCAGAACATTATTATGGAGGCATCTGATGCTGATGGAGGAATCTGAGATCTACTCACAAACCGCAAGTACTGTTCATCAATAAAATGAGAATCAGACCCATAACCTACCCATACACTGAAATTATTTTTAAAAGTACTATCCAAGTAGCCATAGGAGAATGTTGCTATAACGATGACAGTAACGTAAAACATAAATAAAAAATAACAATAAAACATGTCGCCCTGTAGTTTTCATGTTTAATTATTGGCAGTGTAATAAAGACAGTTAGCATTCTGAATAAGTTACCAACCTGCCACAAATACCAGGTTCATTTAAAAATTGTGGTGGGCCAGGGAAACATACGTGCTTGGGCCACAAAAACCACGATGGTGCAGTGGGTAGCACAATCGCCTCACAGCAAGAAGGTCGCTGGTTCAAGCCTCGGCTGGGTCAGTTGGCATTTCTGTGTGGAGTTTGCATGTTTTCCCTGTGTTGGCATGGGTTTCTTCTGGGTGCTCAGGTTTCCCCCGTGAGTCCAAAGACATGTGGTATAGGTGAATTGGGTAAGCTAAATTGGTCCTAGTGTATGTCTGTGAATAAGTGTGTATCGATGTTTCCCAGTGATGGGTTGCAGCCGGAAGGGCTTCTGCTGCGTAAAACACATGCTGGATAAGTTGGCAGTTCATTCCGCTGTGGCGACCTCAGAGTAAGAAAGGGACTAAGCAAAGAAGATGAATGAATGAATGAGAACAACTGCCTCATTTGTTCTGAGATGACTCAGTGAGACCGATTGACGGGGAAATTTGGGTGTCAAAATATGCTTGGGCAGTTTGATTCAAAACATCTAGTATGAGTACACCTTTATTTATGCTGTATAATGATAGGTCAGACTAGAAAACATGGTTAGGTGAAGCTGGTAAAAAAAAATAAAAATAACAAAAAAAAATAACAAAACCAAACTAGAAACAGGTGTGCATAGTTATTAGTAACTGTGACAATACATGAGAAGCAGGAACCCAGAAAACAGGAATAAAACTAAGTAAAAAATAGAAGGGAAATTCAAACCAAAGACACCTGCTACTTCTTGGACACCCATATGACCTACATATATTTAGATGTATTTGTGTGTTTTGTTTATTTTGGTCTCCACAGCTGTAGTGAGTGGAAAAGGGTAAAAATGGAATAGGTAAACAAAATTGAACTGAGCTTGTTTATCTTGGCCACAAAGCGGACAAACCAAAAGATTTATTCATTAGCAAACTTCCCTGTTCATGGAACTGGCTTTATTTTTTACCCATGAGACCAAACCCAAATACTCTAATGTCAGAGTACATAAGCTAGTTTAGCTCAAACAGTTTTAATAACATACAGAATTAGAAGAGCATGCGTGTTTTGTAACCAGAAGTATGCTAAACCGGACAAAACTTCAATGTTGCCACATTCTCATTTAAGAATTTTGTAAAAAAAATAAAATGAATAAAGTGTCTTGTGTCTGTGAGTGGGTGTGTGTGTGTGTGTTTGTGTTTGTGCAGAGAAAGAGCGCATCAGATCAGATCAACATCTCGCTGTGTTTAATTTAATCTTGGTGTGGAAAGTATCGTCTGCCAGTGATTAAGTTTATTACAGTTTACATTTGCAAGTGTTTATATCCTCACCCACCACTGCTGAACTCAGTTATAAATAAGCCCTTACATATACTTAACATGATGTTTTACAGATGTTGGCACACTTAAGTTTGGAATAAAAACAGTCCTGTCATCAATTACTCACCCTGTTTTAATCATTATTAGAAAAAACAAACATTGCAAATGGTGTACATAAATGTACAGTAGACATAATATATTTTTTTCTCACTTAAATGCACATTATTTACAAATAGATTAACATTTATTTTAGTTTAAACCTATATAATTAATATTTTTAACATTATACCTGTTTTAATATGAACACAATGTAAGTGTTTGCAATTGTTACCTTAAATGAGCGTTTGTTAATTGTTTTAAGTCTGATTTGACCTTACAACATATTGATATTAATTTATGTATTTAGGATTTAAATAAACACACACACACATCCAGTAATAGAATAAATACATTTTAGGTTGTCTTTAAAATGATTTTTATACTTCTGTTGTATTTGGAATGTAAAACATTTCTGAAAACCTAAATTTATTATTTTATTTGTATGTATTTTCTTTAGAGATGTATGCAGTATTTGTGTGTATGTTAAATATTTTAATGCTGGAATGGCATAAGAATGTTGTATTATTTCAGAATAATAATTTAATATAATAAAATAACAATCATTTTATTAGGTACACCTTACAAGTACCAGGTCGGACCCCCTTTTAATCTTCGATGTGGTGCTGCTTTGACACAATCTACATTGTAAAAGCGCTATACAAATAAAGGTGAATTGAATTGAATTGAATTTTGCCTTCAGAGCTGCTTTAATCCGTCATGGCATAGATTCAACAAGGTACTATAAATATTTCTAAGTGATTTTGGTCCATATTGACACGATAGCATCATGCAGTTTCTGCAGATTTGTCGGCTGCACAGCCATTAGCAAATTTCCCGTTCCACCACATCCCAAAGGTGCTCTATTGAATTGAGATCTGGTGACTGTGGAGGGCATTTGAGTACAGTAAACTCATTGTCATGTTCAAGAAACCAGTCTGAGAGGATTCGCGCTTCATGACATGGCGGTTTATCCTGCTCGAGTTAGCCATCAGAAGATGGGTACACTGTAGTCATAAACGAATGGACATGGTCAGCAACAATTCTCAAGTAGGCTGTGGTGTTGACACGATGCTCAGTTGGTACTAATGGGCCCAAAGTATGCCAAGAAAATATCCCCCACACAATTACACCACCAGCAGCCTGAACCGTTGATACAAGGCAGGATGGTTCAATGCTTTCACGTTGTTGACGCCAAATTCTGACCCTACCATCTATCAAACCAGGCAACGTTTTTCCCATCTTCTATGGGAGCCTGTGAGAATTGTAGCCTCAGTTTCCTATCCTGTTCGCATCAGTGTGGTCTTCTGTTGCTGTAGCCCATCTGCCTCAAGGTTTTACGTGTTGTGCATTCAGAGATGTTCTGCTGCATACCTCGGTTGTAACGAATGGTTATTTGAGTTACTGTTGCCTGGTTTAGCTGGAACCATTCTGGCCATTCTCCTCTGAACTCTGGCATCAACAAGGCATTTGCACCAACATAACTACCGCTCACTGGATATTTTCTCTTTTTAGGATCATTCTCTGTGTGTGAAAATCCCAGTAGATCAGCAGCTTTTTGAATTACTCATACCAGTCCATCTGGCTCCAACAACTATGTAAACAGTAAATTGTAAGCAGAAAAAACAGCTTAATAGAAAATAATGGGGGATTTGTAGCCACGACCGGAAAACTTGTGTTAAATATTCTTTACGTAATGTATTTTGTGTTAATAAAACAAAGTTCCAAAATTGTCTCATTACGTACAGTTAAGTACCTTTTAAGTTCACAGGAACTGAATTTAGTTCTGGTTGGCTTTGATCAGTAGGAGGACTGTTCATGTTGTGTCTGGATGCAGCACCTGTCACATATTATCACTGTATCTCTGGACTTTGTTTACATTCTCCTTTTTGCCTTTTATGTCTTTACAAATCAACAACATCAACAAAAAAAATTAATAGTTTTGTCAGTTCTGTACAATGCAGACAACACCCCCCCACACATAACGATGCATGCACACACAAACACACCCTCACCACAGTTTGTTTGCTTGTGATGTTTATGTGTTATTCCAATCCATCATTTGCTGTCTCGATAGTTCCCATTCATTAATTACATTCATCCCTAACCATATCAAAATGTCAGTATCAAAGTTCAAAGTATAACAATCAATCACACAATGTGCCTGATGTTTATAGTCCAAACTAAACAATCAAGAGACAAGAGAAAAAGATAACACACAAAGTTATCTGCAGGTAGAACAAGAGCCTTTTTAAGGTTTTAGAGAGAAAGTTATTATTAGCTTTGTTTTCTAAGTTGAGTATTAATATTGGTCATATGCAGGGACCTTATAAATGAATCATAATGATCATAAATGATAGCTCAGGTTGTGCAGCTCGTTGAAGAGTCTGTATGAACAGTATGATAAAATAGAAAAAGAAATACTTAGACTTATTTATAGAGTTTATACAGATACATTATTGAGCAGTGGTTGTTACACTCTTAAAAAAAAAGGTTCCTTGAGGTTCTATATAGAACCCCGGGGTTCTATACTTGGCCAGTAGAACCTTTTACCCAAAAAATGGTTCTATTTAGAACCCTTTGAGTGCAAAGAACCTTTTTGATTAAAATGGTTCTATAATGTGGGATTTATAACATAATTATATAGTAAAGATTATAAATAATAATAAGCTATAACACAGAGAGACAAAGCTTTTTGAGTCAAAACCTAATAAAATGACTGCTATGGTCAAAAACCTAATCAATGTATGATGGGATTTTTGTTTCACGCAGGTTTGTACATTACCATATAACTAATATTTATATATGCTTAATATTTAACATTTTTGACGAATTATTTTGTGAAATTAATTAAATAACCAGTTTATTCAGACTGTACAGTGTGTTGTTATGGTTTAATAAATTATTTTAAAGTAATAATCATGAAAAAGCCCTCTGGTGACGTCATTCATTTGTGGACTGGTGGTGACGAGCCTGGAGAGTGACGGTTAATTTTTGAAAAGGAGAACTCCGCTTTTGCAGCTGCGTCATTCAGGTACGTTATTACTCTTTTAAAACTATAATAATGAAATATTTTGTATTACGGGGTAATGTTTCTCTTCCCTTGTGTTATATGGTGACAGACTGAATAAGGGGTAACGTTAATATGGATTAATACTGTGCTTGTAAGTTTCTGATGGTCTCTGTCGACAGCCTTCGCTTCAGAAATCTGTGTCAAGCTGACTTTGCTCTGCTTTTTGTTCGAAATAAGTTACAGTTTCGCTTTATTTGTTTGTCAGTATTAATTAAAATATCAATAACAATAAAACAGGTGCGTTATTCGATGGCGGGCATTGAGAGGCAGCGTGAAGCGCGTGCACGCTCTTTTAATGGTAACTTCTTATGAGCCGATTTCCGCTTTCGTGCAGTTTTTATCTCCAACCTTGAACAAACAAGTACTCCCAGCTTGTTCGTGTGTGAGTTTAGCCGAGTTTAACTCGGGCTAAACTCTGTAAAGTAGTGTACACGCCGGCTAGTCTGCATTAAAACCGCAAGGGAGCATGTCGCGCTCGTGCCCCGCCCGAGTCTATGCACGCGCCCGCCCGCCCGAGTCTATGCACGCGCTATTGTGATGATTGCTAAGTGTATTATTGAAACCTTTTAAAGCCAAAACATATTTTAATAATCCATAGATAATAGATCAGGTGTTATTTATGAAGGACATACAAACATGCAGGCTAAAAGTATTGTGAAATGTTGAACCTTGTTAAATATAGGCTACATATATGTATATATTGTGCTAAATATGTTTAAAATTCATATTTTAATGTATATCTTTCTTTTCTTCAAACAGCCTGGAAACTGAACTGCATCGTAAATCTTGTGCTCGGTATGTATTATTGCTTTTAATTCTAAACAAACTGTATTAAGTATTATGAAATGAATATTATAAAAGACTTTAACATTGTATTGTAACCTGGGCTGCAGGACACAAGTAGCTTTGAAGAGGAAGGATCCCAGCTTAAAGAAGGACATGCGTTACATCCATAATTGTGACACAATTATCATCAACAAGGACACCTGGTAAATATTGTATTTTATAACATGCATATGTCAGACTTGGTTGTTGTGTACTGAAATAATATATTTATCACAAAAATGTTCCATTACTTATTGCTGCTGTTTGTACAGTGAGAATATTAAGGTCATTGCTTATTAAAAAGTCCTGCAAAAAAAATATGTTTTAAAAGAAAGTGTAAATTTGCCTACAGGATTTGTTGCAATGTCTGCAAAACAAATTTAAAAATGAAAGGATTTCAGTGGTGAGCTCATCAATCATCTTGCAAAACGAAACAAATTAATGGGATGAAAAGGAAGTGAACTGTACTCTGAGGAACTTAACACAAGGCAAGTTCAGTTCAATACATTTTATGCCAAAGGTAGATTAATTCTGTATTATAAATTCATATTTACACACTCTAAAATGCTGTCTTCCTACCTCAGATTGTGATGGACCTGGAATGCGACACCAGATACTCATAAGTCAAGAACCGAATGAAACACCCTTTTCCAGAGTACAGATTATAGAGAGGTTTGCAGAACTAATGGAGCAGTTTCTTCTTCTTGGAGTGCCACAGCTTGTGAGTAAACACTGTTACATTGTGTGCCAAATAGTTTTGCGTCCATGATGACTTTAAGAAACTTGTATTGCTGAAAATATGTCATTTGGAAACTTACACATGAAGTAAACAAAATGTTTTTTTGCATTTAGGATGCTGCATAGAAAACTTGGTAAAGAACACAGAAACATCTTTAAAAGAAATGGCCCAAAAAGGGACAGAAAGAAGGAAGTGCTCCATGACAGTTTCATTGGACCAGCAGAGGAAACCGCAGAAGGTAACTACACACTATACTACATACTATTTGCCCCAAACACACACACACACACACTTTAATTGTATTGATTATAACTGTAATTCTATTTGATGACATGTTAATTGGTTAAAAGTACTCAACATTAAAATATTGTTTTACAGAAATCCAAAGGTCCTACACCATCCAGGATTCAGCAGCTCTCCTGATTCCACCAAGGCTTGAAGTGTCAGTATTACAATGGACAACACTCACTCGCTATCCTTCAACTTCCTCATTTATCAGAGGCACCACAGTGGAGTGAATCACCAACTAATCTGCCCTTTCCAGCCACAACCCAGCACTTGGAAACCCATATACTCTCTCATACAGTAGATCTACACACATTCACTCACTATGGCCAATTCACCTATACCGTACACATGCTTTTGGACTGTGGGGTCAACAGGAGCACCCAGAGGAAACCCACATGAACACTGGGAGAACTTGCAAACTCCACACAGAAATGACAACTGGCCCAGTCGGGACTCGAACCAGTGACCTGCTTGCTATGAGGTGACAGTTCTAACCAGTGAGCCACTGTGCCACCAATGGACAAAACTATTTACCTTATAAGAGAGGCTGACAGACATGGACATGCTACAGGTTGTGGAATGGCTGTTGGCAGTGTTTTGTCTAATCATTCTGCAATGTTTTAGTGATGTTTCTTATTAAATTATGTATAAAAATGGATGTTGTGATGACCAATACATGCAGGTACCATCCACTTTTTGAAATTGTAGTGTTATTTAATAGATGTTTTGATTGTTTGTGTATTGTTTCCATCTGCATTGTGATATATTTCTCTTCCGTTTAGAGATGTGTGAAAGTGAAGCTCTGTATTTGTTCAAACAGTAAAAAAGCTTATAAAAGTGAAATCATTACAATAACAGTGTTGAATGCCATTAAACTGTTAAGGTAGATCTGCTGTCCAATGCAAAGTATGCAGAGGTGCAATTTTAAATATTTTAAAAAATATTTTGTATAATGAATTGAATAAATTTAAACAATTTGAATTGTCTGGATTGGTTTTATTTTTTATTTATTAATAAGTAACAATAATTCAATAATAAATAAAAAGAACCCTTAAATGGTTCTAAATAGAACCATCTAACTTGAATTCAAAGAACCATTTGGGGTTCTATTTAATGAACCCTTAAAATGGTTCTATATAGAACCTTTTTGGGGTTCCATATATGAAGCGCTTCATAGAACCGTTTTTGGTTCTATATTGAACCGTTTGTTTTAAGAGTGTAGGGTGCTTTCACATGTGATTCGGTTCAATTGGTCTGGACCAAGGGCAACAAATGATACAATTTTTATGGTACCATTTTTTCTCCTGTTTTTTGGGTCTGTTATGTATTTAAAAACACAAGTTATTTTTCTTTTTGTATTAAGTAGTGATTTTTTTTTTCGGTATCTGTTGTTTTCTTCTCTCCGCCTGTCTTCCCAGCAGGTTTCATTTATAAAGGTTTGAATCAGGTGCCATCACGTGGAAGTTTGCCGGCTTGTTTGTGAATACCATTTAAACCGGACTGGAACGTCGTTCGGAGAGTCTCCTCTCTCCCGGCTTGTGTTGTTTATTTTGTGAATTTAAAGTTGTATGTTGTATTTTCTCAGCAAAATTGTTGAAAGTGAAAGCTGAGTGTTGATTTATTGAGATCTATACGGAGACACGTGTGCTGAGGAGGGTGCCTTTTTGTTTAATTACGTTTTGTGATGTTTTGTGGTTAGTAGGGAGGTAAGTGAATGTTATTTTGTTTTGTTTTATTTCATGTGAAGGTAAGAGGGATCAAAACTTAGTCGTTGAATTTTTGTTTGTTATTTTGGCATTTACCTCCGCAAGTTGAACGTTAAATAAATTAGATTTTACATTATTTCTTAGGTCAATCGTCTTTGTTGTTGTTCCTTTTTGATGGGAGATGAGACTCTCCGTCACACCACACTGATTGCTTTGGTCCGAACCAGTTGAAAAGAACCAAAATGCAGTCATGTGATAAACTCTACGTCCCTCATTGGCCCAGATGTTTCTGAACTTATTTCCTTAACTGCTTTTCGATTGGTCAGAATTAACATGCAGGAAAATGCCAATGGAACTCCTGCAAGGCAGACACAAAATGTTGCTTTTTATTAAGGAGGGACGACTGCACTGGCTGATTGGAAAACAATGTTTTAATGCATTGCAAACAGCGAAGGCGCATCGCAAGTCACCTCAGTAGGAGGCGTAAATTAGCTAAACTACAACAAGGTCATCTTCCGGAAATATTACCAACGATCCATCAGATAGCGTTTTTCCCTCTCTCTCTGTCTGTTTAAAACTGTTGGTTAAGTGCTGTCAACAAATATTTCTCCTCCACACCACAGCACATCGGACTACAGCAGCTGGATTAGTCAAAACACTTGCAGTAGTTTTTCAGTCTTTTTTAGTTCGGATCATGTTCTACCCACAAACGAACCACTCCAGGCTCTTTAATGAGGTCTCTGTACGCTTTTTTGGTCCGCTTTTGGTGTTCACTACATTCACACCTGCCCAAACAAACCGCACCAAGAGGATAAACAAACTCCATTGCGATTCAACCAAACTAAATAAGACAGGTGTGAAAGCACCCTTAAACCCTTAAAAACAGCTTTTATACGTTTAATTTTGTAAATCCCAGTGGAGGTTGATAGACATGCCTCAGTCGATATTTTTAAGATAATATATGTTATATATGTTAGTCTGTTTTTTTTTTAAATTTCTTAGGTTTCCATAATCCTGGACCAGGACGTATCCTGAGCAGCTGCTGTGGTGGTCATGGAGGAGTGAAGTGCATGAGACCGATCCCTGTTAGACCTCAGTGACAGACGAGTCCTCGCATTGTTCCCGAAGGGCCAGCCTGTTCACCAGCCGGTGACCCACCTGCGGTTTCTCCGTGACGGACATCCAGCGTTCTCCAGCCTCGGGCGCCTATACTGCAGCTCTACACAAAACGTCTGGCCATAGGAGAAATGGTCGTGCCCAACTGAGCCTGGTTTCTCTCGAGGTTTTTTTTATTCTTCACTTTCGCCAAGTTTTTTCCCCGCCGCTGTCGCCTCTGGCTTGCATGGTTCGGGACTTGTAGGGCTGCGCATCAATGGATTAATCTTCAGTGTTTGAACTCTCAGCAGTGGAAATTAAACCACGCTGAGTTGAACTAAACTGAACTTCAACCCTGAAAACTGGACTGACACTGTTTCAATTTTTTATAATGCATGTGAAGCTGCTTTGACACAATCTACATTGTGAAAGCGCTATACAAATAAAGATGAATTGAATTGAATTGAATTTATTTGGGTACACTTTGTTGTACCTTTCAGATGAAAAAATCCACGAGAGGGTGTTGTCTACATTGTTGTGAATCAGAAATATGTTATCTTGCTTTTGTATCTTTTGTACTGTATGTTTGAAATACAGCCATATCTGTATGTTTATATGTAGATTGCTAGGTGACCAACAACTGTTTTCTCAGAGGATGACAAGCTGACAAAACATTGCTCCAACTCTGATACAACTTTTATTTATGGAGAAAATTTAAAAGCACTGGAGTGTTTGGGTGCTCTGTGCTTGATATAATTAGTCTACCAAAATGTGTATATTGCATACATAGTATGAAGCGAATCTGTCAGTCATCGTCATGCGTAGTGGGTGCCCCTGGAAGTTGCAAGCGTGCCACTCCCAATATGTGTGTGCAAGCACCTCCATTGGAAATAATAAACTTGCGCGCAGAAAAGAAGTTATGTGTTAACAGCCCCTAAGGCTGACATCATTTGCAATCTCCAGGAGTTGATTTTCTTTCACACCACTTTTGGGGACCACTGCTTCTTTCACACATCCACAAGAAGGCAGGGTTTCACAAAAGCACTAAATTTTAATAAACCTCTGTTGTAAAATCCATAAACGTCATGGATCAAGGGTTCTCAACTTTTTTTGAGGATTTTCAAGGTTTCTGATCAATTTTTGAAGGCCCACCTACCTTCAACTGTTTGTCTAGAGAAAGTTTATTTTAAGCTTTTATTTATTAGGAAAAAACAAACTTTTTTACCTTCTACTATTATTCTATTACTTTTATTCTGTATTGTATTTTTAAACATCCCAGCAACTAATTCTGGGTCTGTTTTAGTTCGGATCATGTTTTCACCACAAACAAACTGCTCCAGGGTTCGTTCGAAAGCGTACCGAGACCACTTCTTCGAAGATGTCTTGGTACGCTTTTTTGGTGCGCTTTTCATACTACATACAACTTCATACTACTCAACTAATCATAAGGTAAACACAAACCAACAGTTTCCATCTTGAGCTCCTCCACAGGACTCCACACTTGTAAACACTCGATCCATCGAGCTCGCGAGGCTCTCACTCGTAACCACTATCAAGCCGTCCAATCACTGAGCTTTCTTTACATGTTGTTGCAACATGTAGTTACATTTTTTGAGAGGTGTGCATCAGTGACGGCCATGGTAAGGGCTTATGCATGACGCAGAAGTATAATTCAACCTGTACAATCGAGCCTACATTGTGTCGACTAAATGCAATGACGCTTGAATGAAGCTTTTCCATGTTAAAAGGGGTTTTTGTAAAAAACATCACCTAAAATTTCTATATGTAAGCTTTTGACTCTTCCAAAGCATAAACATACCAAATACCATATGTTTACAGATATTAGAAAAAAAAAGAAAAAAGGTAACACTTTATTTCGATAGTCCATTTGAGTATTAATAGACTGTCTACTTAATATCTGTTGATACTGACATTCAACAGACATTTAACTGACTATACAGTATGTAACTCTGCAAGTACATGTCAACTTACACTAACCCTATCCCTAACCCCAACCTAACAATCTACTTATAATCTAATGAGAATTAGTTGCAATGTCACTTAAATTCAACAAACGGACCATCAAAATAAAGTGTGACCAAAAAACATAACAACAAAACAAAAGTGAACATGCTAAGGTTATTTGAAATAAACAATGCTAAAGTCAGCTGTTCTCCTTTGAAAATGTGCACTCTGTGTCAGAATGTCTGTCTTTGTTTTGCCTTGTAACTCCGCCCACTGCCAGTTTAACCCATTTTTACCCATCTGTTTGTCTAGAGAAAGTGTTTATTTTAAGCCTTTATTTATTAGCAAAAAACTTTTTTTTTTTTTTTTTTACATTTTCTTCTACAATTATTTTATTACTTTTATTCAGTATTTTATTTTGAAAACATTCCAACATCTCATTCTGGGTCTGTTTTAGTTTGGATCGTGATCTCACCACAATTGCTATATTCACACCTGTCCAAACGAACCGCACCAAGAGGGAAGACAAATTCAAGTGCAAATCAACCAAACTAAATAAGGCAGGTGTGAAAACACCCATATTCGTTTATTTACTTTCCGTCTCTTTGAAACATCTCATCAAAAAGTCACAATTGTTTCCTGCTTCCACCGCTGAACAATAGCTGCCAGTAAATGTTGTATCCTTTGAAGAGAGGCAATATGGAGCATGTACAAACTGACATTAATCTTTTTAAGAAAGCTGTCAAAACGGACAACATCCAAAAGAGCTGTTTTACTATGTCGTCCACCATGTTAACTGAATTGGTCGCATGACTGCATCACATGACTAAAATGAGTCATCATTTTCAAAAGTCTCAGTTTTCAAAGTCCATTTTTCCATTTTGGACAGCATTTACAAAAAGATGCATTTTCTTTTCTTAAACAGTTATCTGTGTGGACGGAAGGTCAAAATGAGAGAAAGTGAAGTTTCATGAATTAATTTCAAGAGGAGCACATGATATGAATAAGCACGCCTGACTGCTCATCTGTAATCAGTGATAATACAATCAGAGCGATCCAAGCTTACTATAAATGGCTTGTTTTTCCCTATTGCTCTATCTTCTTTTTGGAAGAATCCCCCCTTCCACCCCATCTCCTCCTTTTCCCCCTTTTCTAAGGGGGAGCTTTCGAGACCTACCTGATCTCGGATCCCCTTTTATGCTTATTGACTGGACGAGAGCCTTGGGCTCAAGTATCTCTGAGCTCAGGGTTCTCTCCTGGGACAGCATGCCAAACCTGCTATTAACGCTAAGCGTATCTTAGTTTGAACTCTTGAAAATATGTGTTTTGGTTTACCATAAATGCTTGTGAACACAATTTCATAAACCTGCATTTTAAAATGAACTTACATTTTACTAAAGTGGGGCAAAAGGGTAATTTTCCAGTAAACATTTTGTATCCTTTGAAGAGAGGCAATATGGAGCATGTACAAACTGACATTAATCTTTAATAAAGCTTCTATGGCTATACATTTAAATTAGAAAACATAATGGTTGTGATTAGCATGACTGTGTCAACATTGTTTGTTATACAAATATGAAACAAATTACTACTTTCCTCTGAAACAAGGTGTATATCTTTTTTTCTCTACATTCTGTCTGTTGCGTAAGATTTAGCACATATATATATAAAGTGTGTGATTTCTTCAGCTCTATTTTTTTCCCCTTCCTGTGTGTGTGTGTGTGTGTGTGTGTGTGTGCACGTCTGTGAATGTGTGAAGCTGTCAGCTGAGATTTTTTTCAAACACTGACGAATTAATTAAAAAGGTGTTGAAAACACATGACTCCAGACACAACACAGACCCCTGCTCTCCTCCGACACCCCCTCCACACTCAATCTCTCGGCTATACCAGCAAAAACAAATATGTTATTTTACATAAACAAATGATACTTGAGTCTCCGAAGTAATTTGTTTGCATGTATTTATCATAAACATTAATATAGAATGTAGCTGAGAAATGAGACACACATATTTCCCATTAGCCCCTTAGGAAGACTGCTTGAGACATTGTGGTGATGGTTTTAATATCTTTTGTTGTTCATTAACAAGACTGAAATTGACAAAAAGACAAATATAATATTGCAGTGTGAGTACATTTAGCAAGAAATTAAAATAATTAATTTAATATGTTACTATTTGTTTATGATATAATCAGTTTCTCACTGTAAACTGTTTGCAGACCAAATTTGAAGCTTGGACGGCTTATATTCATTAAATATAACTATATTCTAAACGACAGGTGAACTTGAGGTGTAATTACCCAACATTACAATAAACAAGCAGTTAGCTAAGACTTTCAGCACAATATTGACTATTAATTTGATCAAAATTTCAATTACATTTCAAGCCCAAAATAAAATACGATCCTCGGATGTTGTTTAAAACATAATTTTTCTGGCTAGTCCAGTCAAATGCAGGTGCAGAGCATAGGCTGAGCTCAGGTTTCAAGACACCAATTACATTATGGCTGTTTCTGTGCTATATGGAGATTCCCACAGCAGCTGCAGTGATGCTGTCATCATAGAGTTAATGCTGCTGCAGTATAAAGTTGAGGGATAACTTGTGAATATTTATTGCATTCAACAATTAAGTTTTTTTTAAATTCAATAATCAGTTTGCTTTGCTTTTCTTGGTAGAACAAAGTTGGAATTAAGCATGCTAGAACTTTAAAATCTCTATGACTGGATCTTTATTGCAGTGTTTAACATGTTTCTTGCCTGTTGTATAAAATAATTCTGATAACACTTCAGTTTAGGTCACAAACCATGCTATTAACTACTAGAATATTAACTGAAAGGGCCACTATTAAAAAAGGTCATATTTTGGTTTGGGGTTCTCCATCAACAGGCTGATATACATGCAGGGTCAAAAAACACGTTTGTTGTCTTATAATATGCATTTTTTTACCTAATTATCCCAACTACTCCCATTTGAATCATTCAGCGATTCATGCGTTCCCAAACCACTCCTTAGTGCAATGCTATTCTATGCTGATTGGTCTGATGACCCAGTCTTTTGCGATTGGTCGACTGCATTCAGTGTGAGACAGACAGAAATGGCCACCATGGCTTATTAACCATTTTGAAGTAGTCAGAGTGCAGAGTCTATGTGTGAGCCCAATGCAGGAGTGCATTAAAGCAATGCAGTTCAATACCAGCATATGCTCTATTCAGTTTTAATCCACACAGTGGCAAAAGCTGAACTATTTTGAAACTTGACCGCCGCACATGTGTAGAAACAGCTGACAGTGGCCATAGCAACAACAAACGGCAGTGGATCGCGAGCTACCAAATGCATTTAAATCAGTAAACAAAGTGTCTCGTGTCACGTTTTCAACAATGTTTTAGATACGATATGATAAAAAGTTAACCAGGTACAGTACAAGCCGCGTGTAGCGGTTACAAGTAACAAAACACAATTAAATATATAATTTGCAGGGTAGAGAAAACAAGTACACAACCGTTTTAATAACACTTACTTACACTTGTGAAATGGAAGTTCCTGTCAAGCTCTGACAAAGTCCCATACATCAATAGTCTTTTCTGAACTTTCCTTTAACAAACAGCCAACGAATCCCCTATTATAGGCATGTAGATTGCTGAAGCACTTGTCAGAAAAATGACTAGAACACAGCCAATTATATTTTATTCATTCATTTTCTACCACTTTTTAGTGGCCGGGTCGCGGGGGCAGCAGTCTTAGGAGAGAACCCCAGACTTCCCTCCCCCCAGACACTTCCTCCAGCTCCTCCGGCGGGATCCCGAGGTGTTCCCTGGCCAGCCGAGAGACATTGTCCCTCCAGCGTATCCTGGGTCATCCCCGAGGCCTTCTCCTGGTGGGAGATGCTTTGGACACCTCCCTAGGTAGGCGTCCAGGAGGCATCCGAAACAGATACCTGAGCCACCTCAGCTGACTTCTCTCGATGCAGAGAAGCAGCAGTTCTACTCCGAGCTCTTCGCGGGTGTCAGAGCTCCTCACCCTATCCATAAGGGTGTGCCCTGCCACCCTGTGAAGAAAACTTATTTTGGCCGCTTGTATTTGAGATCTTGTTCTTTCGTTCATGACCCAAAGCTCATGACCATAGGTGAGAGTAGGAACATAGATTGACCAGTAAATCGAAAGCTTTGCCTTTCGGCTCAGCTCCTTCTTTACCACAACGAACCAGGACATAGACCGCATTACTGCTGCCACTGCACCAATCCGCCTGTCAATCTCACGTTCCATCCTTACAAGATACTTGACTCCTCCACCTGGGGTAAAGACTTTCCTCCAACCTGAAGATGGCAAACCAGCTTTTTCCGGTGGAGCAATATTCCAGCAATTATACTATATTTCATTTGTCTTGCTGAAAACAACGCATTTCATATCTCACAGCATAGTAGCAGCCTCTGAAATGAGTTATACACATCGACATCAGGTGGATTTTAAATAGCAAAAATTACAAATATTATAAGCGTAAACATTAGCTGAGCTGCTTTAAGTATTGATCTTATTTTTTTTGTATATGAGCGGGTGCAGCCATTTGAATATTTTTGGCTTGAGACTTCCGGTTTCATTCACTTCCATTCATTTTTAGATGTTAAAACAGGTCGTTACACTGCTTGATGTTGAAAACTGATATTCTCTTATTATATTATTCTGCTTTGCCTGTATAGTCATAAACATATTTGTTTATAGAGTGAGTAGTTTGACTATTTATTATTCCTAGTCATTTCTCCCATAGGCGACTGAATCAGAAGTTCTAAAACAATTGCAAAATTGAGCGAACTTCTGGTTTGAAGAATAAGGTCAATATGACGTGATCGTCAGGCATTCTTACTCCTGTTTGTGCCATCAATCTGGCAACCTGTATACTGTATGCGTCAAGTTAGTGGAGAATTTGCACTACATTATGTAGTTCAACCACTAGGTGCACCTTCAACAGCACAGCAAGTATAAAAAGGTCTCTTTTGCTAAAATTGCCAGCAGGCCAACATTTCTTAAAACAGTATGCAGTATGTTTCTTTACATGTTCAATGCACTGCAGTGTCTTATTACAAACTACACTTAATAAGCCCTAACAGAGGTCTGTTGAACACATGAAAGCTATATCTGCGCTTCTGAGAACAGATTTGTTCTGAGGGAATTCCTGTTTCTGAGGATAAGAAGACACATCTTTACTTTCCTATCTTAAAGCTAATGTTGCCATGGGCTACATCTCTCCTTCCCACTCATTTTGTTCTTTTTGTCTCTCTCTATTTCTCTGTCTTCCTCTAAGGAGAACACCCTGATTTCTGAAAGCTTCTCCAGTGAGTCCCCGGGGGAGAGACTCGACTCGAAAACAGCAGCTTATACTCACGTATCTCTCCTCCTCTGAAGCAGACATCACAGCATAAAGCATAAACGATAAAAACAGACAGCGAGTGATGATCTGACTACAGCAGTCCTTGAAATCCTATAGCTATCATTTTGAAGTCAGATTGCATTTGCAAGGAAACCATAGCAGAAGTGCTTGCAGGGAGTAAAAGAAGTTCAGTTCAATTTGCAAATGAATCTACTGGTTAGAGGTTTGGGGTCTGAAAAGTCTGTGTGGACCAGACATTCTTACTGACTTCGGTTTTGTTGCATATTTCCATATGAGCTATATACTTAGCAGGCACAGGACATCAACATGATGTCAGATTTACATTGTGCCCCAATGCATTTTGTTTGAAAATGAAAACTGGGTTGACTTCTGAACCCAACGTCTGGCTGACGTCAATGTCCAACGTCCAACCTAAAAATCAACCACATATAAAGTAAAGTTTATTTAATAACTAATTTCGAGAGGATCACGTGATTATGATTGAACATGGCTGGTTCTGCATTTAGCTATGTATGATCCACCAATCAGACGATTCTTTAACCACTATAAAGAGCCAGGGTTTCTCACTACAGTCATCTTCGATTTGAAGAATCCCCCTTCCACCCCTACTTCTCCACCTGTCCCTTTATAGGGCAGCACGGTGGCCCAGTGGTTAACACTGTTGCCTCACAGCAAGAACGTCACCGGTTCTAGTCCTTTAACTGGCCGGCTGGCGTTTCTGTTCGAAGTTAGCATGTTCTTCTCGAGCTTGTGTGGGTATCCCCCTGGTCCTCCGGTTTCCTCCCACATTCCAAAAAACATGCACTACAAGTTAATTGATCAATCTAAATTTAGCACTACAGTCAAACTCTCATCCAGCAGCTTATTTCTTCATAGCAATCATTTTCTGTCATCAGCTCTTATTAAATATGGGAGTTCTCGAGACCTACCTGAGCTCAAAGCTCCCCTCTCGCCCTGCAAATGGGAGGGAACCCAGGGCTCAAGAACTGTTTTCAGAGACCACTGTTTATGCTTTTCAGATCTCAAATTTATCTCGCAAGTGCTATTCGCACCTGCTGTTCTCACGTAAATCCACCAGAGGCCGCTGTTGATTTACTGATTTACTAACTGACCAACCGACCGTTTCTCCCACCTTTCCCCTTCCCTAAACCCAACTTTTAGGGCTCACTCACACTATATACAGTTGCCTTGAACTGGGCCCAAGCAAGTTTGTCCCCCCTCCCGTCTCTCCTGACGGCCAGCACTCACATTAAATTCGGGCCTGAGCACGCTTACGTCATCAATGACGCGCTGTTCAGTTTAAGAGAAGTGCTCTCGCTCAGCACAGTGGACATTTCTTTCTATGGTTTTAGTCGTTTGATATGCAGTGATACACAGTCAAATATTTCGCCGAACAGATCAGCTACTTTTGACGCTCATAAACAATCATAAAATCTCTGTGCTGCAGAAATTGGAATGTTTTCTAAAAGTGCGGCTGTCGTGCAGTGAGGGGTTTGCATCTTTTATAATCCAGGACAGTTTGCGTTCATTAAACAGTAAGAATGATTCATAAATCTATATGAAACAGTCATGTTTCGTCTTCAGTTTTGGGCTCAGGCGCGCTTTGCATTCACACTACAAGCATACCGCGTCAAAGCCCAAGTGAACCGCACTCAGGCACAGCTCTACCAATCAGGCCAGGGCCGGCCAACTGAAACATGCCTGAGCCTGATTCAGAGCATTCACACTTCTCAAATGATCCATGAAACTGGCCTGGGCACAGTTCGGATAGCATAGTGTGAGTACGCCCTTAGTGTTTTAAAAAGCACATATTGACCCAATCACCCCCTTGTCCAAACCCAACAGCAGTGTTTTAAAAAGCAATCCAGAAAAAGAAAAAAACCCTCTCACCCTGTTCTCACCCTGTTATTTATTAGTTTATTTTATTTTGGCTTCTGTTTTTGTCAATCTGCTTTCTGGAACCGTTCTTCATCGGACTGGAATCCTGTTGTCTCGCTCAACTCCTCTCTGCGTCTCAAGTCCGCCGAAGTATATATGTCGAGCTACCATATTCATCCATGGCGTCATCCATATTGAGGTAAGCTCATACTGCCCCATAGCATTCGTTTTAAAGATGAAATTCAGCCATGCGTATTTCTGCCTACATAATTCACAATCTCCAGAAATGTATACAGGGCTACGTTTTCAGAATGAGCCTATGTTGGGTTTAACCCTCCTGTTTGGTTTAACCTTCCTGTTGGGTTTAACCCTCATCAAAAATGACACATACACAATTTAACAGCAGAAGAAACCCTCGAAATCTCGAAATTTGTCTGTTTTCTATACCTCATCATCAGAAGAAAGAAAGAAAAAAAAATCTATTTTCTATTGTCATGAAAGCTCTACACATTTTAGGTACTAAGGTTGTCCTTTTGGTCAGTTTTGACCCACCACCTATAAAGCCATTTTTACACCACAAAAACGACTGGCACTCCAACACACACACATTACAACATTGTAAAAATGCTGGGTTCTACACAATCCCGTCCAACGCAAATAGATTAAGTTAACATAATGGTTTTTACAATTTTAAGTTGATTGAACATAAAACATTTAAGCTGTCCTCAAGAAAAAAAAAACTTAAAAAAATTTAGCGCAACACACAATAAGAATCAGCTGCTTTAACTTTTAAGAATACTGTGTTGCTCAAAATTTTAGTGAATACGTGAAAGATGATCCAGAAGATGAACGGTGTATACGGAGTTCTATGACAACAGGAGGGTTAATATGTTTCATAATCAAGCTTAAGACAGAACATCAGTGCACTGTGGTCTTGCAAGCCATGCAATAAAGTTTGTGGTTAGATTAGTTGTGTGTGTGGTGGCGACATAGCCGTGGGCCTCCTCGTCTGGGATCTGCACCAACTCTGCAGTGACGCTTACACTCCTGTGAGGAGCTGTCAACTTTCAAAAGACGCACAGCAGAGATGCTTCACTCGGAGTGAGAGCTTGGCACAACACTGAGAGGCTTCACTCTTTCCACATTGGAAAAAGACAGAGAGGAAACGCCAATGGAACAAAAATGGGTAAAATGTGAAGAGGAAAAAAGAAATGGAGGGGGAAAGTGTGAGCCATGATGGAGACTGAAATTCATTGGAAAGACTGATGCAGTCTGCTTGGTTTTCAGTTTGATGTAAAGGTCACAGCTTCTTGTGTACTACTGAGGAAAGAAAATGTATTTCTCGAAGATTTATTCTCTATAAACATAAAATTGTAAAAACTAAAATAACAAGAGAAAGATAAAGGTAAACAAAGTCTAAACTGTACTTTCTAAAAGAAAAGAAAAAACACAGTTGAAGTCAGAATTATTAGCCGCCCTTCTATTTATTTATGTATTTATTTATTTGTTTGTTTGTTTATTTATTTTAATATATATATAT
>CAIGQQ010037491.1:1159434-1173098 GCA_903798035.1 Danio albolineatus | reverse complement strand
AAACATGTACTGTATATATATTTCATTACCCCCCAGAAAACTGAAATAAAGCACTAATTGCAGATAAGCTTTAAGCCATATCTAAAAACCAGCCTGAGAATGGAAGAAAGACACCATTCAGTTTCTTATAATGCTGTTTCGTTTTGAGAATTGCAAAAGAAAAAAAAAGGATGTTTTACAAGAGTTAGCTTCTGGGGGCAATTTGCGCACAATAAAGTATAGCTGGGTCAGAAGCAAAACAAAACACATGTCTATGTACAGCGGTGTGTGTCAGTTGTGCAGAAGTCGCTCAGCCTCCTCCTAACCACAGTCTCAGTCTCAGTGGGTCACTTCCGGTCCAGAAAAGCTCTCAGGCTGAGTCAGTCCTGCCAGCTTCCCCATAACCCTGATGTGTTTGTGTGAGGGCTACTGTCTCGCTCTTGGCTCACGCACACTCGCTCCTCTCCAAATGGAAGCTTTTATAATTACAGAACCCATTTATACTATGACTTGTGCATATTCATTTTGAAAATGGAGCTGTGGAGAACAATTCTGTCAGTCACACTGAGGCAAAGTGTTCGTCCGCATTTTTTCTTTTTTTTTGGCTACATCAAAACATCAATCTCCAGAGCTAAGCGACCAAATACACAACCTTACTATACACCCACAACACATGCACATACACATAAAAAGAAAGTAGATATGTTTCCAAAGAACTAAAAATCTGCATACTGCGCAACATAAATATACTGCATTCAACTTTTTTCTTTCAGAAATTGTATGTAAACCAGTCAGTGTTTTGCAAGACTAAACAGTAACACGCCACACTGTTGTCTTGTGATGTGTACTCAGTCCCATGGTTTCTCAAACATATATGACTATCTTCTGATGAACATAAACATAAAAGATGCTTAGAAGAACGACATTTGCATTTAATGTAATGGAGAGTTTCCCAACCCTGTTCCTGAAGGCACACCAACAGTACACATTTTGAACCTCATCCTAATCAAAAAAACCTGAATCAACTCATCAGAACATTAGAAGAGACTCCAAAACCTGAAATGATTGGTTGAGATAAAGGAGAAATCCAAAATATGTACTGTTGGTTTGCCTCCAAGAACAAATACTGGGGTTGGGAAACACTGGTGTACTAGACTTTCAAAGTTGAACGTGTAGCTATTGTTAGTTTATGCTAAAATTTTGTGAAGATAGTGACTAGTTCTGCTTTCTCAATAACATCACACATGCTGATAAACAGATTATGTTCATCTTCGGAATACAAATTAAGATAAACAAAAACTTTCTGACCCTCAAAGTTGCCAGCAGTCTTCCTGACTTGTTCTGAAAAACACCAAGAAACATTGTCAAAACATTCCATGTGTCTTCAGTGGTTCAATCATAATATTGTGTAGCTACGAGAATACATTTGTGCCCACTTAAGACAAAAGTAATGATTCATTCAACAGTTTCTTTTCCTCAATGTCAGTATATTGCGCATATTCAAGAAAGTAATGTGCGCTTGGGTGCACTCGGTTGCACCAAAAGGATCCTTGTAGCTTCATATTATTATGCTAATACAACCAATGAAGGCAGAGATGGGTTGCAGCTGGAAGGGCATCCACTGCGTAAAACAAAATGCTAGAATAGTTGGCGGTTCATTCTGCTGTGGCGACCCCGGAATAATAAAGGGACTACGCCGAAAAGAAAATGAATGAATGAAGGCATATGGTCTGTTTTGAGGATGTTTGTGGTATTTTTCTGGACCTTGAACGGTCTATGGAGGATGAGGCAGCGTTCAAATTTCATCTAAATTATCATTTTATGTATTCAAAAGAGCACTGTGCCTTTTGTTGTGGTTGGTTGCACCAAAAGTATTCTCGTAGCTTTATAATATTATGCTAATTAAAACCATATGGTCTGTTTTGAGGATATTTGTGGTATTTTTATGGACTTTGAATGTTCTATGGAGGATGAGGGAGCGCTCTGATTTCATCTAAAATATAATTTTATTTATTTAAAAGATTACTGTGCTCTTGGTTGTGCTCGGTTGCACCAAAAGGATTCTCGTAGCTTCATATTATTATGCTAATACAGCCACTGAAGGCATATGGTCTGTTTTGAGGATGCTTGTGGTATTTTTCAACACTTTGAATGGTCCATGGAAGATGAGGGCACTCTCAGATTTCATCTAAAACATCATAATTTTATTTATTCAGGAGAGTACTTTGTTCTTGGTTGTGCTCGGTTGCCCCAAAAGAGTTCTCACAGCTTCCTAATATGATGCTAGTATAACCACTGAATGCATGTACTCTGTTTTAAGGATATATTTGGTATTTTTTATAGACTTAGAACAGTCTATGGAGGATGAGGGAGCTCTCAGATTTCATCTAAAATATTTCAAAAGTGTACTGTGCTCTTGGTTATGCTCGGTTGCACCAAACATTTTCTTGTGTCTTCAAAATATTATGCTAATATAACTGTTGAATGCATATGGTCTGTTTTGAGGATGATTGTGGTATTTTTCTTGACCTTGAACGGTTTATGGAGGATGAGGGAGCGTCCAAATTTCATCTAAAATATCATTATTTATTTAAGAGAGCACTGTGCCTTTTTTGTGGTCGGTTGCACCAAAAGTATTCTCATAACTTCATAATATTATGCTAATTAAAACCACTAAATGCATATGGTCTGTTTTAAGGATATTTTTGGTATTTTTATGGACTTTGAATGTTCTATGGAGGATGAGGGAGCTCTCTGATTTCATCTAAAATGTCATAATTTTATTTATTCAAGAGATTACTATGCTCTTGGTTGTGCTCGGTTGCACCAAAAGGGTTCTCGTAGCTTCATAATATTGTGCCAATACAGCCACTGAAGGCATATGGTCTGTTTTAAGGATGTTTGTGGTACTTTTATACACTTTGAATGGTCTATGGCGGATGAGGGCACTCTCAGATTTCATCTAAAATATCATAATTTTTTTTATTCAAAAGAGTACTGTGCTCTTTGTTGCGCTCGGTTGCACCAAAAGTATTCTCATAGCTTCATAAAATTATGCTAATATAACCACTGAACACATGTACTCTGTTTTGAGGATATTTCTATAGACTTTAAAGAGTCTATGGAGGATGAGGGAGCTCTCAGATTTCATTGAAAATATTTCAAGAGTGTACTGTGCTCTTGGTTGTTCTCGGCTGCACCAAAAGTTTTCTTGTATCTTCATAATATTATGCTAATATAACTACTAAATGCATGTGGTCTCTTTTGAGAATGTTTGTGGTATTTTTCTACACTTTGAACGGTCTATGGATGATGAGGGAGCTCTCAGATTTCATCTAAAATATCATAATTTTATTTATTCAAGAGAATACTGTGCTATTTGTTGTGGTCGGTTGCACCAAAAGTATTATCATAACTTCATTATATTACACTACTTATAACCACTGAAAGCATAAGGTCTGTTTTGAGGATATTTTTTGGTATTTTGAAGACTAGTATTTTATAGACAACAGTCTATGAAAGATGAGGGATCACTGTGCTTTTTGTTGTGCTCGGTTGCACCAAAAGTATTATCATAACTTCATCATATTACACTAAGTAAAAGCACTGAAGGCATATGGTCTGTTTTGAAGATATTTTTGGTATTTTTATACCTCTATGGAGGTTGAGGGAGCTCTCAGATTTCATCTAAAATATGAAATTTTTATTCTGAATATAAATAAAGGCCTCAGGGGTTTGGAACAACACAAGGATGAGAAATTAATAATGGAATTATCATTTTTAGGTGTACTAACCATTTAAATATACTAATAATTGATTTGTCGCTATTGATTTCTTGTCAAAATCTGAGGGTTTGACTATGGTAGCAGACAACAATACTGTGTAATCTAAAAACTGACATTTCATTAACATTCATTCACTTGTTTTCTTTTCGGCTTAGTCCCTTTATTAATCTGGGGTCGTATTAATCTGTTTTACGCAATGGATACCCTTCCAGCCGCAACTCATTACTGGGAAACATCCACATACACTTATTCACACACATACACTATAGACAATTTAGCCTACCCAATTCACCTATATATTGGACTTGTGGGGTAAACCGGAGAACAAACCCACACAAACACGGGGAGAACATGCAAACTCCACGCAGAAATTCCAACTGACCCAGCTGAGGCTCGAACCAGCGACCTTCTTGCTGTGAGGCGATCGTGCTATCCTAACAAAATATCCATTATTCAAAACATTATTATATGATGATATTTGCATAGTGAATTGTGTTGGTTCTTTGACTTGGGTGACCTCAACTTTACAGCTACTTCCCTCTTGAAATACTAATGTCATTATTACTGCCATTGCCTAAATACTTTGACCACAGTCTAAACGCAGAGACCAATAAAACCCTGACAGACCCCGGGCACTTGAATTAACAATGCTTCACTATAGCATTCCTCTGTTTAATAGCGGAGAGAAGTGGGAAATGGTTGTGGTGCGCCTCAGGGAAATTTATAGTCACTCATACTTTGGTCTGTTTTCATTGATGTGATTTTTGTTAAATGTGGACGAGAAATATTCCCCTATTTCAGCACAATTTCTCTCTCTCTCTCTCTCTCTCTCTCTTTACTCCCCCTTTCTGTATTTGAGCTAAAAATTATGACTATGCCCTTGCTGTATTAAATATAGAGAGCCAAAAAGCTCAGAAGAGTGTTTACATGGTTATTTTTTCTCATTTACGCACACATCCTTCATGCTGAGGGAGGAAAATCTCTCCTATTCCGTCTCACTCTCTCGTTTTTCCTTTTATCTTTTTTGGTGGGGCTGATTTTCCTCTGGCAGGACACAGAAGCACAAACAGAGAGAGAGAGGTCTGCTCCACACGTGGCTTCTCTCTGCAGTGTGGCGGTTGTATAATAACGAACTGCTGGCTGGTCGTGTGGTGCTACAGGTCAGATATCAGTACAAACAGATCAAAAAGAAGCTTGTCCCGTGGATTGAGGTGGTAATTTTAGAACAGCTGGATCTCACGTGGATCGAAGCCGGATGGAACTCAGATAAAGTGAAGCGTATATTTAGGCTAGTCGATTTAGTGCTTTCGTTTGGTATGAGTAATTGTGTGAAGAAATAAATATTCTTTATGATCCATAGGTAAATGCAACATAGGCTCATTCTGAAAACGTAGCCCTATGTACGTTTCTGGAGATCATGAATTATTTAGCCTGAAGTGCGTATGGCTGGATTTAAATTTTTAAATGAACACTACGGGGAGGTATGACGGCGTTCCTTTTCACGCTTACCAGCTGACCGCTTATCTTGTTACCAGTTTGTCCAGTTAGCTCACCATGTACGTCAGTGGACTTCAGACGCAAAGAGGGGACAACCACGGCGACATGGTTGGGGTTCTGTAAAGAACGGTTCCAGAAAGCAGGTAAGACAAAAACAGCAGCCAAAAAATTAAATAAAGTAAAAACAGGGTAAAAATGTGATAAAAATCAGGTGAGGGCTTTTCTTTTTCTGAATTGCTTTTTAAATTTGTCGGATGGGTTAAGGGAAAGAGGGTGGGCGGGTCAATCTGTGCTTTTAAGAATACTATTGGTTGGGTTTAGGGAAGGGGGGAGGGTGGGTCAGGCGATCAGTCAGCCATTTAGTCAGTTAAACAGTGAGTCGACAGTGGCCTCTGGTGGATTTACGAGAGAAGAGAAGGTGCGAATGGCACTCGCGAGAGAAATTTTAGATCTGAAAAAGCATACACAGTGGCCTCTCGTGGATTCACTAAAACAAAAATTGCAAAAAAAAAAAAAAGGAAAGAAAAGAAAAGAAAAGAAACGTAGCTCCCAGGATGTATTTGAAGGTCTACAGAAATGTATATAGAGGTACCTTTTTAGAATGAGTCTGGGTTGGGTAAATGCAATGCTATCTTATGGCAGTTCGTTACTTCTTGATTTAGTGACTAATAAATCATACGATCTCATTCATACAATTTAGTATGATTTGTTTATCCCCCAATGACGGTTGGGTTTAGGGGCAGGGTTGGGTGCCACGCCTCCTTTAAAAAAATCATATTTTTCAAATGACTGAACTTTAAATTGACAATTACTTTTCCTTGTGAGTTCAGGCTGGTAAACGGTGTAATTTAAGTACATTTCTTGCCATTGCATCTAAATCAAATTGGAAAAATCCGAATCAAGAAGTCAATCTGAATGTATACATAATGAGAACTAAGTAAATTTATTACACATCTGTTCTGGAATGATTGATTCTGATTGGTCAGTTGTGGCATTCCAAAGTATGTTGTTCCCAGATAACAACCTCTGAAACTAATAACACAATCTTATCTGGGTACTTTGAATTACCTTGACCATCAGTGAACACTGTACTGTATGTTAAAATTAATATGTTTGACTGTCGCACCGCTGTTTTTTGAATGTTTGCCCCATATTTCGACTGAATAATATGTACGTTATGCTTTATTAGCTTCATGAGCCATTTTCATTTCTGTCAGCTTCAAATAAAACATTAAGGCTCAGAACATTGCTTTTTTTTTATAATTTTGACTTTTTTTTGGCAAGTAGCCATGTAATAAGCAAAATAATGTACACACAAGGTTACATACACATCTGACAGCAAGAAGGTCACTGGTTCGAGTCCCAGCTGGGTCAGTTGGCATTTCTTTGTGGAGTTTACATGTTCTCACCATGTTTGTGTGGGTTTCCTCCAGGCGCTCCTGTTTCCCCCACAGTCCAAAGACCTGAGCTATAGGTGAACTGAATAAACTAAGTTGATCATAGTGTATGAGTGTGAATGAGTGTGTATGGATGTTTTCCAGTACTGGGTTGCAGTTGGAAGGTTATCCGCTGTGTAAAACATATGCTGGAAAAGTCAGCAGTTCATTCCACTGTGGCAACCCCTGATGGATAAAGGAACTAAGCCGAAGGAAAATGAATAAAGCATTGAAAGAATATTTTAAAATGTATCCCAAATAACAGACAGAAAATCTCAACTAAACAGGTTGCTGTGGCTCAGTGTTAGATGTGTGTTTAGTAATATGAAGTAAACCAAACTACATAGCCTAAACTATGTTTTTTTTTATTTTTATCTATGACTGACTAGTAGACTCTAAAATAAATTCTTATCATTCTTAAAAAATAAGTTTTCATTGGAATTTGTGGTACTTTGAAACCCTTTTTAATTGCTTAAAGGCAAAATTGCATGGTTTAACGCAGAGTTTAATGCTGGATTTGCAGAACCATGTTTAAAAAGTGAAAGTAGCTGTTGTTCTTTTGTCAGACTGCTTTGTTTCAGAGATAAAGACTTAAGCTTGCTGACACAACAAACACACACCCATCGCGTTTCTCCAGAATGAGAATCTAGACGGACCCAGCAGATCAAAACCTTTGATTACTCCCTGACCAAAAGCAAAACATTTCAGCTGTATCCACCGAAAACTGCTGGGTTTTTGGAAAAATAGACACTCCAAACAGTGTCTGCAGTTTTGAATTCCCTATTGGCTTACAGTACATTGACACACACAGATAGACACTAAGAGTAAATCAGTTTCTACAGGAATCTGAAGCTCAAAATCAGACATATGTTTTTTGTCAATCTTGTGAATATGAAGAATGCTATGTTTTTTTAGGCCCTTATTTGTATGTTGATTAGCCTAGAATTCAACCTTGTGTTGTGCTTTCAAACTGCATCTTCATCTGAAACAAATCTGATATCTCCTTTGAAAGCCATGAAAGATCCCATGAGCTGTACACATCTCGTCTTGAGATGCAGAGTCACATGTGGCTTTGCAGAGTTGCAGTGTCTCTAATCAGCTCTGCAGTTACTCATCATAAGGAGAACACGTGTATGTGTATGTGAGAAAGAACGTATGTGTGCAGGGTGGGACGGAAATGTCTGGATGATCACAGTTCCACTGCTCAACGTTCTTATCCTTCAGTTGGTGTGATGAATCCAAGGCAAATATTCTGCAGCAGAACTACATCGGATTCTAGAGCAGTGGTCTCCAATCCTGCTGCAGGGTGGCCACTTTCCTGCACAGTTTATTTCAGGAATTGTCCAAACCAGTGCCACTGTCGTGTAGAGTATATTTTCAACACCAATTAAGCCCTGGATAATAAAGCTTTTCAGACTGACTAGAAACTTCCAGGCAGCTGTGTTTGAGCTGTCTGAAGATAAACTCTGCAGGATATTGGTCCAGCAGGAGAAGGATTGTACACCCCTGGTTTAGCTTCTTAGAGGTTTCTAGCAATCCTGAAGAACTTGTTTAGCTGATTCAGGTGTTTTTACTTAGGACTAGAGATAAACTCTGCAAGAGGTTGGGCCTTCTGGAGCAATACTGAGCCACTGTGCTCTACAGCACACCACTAATCTTCTCATTAACCACCAAAGCATAAAAACAGCCTTTTAAACACCACCAAACACATACAAACAGCCTTTCAAAGAAACACTCCCCTTTATTGGAAATAGGCTCATTTTACAAGTCAACAGTTTTACTGTTTTAATCCTTTCAGCCAATCTCTAGCTTTGGCAGGAGCTTAGCTTCGCATAAAATCCTATTAGACCATTTTTGCTTAAAAAAGTGTTTCAATCATTTTCCTTTTCAAAGCTTGACTATACTATAATTTCATGATGAACTAAAACAGATGAAAAATCTAAAGTTGATGGCACCAAAGTTTCTTTCTCTCAGTCTTAGTATACAATGTAACTACAGAAGAGTCAAGCTTTAAATATGGGGAAATGATCAAAACAGGTTTTGATTTTTTTATAGCAAGATGCTGCTGGTTTCCCATTGAATTATTTATGATAAGCTAAACTGAAAGTGCTTCTGTCACACCCAGACATTGGTTGAATGCATTAAAAATAGAAAACCTCACCTGTCCCTCAAATATAGGGGACCTGTAAAATAAGCCTATTTCCAAAAAGAGTGCAGCATTTCTTAAAAATACTTTGGTGTTAGCTGTTTCAGTATCTTGCCACCTTCCTATCTCCACCTCTATACTACACTCTATATTAGGTGTCTTGCCTCACATAATCTACTGGAATGGTCTCAAACTCAATTCCAAGAGGGCCTCAGCCCTGCATATAGTTTATCTCTAACCATCTCTAACTCACATGTGATTAATACGCTCTAGTATTCCTAAACACCTTGATTTAGTTGGATCAGTTGGTGTTTGATTTGGGTTGGAGCAAAATTGTTCAGAGCTGCTGCCCTCCAGGAATGGAGTTTAAGACCTATGATCTAGCACAGGTGTCAAACTCAGTTCCAGGAGGGCCGCAGCTCTGCACAGTTTAGTTCCAACCCTAATTAAAAACACCTGGTCAAACTAATTAAGTCCTTCAGGCTTGTTTGAAACCTACAGGTCTATATGGTATATATAGGTTCTATATGGTCACACTAGAGTTTGAGAGTTTGAAATTCTGTTGTGCAAAAAGGGGTGGGGTTGAAGCGATTGCTCCATATTTTAAATTTCTGTCCAGAGAGGCCATGTTTTGATCTTCGATTGGTCTCACAAAATCACATGATGTGATTTCGCAGGTCAGAGTTCACAAAGCTTAAACTTTCCAATGCAGCAAACTGCGAAACTTGTCGCATGAGCCTGCGTCTCCAGCCTGCCGTAATCGCATGCATATGAATAAAAGCCTATGGGGAGAAAAGTGCAGTGTGACCGAGGCTTAAATGTGTTGGAGCTGGGTTGGAAGTAAACTGTGCAGGGCTGCGTCCTTCCAGGAATTGAGTTTGACATCCCTGATCTACAGGAAACCTGCAGGTAGGTATGTTGAAGTAGGGTTAAAACTAAATTTTACAGCTCTCTGGGCTTTATTTATGTCTTCTCTATCTCACAGTAAGCCGTACTCATTTAATCATCTGTTTATTCCTTCATCCATGCTTTTGAAATGACATTTTTTATGAAATTCCATCTTGCTCATGTCCTCATGGAGCTCATAATTATAGCTTAGAAATTAAGAATCCTCTTGGAGCTCTGACTTGAACTAAGTCACCACAGTCCCACCTGACTGTTATAAATTAATATAGATGCTATGTTTAGGCATATATAATGTTGCTATAGATATGCATAATTCTGGGTAATGTAGCTCCAAGAGCACTAGCCATCTTAATATAGTGACAATTCTGACATGGCATGAATACAGCAATTCTCCAAACTGCATGTCCCATGTAGGATCATGAGATTACTACAGTACATGCAGGATCTTGGGCTATAGACAGGGAAACTCCTTGAAGGTATTGTCAGTCTATGACATGGATAGGAACTTGTTTGACCTTTACAATTAAAAGTTTAAATGGGCATCAGTGCAGTTAACTACAATGAATGCTGGGTTATAACAATCTTTTTTCATCTTGTAAAAAATTACTGCTGTCCTTTTCCAGTCCACCTGAAGGCTTCCAGAAAGTAAATCTAAAACCTGTGTTCCCATTCCCCAAAGCAGTGTAGACCATCAGACTAAAACCGACAATTTCTATCAGAACTTGACACTTTTTCTGCCAATGGATTTGGGTGGTCCGTGGCCATGCTGTCTGAGGTTGAAACTTGAAGAAACACAGAGAGAAAGTATACAGTAGTTGATTAGCCAATGGAAGAACAGAAATGGGAAAGAGTGTCTCCCTCTCCTGCCCACGACTCCAGAAATCTTCAGCCAAACCTCACAGTAGCCGAAGACTTCAAACTTTACCTCAGAGAGCCATACAGAGCAGCTCTCAGAGCACAAACATACCAAACTGAGACAGTCTGTCAGACGCCCCACTAATGTAATGACTTACACATACTGACATTACCACATTTACGCCTCATCAGCAATGGATGGAGTGAGTCCGGCAGTTAAAGGAATAGTTCTGCCAAATCATTTTCTCTGTCTTTTTTTAAACTCGAATGAATTTCTTTTTCTTATATAAAACAAAAGAAGACATTCTGAATGAGGCTGACGTAGCAAGTCTTATGAAGTCATATGGTATATTTAGCCTGATCACATGAGGTAATGTAAGTACTTTATGTATTGTTCGAAAAGTGAATTCATATAATTTCATTTGTACCAAAATGTATGGTTTATAAAAGGAAGGCATGCCCCAAACTCCAGCCATAAATCCAACCATCATTGGAGGATGAGAAACAAATTTATAGGAATTAGCCACTAAAACAAAATAGTTATGAATTGCTGTGAGATTCCTCTGGATATTTTTGTTAAGGATGATTTATACTTCTGCGTCAAGCACACACATATGCTGCCAAGTTGTGGCATAAGGGGATGGTTTTTGACCACTGGGCAGCGAACCGGTACTGTTCTGTGGATCAATTGGTACCAGTCCGCACAGCAAGCCATTAATTATTTCCATTTTATTTATTATTTGAATCTGAATGATCTTTTATTTTGAAAAATCTTTTATTTTGAAAAATTACTGTATTCTCTCGCTTACATCTCCGTCACTTGAGCGCCCAAATGTAACCCATAAGCAGCAAAATGAGTGAGAAACTTCTTTGAAAAGTTTCTTTACTAAGGGGAAAAGGCCCAGCGAAGGACCCGCGAACTGCCAAGAAATGGATCTGCAACCCATTTGTCAACAAATCAGGTGAGTTCACGATGTCTGTGCAAGAAGATCAACTAATGGAGACCGCTTTTGCATATTTTTGCATACTGCTTTTCCAGAGTTCACACAAGTTCGTTATTTCCATTGAACATACATGGCTTGCACGCTCAAGCGGTGTGATAGCGCCTTCCAGATGCACCCAGTTGAATAAATGGCGTGAGTGCTCCGTGAATCACGTGACAAGAACTGACCAATCATCTTCATACTTTGTATGGAATATACACATTTCGGTGAACTAATTATCCCAGACAAACACAGAACACCCAACCACTGCAGTGCTTAGTAATTTTTCCCCATAAATAAAACTTGTATCAGAGTGACGGCAATACTCTGTCAGCTTGTCATCATCTGAGAAAACGGTTGATGGTCGCCTAGCAACATACAAACCAACCCCCTTCACCCCCACTTTTGCAGAGCAATACAAACAGCATGCAGAAGTATAAATGCATGGCTATGAGCAAGGCAGTCGCTGTGGGTCATGCCGATCACTGGACGCAGAAGTGTAAACCAGCCTTAAGTCATAATTAAGTAAATAATCTTCCCACAGCTCTCCAATCTCATATTCATTGTCGGTGTGTTGTGATTTGGTACTAATAAATGAGATAATTAGAAATTAGTATTAAGACACACAAGTAAACAATGACAAAATGTTCACAAACAAAGCATATAGCTTCAAATGATTTGGAATAAAGTATGCAGGTTTTATGGGAGACGTTTGCAATTACTTATTGTACAGACTCTGTTTAATCAATACTCTCGTCCTTTTGTGTTTCCCAGACTCACTTCATGTTTGGACTTACAAAAGGTTAGTTAATGATGACTTTTAGCCTGAAGAATTTGGTTAGCTATTCTTTCTTGGATTTAATCAGTCAACTATGATTCCAGGTAAAGGTGACCAAGGTGAATCAATGAGACTATTATATTACTCTATAACTTCATGACTAAACTCCAAAACAGTCCTTAAAGCAAATTTAATGAACACTTGCCCTTTGTGAAAAATCATCGATTGGAAATAAAAATCTAGTGTTTCTTCAGTTAACACTCTTTCAGCTAAAGAGGTTTGTGGGATTTTCTGTGTGAGGACTTTTCACTAAAACAAATAAATTGAAGAATGGTTGTAGCTGATCATAACACCATACATACTGTATCTACCTGATTTTATGAACATTTAACTCATGAGAGAGTAAGAGTACTTTCCAAAGCTCAGATCCTTTGGTCTAGGAAGAATTTGATGTAAATATGAAATTGAAACCACTTTTGCAACTCTACAAGAGACACTTTATTGTATCTATAGGAAAAAAGGAGCAGAATCTGTCTAGATTAAACAACTGAGACATTAAAGAGACCTTATTTGTCTCAAGTCCATCCTATGACTCCTTTAACAACTCTTTAACAAGAGTGAGATCCGTATGCCTATTCTTTATTGGAAACACAAGATTGTTTTAGTTTTGTCTGTCAGCTTTTTTCTTAAGCCGGTGAACCTTGCTAGTCATAAATCAAAGTGCCGTGGTTCAATTTTCCACTGCCCATGCATTCAGCCAGCTCAGATATCACAGATTAACTTCTCCTCAGAGAGAAAAACCACAAATGCAAAGCTCTTGAAGAGACAATACATGAACCTGATGGACGTACTCCCTGTCACAGACAATCGTCACGCCGAAGATGAGCATGATGATGAATGTTAAATGTGTTAATGAGAAAAGTAGCAGCACGTGCCTGTGCTCGCCTGCGCCGCCAACAGCTGCGAACAGAGTTTGAGGAACAGAGTATGAGAAAGAGATGACTGATCGCTTACCTGGAGAGAGCTCTCCTTCACTCTGTTCCCCAGAATCTGAGTCCATCTTTCCACGAAGAACCTCTCCTCTTTTCTTTTCACTCCACTTCCTCTTTTTCTGCCTGCCTCTGTGCTGTTTCTCAGCTCTGAAAACTGTTTTCTTGGGCTCAAATACACCAGCTGTCCGTGTTCAGAATATAACTGACTCAATGAGTGCGCGCTGTTTGCAGAGCGCCTTTTCTGTGCAGTCAGACTGCCTTCTTTCACTGACACTCTCCTGCTTCCACTTTCTCCTCTCATTTGCTT
>CAIGQQ010037491.1:1128085-1159424 GCA_903798035.1 Danio albolineatus | reverse complement strand
TTAGCCCCTGCTGGTGGATGATGTAACTACACCATTATGAGGGCAAAAAGCATCTCTCCTTTGATGGTTGTTTGAAGTTGCTGTGTATTGTGATGAAAGAACCCCTCTTCGGTTTGGAAAGTAGATGTACTTTTTTCCTCCATCTCCTACCTTTGACATATACAACTCTATATATCACCAAATAATGGTATTGAGCTTTGTGCATTCTTAGGCCTTCAGTAGTGTTGTTAGTATTTACTACATATACTTTTGTCCTCATTCTCCTGCCTTGAGCCTATACAAGAGCAATACCACAAGAGTAGCCATGCGATATGGATTTATATTGGCACAGGTGGGAGGCGTGCGTTGTGATAATATATAGCCAAATTGCACTGCTACGAGTGTGATAGGTCATACTTTATTTTGACGGTCCGTTTGTTGAATTTACTACATAACTACTAATTTTAACTTACTAATTCTCAGTAGATTATAAGTAGACTGTTAAGTTGGGGTTGGGGTTAGGGTTAATGTAAGTTGACATGTACTTGCAAAGTTTCTTAGTCAGTTCAATGTCTGTTGAAGGACTGTTAAATGTCAGTATCAACAAAAATTAAGCAGACAGTCTACTAATACTCAAATGGACCATCAAAATAAAGTGTTACCATGTAATATTACATTTATACAACAGTTCGGTGGCATAATCGTGTATATAAAATTTTAAATCAAACATGAAGAGTCTAAAAATCCTTTTGTACCAGGAACTACTTTGTTCCACCATTCATTCACATCTGCAGCTGATGTCAGAACAGCAGACACCGTTGGTACTTCACTTACATCACTTTAGAGCTAGTATTTGAATGATTCTCTAGCGTAATATCTAAAGTGATGACAAAACAGGGGATTTTGCTCCCATTTTAAGATGAATTAGCATGAAATGGCTTCAGTCTAGAGACATTTGCCAGCATCTCTCTGTAGCAGTCAAGAGATCACAATAGTTAATACCAAAGCAAAACAAACATTACCAGAAACACTACCAAACTACGGTATAACTACAGTACTACAACATACAAAAGAGAGAGATCGATTACAATGTCACTTACCTGTTTTGTACACACCGAGTTTTTCTCCTCTATAGGCTTATTATGCGAGCTCTGTCATGATCTTGTGGCAGGATGTCAACCGTCTTTACTCTACTCAGTATGACGAGCTGGTGGCCACTGACACGCTGTATCTCTAAAAATATAAATATTTCAAATACGCACTGTCATCAAAAATAAACTGCATACAGTAGTTACAATCTAAACAACTTCATTCTCACCTTAAAAGCCCCCAAAGTATATGTTGTCCAACAGCTGCAATTTTTGTCAAACTGTAGTGAGTCTATTGACCTGCTGTCACTATATTTGGGCGGAGTAATGCCGAAGGGTGAGGAGGCAGTACGAGTGCTGTTATTATGAAAATATTGCATGGCTATCAGCCAATCAGATTCGAGAACCAGACAAAACTGTTGTATAAAACTTTATATATCATCAGATAATGACGTTTGTGGATTCTTAGGCTTTCTGTAGTGTTGGTTGTATTTACTACCTATTACCTTTTGCTGTTGTAAGATTTATGAAAATATGCCTGATTTAAGAAAGAGAGACACAAGACTGAAAAGCACCACACCCAGCTGAGAAAGGACAATGGGACCTACGTTTCACCCAAATTCTTCACACCCTTCTCTTCCCTTCATTTACATGTGAAGCATCTCACCCGCTTTTCCCTGAACTCACACAAAATGGTTATCTCAAAGTATGAACTGTTCTATATCCATGCAAGTGACTATATCTATCATGTTTGATATCATTTGAAATGTCTCAGTGCGATTGGTACAATGGTCTCATTCCCTCAGAAATAGCCATAACCAAATAATAAATTGATGACTTCAGGTATCTTTTACACCACGGCTAAGGGTGTGACCGGGGGATTCGGGAACCCTCACTAAATGTAAATGCCCTTTGTTGTTCAACACACACCCCTTCTATTTACTACTTAAGGAACAGTTTTCCAGCTGGTCGGGGCGCTTCTGCATTCAGAGTGGCCCATGGTGCTGAGTTTCTTAGAAACTCCACACTATATAGAATTTGAAAGTCAGGTATGCATCTTCTGATCTTGGATTTACCTTTGAGAATTTGATGCTTTGTATTGATCGTTTATAGATTGACTGAATGAATTGGCATAATACACATTTACCTGACTAATAAATTGTTATATTTGAACATTCTTGTTAGTCTGAAATTATTTACTCAGATAAGTTAAGAATGTGCTAGATTCCACGATAGACTAAACATAACACATGTTAGATGGAAATCCTAGAAATTCTAACTTATCGTCTGACTTTAATTATGTTATTTGTTGCAATCACTATGGGGGATCAGGGTTATAATGCATTAGGACAAATGTGAAGCCGAAAGGTGGCGCGTCTTACATGGTACTGATGGTTAACCTCTGGTTAAATATTCCAATCATATTTAAGTTGTTACATGGTTACTTCTACCATGGATGGGCCAGAGCTATAGGCCGCTGGTGGTTAACCTCTGAGTATCGTTGAGATTTAACTAAGTTGTTACATAGATGATTGCAAGAATCAAATGAGATTACTATTTAAACAATGGCACCGTCTGTCTGCCTATTAAATAGTATTAATCATCAACCCCTAATCATTGATTAGACTAGTGAACTTATGATGCATTACAGCCGGCGTAAAGTGACATAGATTCACAATAAATAAGTAAAAAGGGGAGTAAAAAGTACTATGGGGGGCCAGAATTATTGCATTAAGGTGTAGTAAGCCGACGGGCGACACACCTTATATGGTGCTGGTGGTTAACCTCTGATTAAAGATTTCCGTCATGATTAAGTTGTTATATGATTATTAGATTCGATTAGATTAAATTTTATTGTCATTACACATGTACAAGTACAAAGCAACTGCATTTCGTTGCTTTGTACTTGTACATGTGTAATGACAATAAAGTTGAATCATGGGGGGCTAGAGCTATAAGTTCTGGTGGTTAACCTCTATATATACCAAATAATATATACCAAAATATCTCATAAACTGCTAAATTAATAAAGTAATAATAAACTATAAAAATGGAGTCAGATAAAACGAGGATAAACGTATTAATTATCTAAAACCATCTTATATCAAAACTGGAGTCAGATATGAGCTAAACTTGAAGTAAATCAACATTGTGCCCTGGAAAGATAGAACATGCAAATGAGCCTTCATCCAGCAGTAGACACCGCCGTCTGAATATTTGGCTGGACCTTACACTGTAATATTAATAATGTTTTTTTTTTTTTCTTTTTGTATACTTATTACAATCTCAGTAAAACAAGTTACAACACATTTTATTGAATTTAGTAAACATTAAAAAAAAAAAAACTAAATTAGTTTTTTACTTAACGTGCTGGAATTCGATGTAACATCAGATTTTCTAAAGCTATATGGTTTATATACACAATATTATAGATTAACCCATTCCTGCGCTCTTTTAGGTGTTATTTTGCCTTTTCTGCCACTGAAAAAAATTGCATATGCTAAGTAATGAAACATTTCCAATGCATTGTTTGTCATAATTTATTCCTGTAACAAAATATGTTTGTGTGTGCTGTGTTAGCGCTGATTTATACTTTCGCGTCAAGCACACGCGTGTGCCTCAGCGCTGCCTGCGCATGGTCACCGTGGCCGTCGCTGACGCGCACCTATCAAAAAATTTAACTACACGTCGAGACGATGCGTAGCGTAAGCTCTGTGATTGGTCGGCTTGTCGAGCTGACGAGTGTGGGAGGGGGTCAGAGTCACACGAGCCCGATGGAGCGAGTGTTTACAAGTGTCGAGTCCAGTGAAGGAGCTCTAGATGGAAACTGTTGCTTTTTGTTTACCTTATTAAAGTTGTTGCATGTCCGCTGGTTCCTGCCTCAAAATGAGCGAGTTTGAGCCACTTGTACATTAAGGTAGCGTTCAGAAAAAACAGAACACCAGCGAAGAAACTCGACACAGAGGAACATAAACACCTCACTGCCAGCTAGCGTTTCGGAAGTGTTATGGCAGAGCAGCACATACTGTACAGCATGCAGAAGTATAAATGCACGACAACGCGCGTTGTATGCGCTGTGGTTCACGGCGATCACTTGACGCAGAAGTAGGCTTTAGACTCAGGGCTTAATTTGTGCCGAAACATGCCGGATTCGGATCTGGCACCTGTGAAATCTGATACGGCACCTCATTTTACTGATCCCCCTCCTCAACTGCCTTCCTCTCACATCCGCTTACCCTGATCTGTTCCGAGACCTCGCAATTCACAAATTAAGCACTGGTTAGACTCAACAGAAGTCCAAAATCCATTCAGGTACTGACCAGGCTCAGTGAGTAACCGGTCTTGGGCTGCAGGGTGATATGGCTGTTGCAACCCTCTCTTTGCGTCTCTAGTTAGAGTAAACATTGTCACACATATGGCACTGTAGCATATAGTCTGTAGCCTACTCCGTTGCAAATCCAGTCATGAAAGAAATGATCCTAAAATGTGCACAAAGTCTGATAAGGTCAAATACAAATAATCTTATTCTAACACATTTCCTACTCTTTTAGTGGTACATATCCCATAATTTGCATTATATATGGTTGCCATGACAGCTTTACACGCTGTCTGCTTTCTGATGTCATACAGGTATAAGAGGATTTATATATATTTATATAATATATTGAAACACAAAACATTTAATCCATTTACATTTCAGAGACAGTGGTATTGTAATGTAACTAATTAAATACAAATTAAAGTAACTAGTATTATATAATATATTACATTTTAGAAGTAAATAGCCCAACACTGGCCTTCACTCACTTAGTAGCATAATGTAATTTTCCTGCAGCATTAGATTGCTTAATCATAAATCATAAGTCTGGACTAATATCGATTTCTGTCCTTCCAAATGTAAAATAAAAGTTTATTTATTAGCTACAACCAAAATCCCTGTATACATAATGGTACTGGAAGCTATGCAAGCTTTGCTTATATCTGCTTGAATGGTAAAGCAAAAATTCAGTGCCATATCTCTGAGACATATAAGTCAACATACTGTAAAAGTCAAGTAGAAGAAGATAAAAAAATAAGACATAAAGCATCCTCTCTGTAAACTGGTTCTTAATAGCACTGCACAAGGTCACACAAGTTTCCATCAGTTTTACACCTTTAAGAAACAGTCAAGAGTACAGTGCAAGGATGTCTTTTAATGTTTTTGGAAAGAAGAGAACAAAAGGTTTTGACGGGTTGAAGGTGTCAGGACATCCCCTTAATTTAACACTGTGATGCAAGGGTCTCCAAACTTTTGTACATCATGGGCCATTTTCATTTTGGTTTGTTATATTCTGTGTATGATTCGGTTTGAAAATCACAACAAGTAACACAGCATTTAAACGGCATTGTTCTCTAACTTTTCCCTGGGCTGGTTTTACAGAAGGTCATGTCTCCTGAGTTGTTGTGGTGACTACTCTGAAGAGAAACAATTATTAAGTTATTAACTAGAGAAGGCAGTCTTAAATAAGCTAGCAACAGCAAGCTAGCTTTCAAAGCATCTTTTAAAGCAATTTTTAAATGTCTCTCAATCCACACCTCCTTTAAAACACATAAACGCACAAAGTCTTTCAGATTAGCATTACAATACATATCTCATAGCATTAAATAAACACAATAAATGTAAACAACTTATTAGTGGTTATGTTAGAGTATAGCTGATGTTTGCTTTGAGCTAAGCTTATTTTTAGCTTAGCTTTCAGCTCCTAAATTTGGATTAACATGTCCTTTATCACTTTAATTAAATATTTAACTTTTGCTACAATACTAGCCCTACCAAGAGCAAGGCAAGCTGCAAAAACGGAAGCAAATACATTGTGCCCTTTCATCAATATTTTGGGATTTGTAAGCTCAAGTAGCACATTGCATGATAGTAGCACAACGATGGGTTTTTTAGTAAGTAAGTAATGTGTATTTATCTAAGTAAGCATAATACAAGATGTGTACCTTTAAAATGCTTTATTTCCATTGAGTGGTATGGCTCAGTACAGTACAGTTTCGTTTGGTACAGGTCACCCTGATCAGGCTTGCTTGCTACCTTTACTTGGCAGACTTGTTATATGCCGGAAAGTTGTGATCAATGTCATTCTTGCTTGAAAAAAGAAAGCCATACAGGCAGGCCTTTCACATTTAACACATCTTGCATGCTCAAGTTCATTATTTCAAATGTAGATTTGAAGGTAAGTGCACATAATAGAGAGAGCAAGTGCCACCTCTAGACATTGAGATGAGACATGTGTATGGCATTGTAAACAATAATAGAGTAGATCCTATTCTTGGCATGTGGCTGTTTGTCACAAGAAGACAACATGAGCATGGTTCCAAAGACTATCATTCATTCATTTTCTTTTCGGCTTAGTCCTTTTATTAATCTGGGGTCGCCACAGCGGAATGAACCGCCAACTTATCCAGAATATGTTTTACGCAGCGAATGCCCTTCTAGCTGCAACCCATCTCTGGGAAACATCCATACACACTCATTCACACTCATACACTAGACAAATTAGCCTACCCAATTCACCTATACAACATGTCTTTGGACTTGTGGGGGAAACCGGAGCACCCGGAGGAAACAGAGTAAACCCACGCAACCGCTGGGAGAACATGCAAACTCCACACAGAAATGCCAACTGACCCAGCTGAGGCTAGAACCAGCTACCTTCCTGCTGTGAGGCGAACGTGCTACACACTATGCCACCGTGGCGCCCCAAAGACTATCGATATGCAAAAATTTCAATCACTTCACCTGCCTCACTACACCGGTCAAAATAGACCCTTTTAACATGACCTCACACTGTGTCCGGTTTCACTCCACGCAGTGTCTTGTTACTTTCGCCTACACAGAAATCCCCATAGAGAATTCACCCAGTCAGCTGTAGGTTTACTACAGAAATGTAGTTAGACTGTGCTGTTTTCTGTTGTCTGCATTCAAAGTGAGACATGTACAAAAATGTACAGATCAGCCGGATTTCTGCTTGAACCAAAAAAAAAGGGACTTTAAACAGAGCGTATTGCTTTGTGTTGCTTTCTTTACTGCAGACGAAGTTGGTATGTACTTGTCAGAATTTCTCAAGTAAAGATTTCAGATGTTTACATGGGTGCTGAACATATTTTTTATATTACATTTATTTTAATTATTATTATTTTTGTGCCCTAAAGAATAAGTAATAAATAAAACTGCGGGTGTTTTACTGTGGTTGTTTATAGTGGACAGCTGATTCACAAACATATTTATTTTATTCACATTCTACTGCTCAGTTCTCTGACATTTATTTTCTATATAGGTATTTTATTAATGAACATAAGACATTTATGTCTATATAATATTGAAATACAATAAAATCGAATAACAATGCTGTATGTGACTCTTAATAATCAAACGAAATCATTATAAAAATTTAAAATTGCATTTTAATTCAATAATATTAAAGTATGAATTTATTTGTAACATTATTAATTAAAAGGTAGTACAGATATCAAATAAAGTCCACCCAAAAAGTGAACTCAACGCGTGAGTTCTGCTCGTTTGTCCTCGTCTCTGTTTACATTCCGCCGCACATGCAAGCGCGCCTGGCGATACAGAAACTAGCCGATCAGATCACGGAAATTGAGCGACAGCAGCCGGACTCTGTTTTAATCATTCTCGGGGATTTTAACAAAGCTAAACTATCCCATGATCTGCCAAAATATATACAGCATGTTACATGTCCCACAAGAGACAGCAACATATTGGATCACTGCTATACCACAATAAAGGATGCATACCACTCTGTTCAACAAGCAGCTTTGGGACACTCTGACCACTGTTTAATCCATCTTATAAAACTGAAACTGAAAACAGCCAAACCTGTATTAAGATCTGTGAAAAGATGGACTAATGAAGCAGAGCGGGATTGACAAGCCTGTTTCGACCTCACTGACTGGAGTGTTTTTGAAGATGCTGCTAACGATCTGGATGAACTCACAGACACTGTAACATCTTATATCAGTTTCTGTGAAGATGTGTGCATCCCTACCAGGACTCAACTCACATACAACAATGACAAACCATGGTTCACTGTAAAACTCAGACAGCTACGTCAGGCCAAAGAGGCTGCTTACAGGAATGGGGAGAGGGCCTTGTATAAGCAAGCAAAGTACACCCTGGAAAGAGAGATCAGAGTCGCCAAAAAGAGCTACTCTGAAAAACTAAGGAGCCAGTTCTCTTCCAGCGACTCAGCATCCGTGTGGAAAAGCTTAAGGAATATTACAAGTTACAAGCCAACCAAGCACCCGGCACTGTAGACAATGAACAACTTGCTAACGACCTGAATGAGTTTTACTGCCGGTTTGAGAAAACCCCCCACACCCACCCTGAACTGCTCTTCACGCCACCATTAACACCTCCACAACCCCCCGCCTCCCCCATACCTGCAATTCAGTTTAATGAAGATGATGTTCGCCAGGTCTTCCGGAAACAAAAGAGGAGAAAAGCACCAGGCCCAGATTCTATAACACCAGCCTGTTTAAAATCCTGTGCTGACCAACTGGCCCCCATCTTCACCCTGATCTTCAACAGATCACTGGAGCTGTGTGAAGTGCCCTCCTGCCTCAAACGCTCCATCATCATACCCATCCCAAAGAAACCCAAACTTACAGGACTAAATGACTACAGACCGGTGGCGCTAACATCTGTGGTCATGAAGTCGTTTGAAAAGCTGGTGCTGGCCCACCTGAAGGACATCACTGAACCCTCACTGGACTCTCTTCAGTTTGCCTACAAAGCAAACAGGTCTGTGGATGATGCAGTAAATATGGGACTGCATTATGTTTTGCAACACCTAGACAGCCCAGGGACCTATGCGAGGATCTTGTTTGTTGACTTCTGCTCAGCTTTCAAAACCATCATCCCAAAACTTCTCCTGCCTAAATTAACTCTGCTCTCCGTGCCCACCTCTGTCTGTCTGTGGATCAACAGCTTTCTAACGGACAGGCAGCAGCTGGTCAAGCTTGGCAAATCCTCATCCAGGACCCGCACAATCAGCACTGGCGCCCCCCAGGGGTGTGTCCTCTCCCCTCTGCTCTTCTCTCTGTACACAAATGACTGCACCTCAAAGGACCCCTCTGTCAAGCTCCTAAAGTTTGCAGACGACACCACGCTTATCGGCCTCATTCAGGACGGTGACGAGTCTGCTTTCAGACAGGAGGTTCAGGAGCTGGCTCTCTGGTGCAGTCACAACAACCTGGAGCTGAACACGCTCAAAACAGTGGAGATGATAGTGGACTTCAGGAGAAACCCCCCTGCTCTCCCCCCACTGAGCATCATGGACAGCACTGTGGCTGTCCATGATGGAAAACTATTCATTCATGACTGGAAAACTATTCATTCAGGTTCATGGGCACCACCATCTCTCAGGACCTGAAGTGGGACACTCACATTGACTCCATTGTCAAAAAAGCCCAACAAAGGCTGTACTTTCTTCGTCAGCTGAGGAAGTTCAACCTCCCAAAGGAGCTTCTAAAACAGTTCTACACCTCCATCATTGAATCAGTCATCTGCACTTCAATAACTGTCTGGTTTAGCTCAGCTACCAAATCTGACCTCAGAAGACTACGTCGAATAGTTCGGACTGCTGAGCGAATCATTGGTACAACCCTCCCTACTCTCCAAGAACTGTACATATCTAGAGCGAGCAGAAGGGCTGCCAAAATCACTCTGGACCCTTCACACCCAGCACACTGCCTCTTTGAACTGTTACCTTCTGGTCGACGCTACAGAGCACTGCGCACCAGAACAGCCCGACACAGAAACAGTTTCTTCCCTCAGGCAATCCATCTCATGAACACTTGATGATAATAATCGTGGAACTAACACCACTACTGCTGTACACTCTTACACACACATAGACTTATTTAACAACACACTTTACATGCCATTTGCACATAACAAATACAGTTGTTACACACACATACACTTATTTAACAACACACTTTACATGCCAATTTTCACATAACAGCTGCACATATAACGTTGTATGTAGTAATACACCTGTACATACACTTGTCCATTTGTATATTTGCATTTAACACTTACTTCTATTTTTTTTTTTTGAATATATTTATTATCTGTTTTTTGTCCTGTCTCTGTAATTCTGTTGCACTGTAGAAGCTCTGTCACGAAAACAAATTCCTCGTATGTGTGAACATACCTGGCAATAAAGCCCTTTCTGATTCTGATTCTGAATTTATTTGTAACATTATTAATTAAAAGGTAGTACAGATATCAAATAAAGTCCACCCAAAAAGTGACGCAGTGGGTAGCACAATCGCCTCACAGCAAGAAGGTCGCTGGTTCGAGCCTCGGCTGGGTCAGTTGGCATTCCTGTGTGGAGTTTGCATGTTCTCCCTGCGTTCGTATGGGTTTCCTTCGGGTGCTCCGGTTTCCCCCACAGTCCAAAGACATGTGGTATAGGTGAATTGGTTAATAGGTTAAATTGTCTGTAGTGTACGTTTGTGAATAAGTGTGCATCCAGTGATGGGACCAGGGGCGCCGCTAGCAATTTTGGGCCCCATGAACAAATATGAGGATGGGCCCCCTACTACCATGCTAGCTATCCAAACTCTTTGTCTGCAATCTAGTTATACTGACCTGTGCATTTTATTATTGATTGTGTCTACTACTTATCAGTATTTAGTAAGAGAACGGCCATGACTGTAGCTAGCAGATGATTTATTTTTCAAATGTAAATGTAGTACAAAAAAAGGAACGGTAATCAAATATTCACTGACAATTAGGGGTGGGCGATATGGAAAAAATATCATTTCACGTTTTTTTCTTGGGAAATCACGATTCACGATTTTTATCCCAATTCTTTTTTAAAGTTGATTTTTAAAGACTATTTTGCAAATTACAAAGGTACAATACAACTCAACTAATGTCCTCATATAAAGATATACTCTTACCATGTATGTTTAAGAATATTTTAATCAAGTGAAGATTTAATGCAATTGCTATTCTGCAAAGAGAGAACATTCAACAAGACTTGCATTACAATTACTGTACCATCAAAATGAACATTTAACAAATCGAACAAATCTTAGTTCAAATCAGAGAGCTTATTAGACACAGATCCTCAGCAACACCTTCACAAATGCAAATGACTTTTTTTTTTACAAAGTTAACAAAACTAGTAGTGTTTTGAATTTAATAAATGCATAATAATCATGATAACCATGAAAACATGATTATTCTTCAGACTATATAATCATACAACCAAAAGCTATAATCGCTTCATCCCTGACTGCTATGCAGTTCAAAACAACATATGAATGTGTTTGTAGAAGAAGCCTACTTGAGCAATGCACTGATTTTGTTGTGCTCTGCGATACAACATTTGAATGTGTTTATTAAAAAAGCCACATTGTACAATGTAGTGATGTTATGTGGTTTCAAAATACAACATATTCACATTTTAATGTAGAAAAAGCCAACGTGGGTATCTTAAGGAGCAAAAATTAGCACATGAGCTCTTGTATTGCTGTTGTGTCATCATCACTTAAGTATATTGCAAGTCATCTCTGGCCTCTCATTTGCGATGCTCTTCATAAACTGGACCCCTTGACAAACTAATTAAATAGCCCTGTTGTACACAGATCTACCAACAACTTATGGCTTTATTTCAGTGACCTATGTCGTGAGCGCAGTATTACCGGGTGAGATCGCAAGTCTGCAGACACCCCATATAGAGCATGCGGGTAGCCGATCGTCTCTGTTCGTGCACACTTCTTGCGCGCCCTCAAATAAACGCTACTGAAGTGTGATTTAGTGCGCTTCTGTAACGCGTATGTCTGCAACGTTTATTAGATTTGCTAGGAATTTTTACGAATGTCTCCAATAGACCTACAGAGCGGCATTAATGCGTCCTGAAGTGAAGCGGCTATAAACTCCAGCAAGAGAAAGTCATTGTATGCAGAATCACAGAACTTTATTTATAAAGCATATTTATGGAAACTGTTCAACATAACTGAAAGCTGCGCCTGAATGCTGGCCTCGCGCATCGCGGAGTCCTGTCAGCCCATCTGTCAGTCAGCATGTCACCTCAAAGGGTTAAACAAATGACGCACATCGGTTATAGAAAAGTTCCCGCTGTTATAATTCACTTACCTTTTAATACGTTTTGGTGCCATTGTAACCCGCTATTTAAGAAACAACAACGACAGACGACTGAATGTTTGAATGACGCAGTAATAGCCGTGGCGCGATAAATTTAGATGTGGCGCCCCGTCATGGAAGCATGAATAAAGCGGAAGCACTGCACTATATACTGCATGGCGATACAACAATTTTTCTGAAAAAGTGGATTGTGGAGTCATTTTTATCGTCCATGATCAAATATCGTATTACCGCACAGCCCTACTGAACATTTTACATTTCTAAACACACAAACCAATGTGTAACAATTTAAATAACTGTACTGCAATAGTGTCTCATACAATGTGCAATACACTTTGACTGAGGATTTTGCAAGCAAGAAGGCCAGGCATTTGGCACTTGGAATTTAAGTTACTGTCAGGTTAATCAACAGACTGTTTCAAATGTATTTGTTGTGTTTATTTGGTTTGCAGTGTGCTGGATTTTGCACTCTGTTAGTATAAATTTGTTTAATTTTTTTTATTATTATTATTTGCCGGCAAAAAGGCCAGGGTTTTGCCATTTAGGTAATGGTCAGTTTAAACAAAAGAACATTTCTTATTTATGGGTCTCATTGTAGTATAATTTTGTGTCTTATTGATTTAGTGTATAGTGTGTCATTTGGGATGCAGCTATTGAAATAAATGACCAAAATACTAAATAATAGCCTACCTGGCATGAGTGTAAACGCATTCACCATCGGGAGGCGCTATAATCACTCTCACAGGAGAATACTGCTCTCACAATCCAAAATAAATAAAGTTATCCAACATGTGCGCGTGATAGCTCCGCCCCTTCTGTTACGTGCTTAAAGCTGCGGTCGCAGAGTGTGTGAAGTGTCCATCATTACACACTTGTTTACCGGCTGAATGAGTGCATCATCCGGGTAAATAAAGTGCATTATTGTTAGAGTTTTTAGTGTGAACACACTACTTACAATATTTATACTAAAAAAATTGCGTAGAATAGTGCATACGTATGCGATTTGGGACGCAGCTGATGTCAACTCTCTTCCCGCTACTGACGGACTGAACCATACAATGAATGGAGGGGGGTGCAATTTGACAGTGACAGTTGTGACAGACACGAGGGGCAGATATAAGTCGTATTTTTATTTTTTATTTCTAATAAATAGTTTTACTTGTAATTTAGAGATACATTCATAATTTATATTACTTTATAGTACTGTTATTAATTATAAAGCAGATCTCTGGGCCCCTAGAGTGCATGGGCCCATCGTCCTAACTTTCCCCTCCTTAGCGGAGCCCCTGGATGGGACCAAGCCAAAAACAACATGAATTAATTAATCAAACTGATTGAATTAATAGACATTTATCGACATATCAGGTTCGATAAGAGGATTTAATAAAGAATTGCACTCATGCTGGAACATTTACATATAACAGATAATATAAAATTATATTCAGAGCACCATCAAAGTAAAAATACATCCATTATTGAGGCAATAAACTTAATTAATAAGGGAAAAAGGTTGCAAACATATACTTTCCTTGATAAACTATAACTTATTCCTGTTTTTAATAACTTAAAAAATATTTTTCAAACTCAGAAAGCAGTTCAGTATTGAAAGAGAAACATTTGGAGACATGTCCAATACCAATAATAGTCTTAAATCAGATTGTGTAATGTACATTTTTTCATTTGTAAATTTTCCAGAAAAGTCTCCTATTCATTCAAAGGTAAACCAGAACTAAAAATACACTGTGTTGCCGATAGGGGTAAGTGAAGTCAAGTCATTGCGAAAAGAGTCTAGCCAATCCTCAATCTTTATAGCCTGCCAGTTCTTTCGAGGTGGGGTCTGTACAGAGTCACTTAGTCATTACGGCAACCTCTGTTGTTTGGCGACTGCTTCATGTCCATGTAGATTTTCACAGTAAAAATTACTTTAAATCACATCACAGTCCTTTCCCGTGTCATCCTGTAGTCTTTATTTAGATGTTCTCTCTGTTATTTCAGTGTTTATAGCCATTTTCTGTGGTTATCATGGAAAAAGTTGTAGAGGAGATTAGTGTTGAAACCTCTGTCTGTGTGCAGTAGCTAATGCAAAATAGAAATAACATGTTTTAAACCTTAATTGATGCTTAAGTGACAACAAAAATGGGATAGGTTACTTCAGATTTTGTTGTTGATTTAAAATACAGAATTTAATTGTGAGTTCACCAAGCAGGGTTTGAGATTTCAGAATTCCTCAATTCATTTAGATACTTTGGTCTTGGATGAAGTGCTAAGGGGTGTTGAAAATATGGCGGCCGAGTAAATAGACTTTCCTCAAAGCATATTTTTATGGTTCGTTGCTCCACAACATCATTACATTAACAGTGTCTTGTTTTGTCAGTGTATTTTAAAATGTCACTTCCTGTGTTGTAGTCTCCCTGACTTGTTGAAAATGTTGCTGCATCTAACTTACCTTTTAGAACAGTACTGTTGTGGTAAATACTGTGTGGAAATGATAAGGTACAGCTCGCTGTTCTCGTAGATTTTACAGTGGAAACAGAAATAAATCTGTACCGTAGTCTACCAAACTGTACCGCTCAGTGTAACAATGCGGGCCAATAGAATATAAGCCATGTCCAAAGGCTCTCCTATAAATGCATACATGTAAATTTTCATTTTGTGAATAGGAATTTATTTATTTATTTGTTTTATTTTATTTAATATATATATATATATATATATATATATATAATAAAGTATTATCATTACTAGTTACTTTTATTAGCATTTAATTAGTTCCATTACAATACTACTGTCTCTGAAATTTAAATGGATTAAATGTTTTATGTTACAATATATTATATTTAATATATAACAATATATAATACATAAAATATATGATATTTGAGTGAGAAGTGATTAGTGTAATCCGATTTAATGATTTGTGCTAAGCTAGGCCAAAAGTGCTGCTGCCAGACCCAGAGATTGGCTGAATGAATTCAAAAATGGTAAAGCTCACCTGTTTTACTCTGATTGACTTGTAAAATGAGTGAACAAAGTGCGGTCTTTCTTTAAGTGCACTTCTTTTTTTCACAGAGGTATTGAGAGGTACAGAGATACAGACCAAATAGATTTTTGATGTTCCCCATCTGTACTGTAAGTCACTGTGAATAAAAAAGTGTCTACCAACTAAACAACTGACTTTTTCAGTTTGGTGCTTCAGTCTGGTTCCCAAAATATAGCCTTCATACTGAGCTAAATCATTTCTTCGATAATAGTATATGATTGATTGATTGATTGATTGATTGATTGATAGATTGAAAAACAATTCAAAATCATACTCCTGATCTTAAACTACTATGAAGCGAACACTATTCAAACACATCTGCTGAATTCTCTGCCTGAGGTGAAATGTCACCGGTCAGAATTCCAGTTTTCGCCAGTCTGCGAATTATACATTGACAACTTTTTTCATTAGTAGTTTGGTGATACATGCTTTACTGAATCAAATTTATGAACGTATTTCAATTACATCTAAATCATTAATAAAATGTATACGTTCTCACTGTTTTGACAGATGTTTAGTGACTAATTTAGAGGTTACTCGAGGTCAAATTATACAAATTATGTGTCTAATTTTTAGTTTACAAGAAACGTGTTTACTTAAGATGTCTGCTCGGTGCTCTAGAACCAGGGCTTAATTTCTGCCCAACCCTCCGCTCTTTACGGACAACCCCATCCCCATGACCCCTGACCCCCCTATCCTTCCTCGCGTACCATGCTGGATCTGTTACCCCGATCTGTCCCAGGACCTCGCAATTCACAAATTAAGCACTGTCTAGAATTGAACATTTACAGAAATTATATTTTCCTAGCATTGATTGGTGCGATTATATGCAAATGTATTCATAATTGTATAATCCGTTATAGGGGGGATCAAATGTAAATTTATATTATATATTTTTTATTATTAATTATTAAGGTATAGATCAGACATCAGAGAATGCTATTTCCTACTATAAAAGGGCTGACCCCCATACATCTTGTTTTGATGTCCTTCAGGGGGGATCAAGTGTTAATAAGGGTGGTCAATCCTCCCAAACCCCCCTGTAATTCACACATTGTTATGGCTACTTATGGTTTTGACAACTGTATGTTCTGACTGTTGTGACACTCACAAAATTGAGTCTTTACGAGCATCTCTCTATCTGTTTGTCTGTCTGTGCAGCTGTCGAGGTGTCTGTCCTGTGATCTGTTTGTCCTTCAGGAGTGTCTGATCGCTCGTGGCTCTCAGCAGGGTCAGTGTGGTGGCAGATGGCGTGCAGGAGCTTCAGGCTGAGGGTGTGTGTGGTCATCTGTCACATCTTAATAGACAGATGGGCATGAACTTTCTCTCTTTGACTCCAATTTATGCCCTGCTTCAGTCTAGTGAAGCAGTCAATCGTCTCGACCCACTCCACTGTAAAGTTCAGCTGAAGATTGATGGTAAAGATGTTCATGGGTGAAGATGTTCTTGTTTTTGTCCAATCAAAGCCAGGTTTTCGTCATTCGTGGCATTTCCTGTTATTTGCTGGAACAGGTTTTTCATCTCTGTTGAGTTTTCAAATCTACAAATGTGGTACAATGATGTGTGTCTGGCATTTACCCGTTTGTGTTGATGAAGGGTGATTCTCTTTGTTACCTTCCTCACCAAGGTTAAGTATATAAAAAGCCATATAAACTGTTCATTGTTAACGCCATTTCTTACAATTAAAGTGTATTTTGAACAGTTAGACCAGCCACTGCCACCTGCTGCCCTGGAGTAATGTAGTCTACATCAATATTATTCCAGGCGCTTTATAAAATAATTTTTATATTTTGTAATTAAAACTGTAAACAATTATTTTAACTAGTTAGCTAATTTATGTTTATTTATGCTATCAGATTGCATTACAGGTCATTATCTCTGCATTTTCTAGTGGTATGTATAAGAAAGGCAAGTTTATTTATATACATTAGCACATTTCATACACAGTGGCAATTCAAAGTGCTTTACATAAACAGAAATGAAATTTAAAGTATAAGAAAATAAAAACAAATATTAAAAAACAAATAAAACAGATTAAAATGTGTTAAAACAAGTTTTAAATGAATGAAAAAGAAAAGAAAGAAATAAAAATGCGATTTGTCGGACATAGCACAGTGCTCATTCAGTAAAGGCACAGCTAAACTTATGTGTTTTTAGTCTTGGTTTGAAAGGGCCTAATGTTAGAGCACATCTGATCATTTCTGGTGGCTGATTCCAGCAGCGGGGGGTAGTAGTAGCTGAAAGCCGATTCACCCTGCTTTGACTGAACTTTAGGAATTTTTAGTTTATATGATCCTAATGATCTGAGTGATTTATTAGGTTTGTATTCAGTGAGCGTATCTGTAATGTATTAAGGTCTTTGACCATTTAGTGATTTATAGACAAGTAGTAATACTTTAAAATCTATTCTGAATGTAACTGGGAGCCAGTTTAAAGACCTGAGGACAGGTGTGATGTGCTCTGGTTTCCTGGTTCTGGTCAGAATCCTGGCTGCAGCGTTCTGAATGAGCTACAACTGTCTGACGGTCTTTTTGGGAAGACCAGTGAGGAGGCTGTTACTAGTGATGGGAAGTTCGGATCATTTCACTGACTCGGATCTTTAAGTCTCGTTCATCGAGATGAACGAATCTTTTTTCGAGTCATTTCGTTCATTTCGTTCAATTTGCCAATATATTATTAAACTGTTACGAATTGCTTCCAAACACATGTACAACTAGCCCAAATGTTGATCACACTACAAACAAGTCATAAATAGAATGCTATAAGAGAAAATAATCATTCACTGTTTGCCTGCTCTTTTGTCTATGAAGATATTTTCGCCTCTTTGCTCAGCTCACCTCTTCATGTCTTCAAATTTCAGTGGTTGGTTCACGTCACATGAACAGTCCATATAATCTCAACCAATGTACACAGTCTGAGCCGAAAGGAGCCATGACTAGTTCACCTTTCGAGTCTTCTGGTTCGTTCATCACGTGACAAAATGTAAAGAGACATGACTCAGACCGAGGACTCGGGGGGTGAACGGATCAAATCTCTTTCCGGCTCTAAATGCACACAGTTGGCTTCTGTGTCTTTCACGTGTTGAACGACTCGGACCGAGGACTCAGGAGGTGAACGGATCAAATCTCTTTCCGGCTCTAAATGTATATGATTGGCTTTTGTCTTTCACGTGATGACCGAGTGACTCAAACAGAGGACTCGATACATGAACGGATCAAATCTCTTTCCGGCTCTAAACGCATATGATTGGCTTTTGTCTTTCGCGTGATGAATGAATTAAAAGACTTGAAAAATGAACGAAACCTGCACATCTATGCGCAATCGGCGCATCCGCGGATGAACGAATCACTCCCTGAGAGGACTCGTCGTTCAGAATCAGAATCAGAATCAGAATCAGAATCAGAATCAGTTTTATAGCCAAGTGTGCTTCACACACACAAGGAATTTGCTTTGGCTACAGAAGCTTCCAGTGTACATAAAGTGACAAGTGACAACACAGAATAAATATTATAAAAGAAGACGATAGACATTAAACAGAGATGCAGTCCAACGATCTGGATGTTGAAATGTATGTACAGATTTGTTATAAATATCCAGGTTATAAGGTGCTGTGTGCAAAAGAGTAAGTATTGCATTGTATATTGTTATAAGATGCTGTGTACAAATGCGTAAGGAAAAGTATTGCATTGTATATTATTATAAGGTGCTGTGTACAAGTGCGTGTGAGAAAGTATTGCACATTTATTGCACAATAGGAGAAATATTAACTGTTCATGAGGTAGATGGCCTGAGGAAAGAAACTTTCCTGTGTCTGGCAGTTTTTGTGCTCGGTGCTCTGTAGCGCCGGCCAGACGGTAACAGTTCAAACAGGAAGTGTGCTGGGTGCGAGGCGTCCAGGGTGATTTTGCGAGCCCTTTTACTCACTGTGGAAGAGTACAGTTCTTGAAGTGTAGGAAGGGTAGTGCCAGTTATTCGTTCAGCAGTCCGGACTATTCGCTGTAGTCTACGGAGGTCAGATTTGGCTGCTGAGGCGAACCAGACGGTGATTGAAGTGCAGAGGATGGATTGAATGACAGCTGAGTAGAACTGCACGAGCAGCTCCTGTGGCAGGTTGAACTTCCTCTGCTGACGGAGGAAGTACAGTCTCTGCTGGGCTTTCTTTACAATAGAGTCTATGTGAGTGTCCCACTTCAGATCCTGAGAGATGGTGGTGCCCAGGAACCTGAATGACTCCACTGCAGCCACAGTGCTGTCCATGATGGTGAGCGGGGGGAGTGCAGGGGGGTTTCTCCTGAAGTCCACTATCATCTCCACCGTTTTGAGCGTGTTCAGCTCCAGATTGTTGTATCTGCACCATAAAGCTAGCCGCTCCACCTCCTGTCTGTATGCAGACTCGTCACCGTTCCGGATGAGGCCGATAACAGTAGTGTCTTCCGCAAACTTCAGGAGCTTGACGGAGGGATCTTTTGCGGTGCAGTCGTTGGTGTACAGGGAGAAGAGCAGTGGGGAGAGAACAAATCCTTGGGGGGCACCGGTACTGATAGTGCGGCTGTCAGACATGATTTTGCCCATTCTGACTAGCTGTTGTCTATCTGTCAGAAAGCTGGTGATCCACTGACAGACAGAGCTAGGAACAGAGAGCTGGGTCAGTTTGTTCTCGAGCAGTGATGGGACGATGGTGTTAAAGGCAGAACTGAAGTCCACAAACAGAATCCTTGCATAGTTCCCTGGTTTGTCCAGATGTTGTAGGGTATAATGCAGTCCCATGTTGACTGCATCATCCACAGACCGGTTTGCTCTGTAGGCAAACTGCAGGGGGTCCAGCAAAGGTCCGGTGATGTCTTTCAGATATGCTAGAACCAGTCTTTCAAATGACTTCATGACCACAGATGTTAAGGCGACAGGTCTGTAGTCGTTGAGCCCGGTGATCTTTTTGTTTCTTCTGGTTCCCGAGTCATATTAAAGATTCGTTCAAAATGAACGAATCGTTCAAGAACGACCCATCACGAGCCATTACAGTAATCCACCCTGCTGCTGATAAAAGCATGAACAAGTTTCTCTAAGTCTTCACTGGAAACAAAGCATCTAATTCTTGCAATGTTTTTGAGATGATTTTGACTGTTAAAACTGAGATCTGACTTCAGAGTCACACCAAGATTACTGACCTTATTTTTTGTTGTATGACCCTTAGAGTCAAGGTACACATTCACTTTGAGAACCTCATCTCTGTTCCCGAATGCAATGACTTCAGTTTTTTCTTTGTTTAACTGAAGAAAGTTTTGGCACATCCAATTGTTAATTTCATCAATGCACTGGCAGAGGGTGTCAATGGGGCTGTAATCATTAGGCAGTAAGGCTATATAGATCTGAGTGTCATCAGCATAGCTGTGGTAGGAGATTTGGTTCTTTCTCATTATTTGGCTCAGAGGGAGCATATAGAGGTTGAACAGGAGAGGTGCCAGAATTGAGCCTTGTGGGAATCCACATATCATATATACACACACTCACCGGTCACTTTATTAGGTAGACTTTAGTAGCGCTGAGTTGGACCCCCCTTTGCTTTCAGAACTACCTTAATCCTTTGTGGCAAAGATTCAACAAGGTACTGTAAATATTCCTCCCAAGATTTGATAGACATGATGGCTTCACGCAGTTGCTGCAGATTTGTCGCATATTTGTTGCACATCTATGAAGCAAATCTCCCATTCCACCACATCCCAAAGATCTGATGACTGCGGAGGCCATTTGAGTACAGTGAACTCATTGTCATGTTCAAGAAACCAGTCTGAGATGATTCATGCTTTATGACATGGTGTGTTATCCTGCTTGAAGTAGCTATCAGAAGATGGGTACACTGTGGGGATGAACATGGTTAGTAACAATATTCAGGTATGCTGTGGCATTGACACAATATTCGATTGGTACTAGTGGGACTAAAGTGTGCCAAGAAAATATCCCTCACACTATTACGCCACCAGCAGCAGCCTGAACCGTTGATCCAAGGCAGGATGGATTCATGATTTCTTGTTGTTGACGCCAATTCTGACTCTACCATTCGAATGTTGCAGCATAAATCGAGACTCATCAGACTAGACAACATTTTTTTCCAATCTTCTATTGTGCAATTTTGGTGAGCCTGTGCAAATTGTAGCCTCAGTTTCCTGTTCTTAGCTGTCAGGAGTGGCATCCAGTGTGGTCTTCTGCTGCTGTAGCCCACCTGCCTCAAGGTTTGATGTGTTGTGCATTCAGAAATGCTCTTCTGCATTCCTCGGTTGTAACGAGTGGTTAAGTTGCCTTTCTATCAGCTGAAACCAATCTGGCCATTCTCCTCTGACCACTGGCATCAACAAGGCATTTGCTCCCACAGAACTGCCGCTCAAAGGATATTTTCTCTGTAAACCCTAGATATGGTTGTGCATGAAAATCCCAGTAGATCGGTAGTTACTGAAATACTCAGACCAGCCTGCAGCAGATCATCTTGACCATGTCTATATGCCTAATTTCTGCCATCTGATTAGCTGATTAGAAATTTGTGTTGTGTGTTTCTATATTTCTCTGCAAAAAACAGGCTAGTACCGCTATTTTAAATATGTATTTAAAAAATAATATTCCTTATACAATATATTGTTTTTAAGGCATTCTACAATATTGTTTCTAAAAATGACAATTGAAGTCACTTACTAACTGTAGAGTTCATATTTCAACATCAAAAGTTATCAAAGCAGAAATCTCATAATGAACCAATATTGCAGCCAGAGAAACGTAAATGAGGAATAAAAACAAAAACAGCCTAGGATTCACTTAAAGGGATAGTTCACCCATAAAATTCTGTGATGATTTACTCACCTTCCACCCGTTAGAATTTCTTTTTTCTATTGATCTTAAAGAAATGTTGAAAAATATTGGAAACTGGTAATATGGTGTTTTGGAGAAGAAAGAAATCTGAATAGGTTTGGAACATATGTAGTATGAGTCAATGACAACAGAATTGTTTCAAATGTGTGGCACTTTGGTTTACCATGTGTGTCAAGGGGTGTCCAATTCTTCTACCAGTGTTCAGCCGAGTTTGCTCTCAAACAATTCCAACAAACTTTCCTAGAGAGTCTGAAGACCTTAATTGGCTGCTTCAGGTGTGTTTGATTAGGGCTGGAGCCAAACCATTATCATTCAAATTGTGCAAATTGAAAATGCGGCTAATGGACATGTCAATTAAAAACAATCAAACAAAAAAAAACCTTCATAAATCTGTGGAGGCAAAAGAGAAAGACGAGAGGAGAAGTGTGAAGCAGCCAGCAGGTAAAATAAATGATAACAGAAAGAGAACTACACCAGGGTAGAACATGGTCAAACACAAACTAAAACTAGGAACAGGAACAGCATACATCACCAACAACTTACACACTTAAGCTGCGGTCACACTAGAGTTTGACAATAAAAAAAAGACAGCGATTGCTCCATATTTTAAATTTCTGCCCAGAGAGGTCATGTTTTGATCTTCGATTGGTGTCACAAAACCACATGATATGATTTTGTAGGTCAAAGTTCATCAAGCTTGAACTTTTCAACGCAGCGAACTTGTCGCATGAGCTTGGGTTTCCAGTCTGCTGCATTCACATGCATATGAATGGAAGTCTATGAGGAGAAAAGTGCAGAGTGACTGGGGCTTAATGCTGATGATACACAGGGCAACTTTTTGAGCAACGTTGTTGGCAAGTATTGCAGAGCAATATCTCTCAGCTACTTTCCTATTGAGAATGGATTAGATCTGTGTCCCATTGCCATAATTAATTGCCCTGTATCTCACCTGGTTGACCCATTGACAGCATTATTTCGCAAAACTTACCCGGCAACAGTACTCAAAATATTGCCCTGTCTATCTTCAGCTCAAGACTTACTGCTTTCCAGTTAGAATGGCTGATCCCTATACCCTAATCCCTTCAAAGGGTTTAACCTCCAGAGTGACAGTTTCGAATGGATTAGGACAGGGTTGTCAAACTCAGGCCCCGTTTACACTAATGCGTTTTCGTTTTAAAACACATAAGTTTTGCTATGGTTACGCCATCCGTCCACACTACGCCTGAGTTTTCGAGCCCCGAAAACGGAGCGTTTTGGAAATGCTAGAGATGCTGTTTTCATTCTAAAACACTGATGCTCTGTCTCAGTGTGGATGGAGGAAAACAGAGACATCTGAAAACAGAGGCGTGGCTGCTGGACACAGAAATGGGAGCGTTGGGAGAACCAATGTCTGTTTTAGGCGCTATTGTGCAGTTCAACTCTGCCTTTTTTACAACAACAGCTGCATATATTCGCAAGAGGCAAGCTATTATTCGAGCACTCGCTAATCGCTTGCGTTTCAAGCCGCTTGAGCGCCGGTTTTGGGTTACACCGGGAAGAACCAGCGAGACACATGCTTCCTGTTTATACTTGAACAGGCATGCCCAGAGTGCGCAAATGGTCGTGTGATAAAAGTTTTTGGTGGGGTAGTGTGGACGGAGATATGTTCAGAAATGCTGGGTGAAACGCTAGTGTGGACGTGGATCGTTTTCATGCTAAAACGCCATTTTAAAACTAAAACGCACTAGTGTAAACGGAGCCTCAGATTCTGGAGGGCTACAGATCTGCACATTTTAGTTCCAACCCTAATTAAACACAAATGATGAAACTAATTGTTCTTCAGGCTCGTTTGAAACCTATAAGTTATGCAGCGGTCACACTAGAGTTTGAGCATGCAGAATTCTGTTGTACGGTGCTGCAAAAAGTGGCGGGATAAAACGAGATGATTAGATATTTAAAAAAGCAAGTGATTGCTCCATATTTTACATTTCTGTCCAGAGAGGAACATGAAAACATGATCTTCGATTGGTCTCACGCAGTCACGTAATGCCATTTCGCAGATCAGAGTTCACCAAGCTTGAACTTCGCAACACAGCGTCATTCAAAACTTGTTGCACAACTTGTGTTTCCAGTCTGTCGCATTTGCATCCGTATGAATGGAAGTCTATGGGATGAAAAGCGTTGTGTGACTGCAGGTGAAGTAAACCTATAAGTAAATTGACACCCCTGGATTAGGGCATAGGGATGAGCTCTTCTGAATGGAATGCAGAGAGTTACTCCAATCAACTACCCTGTGCAAAGTATCATGGAGGCCCAAAGTGTCCATCAGATGTATCTTTCAAAATCCTTCATTATGAAAGGTCCTTCAAAGGGGCCAGTTTTGGACTGGAACAATACTTCATTATGGTGGCCATGACTGTTTTCATTTTTCACTGAAGTGCTCTTCAGAGGGTGATGTATCCTATTTGAAATGCACTGGGGGAGAACTAATAGTATTCTTTGTAAAAGTAAGTAAATAAATGTTTTGTTTGCATTAGGTGGATTTGAAAGGAAATAAATAATTTTCAAAACTGCAGCGAAAATATTTTTTAAATTAGTTATTAATATAAATATTTTATGTGTGCGCTTTTAAAAAAAAATATTTTTATTTTAGTGGTCACCTGGTGCTATCATTTGTTTTTTTTTTTTTAAAGTGTGTTTATTTAAACTGGTTCGATGGGTATGATATACTGTATAAGAGGTCCAATGCCTTGCATTCATCTTGAACTGATGAACTAATCTCAGTTCATCACATTGCATCTGTTCATCTTAATTCTAGAAGTTATGAACCAGCAGTTCCACAGCATAATCATGTTCTATGACCTCCAAGAAACACATCATAAAACAACTCATTTATCCCTCCCACGGATAAGAGACTTGTCTTCGACATTTATGTTTGGATAACACATTTGTGTCTGCTTTGATTGGTGGTTGTGATATATGTAAACATACTAATATCCATCGTCCTTATTTTTAGAATGATTTCTCACAAGATGAAACTTATCATGAACCATAACAATCTTCATTTCAAGAGTTCACACTTAGCTGATGATTGATAATAAAGCATATAGCAATATCCATTGGGAGGGTGTTGCTATCGCAAATGATCCTGTCAGACACACGCCGCTCACTTTAACGTTAATTTTGCCAAATGAGATGCTGGATTAATGGCATTTTGTCTGTTTTCTCATTTTGATATATTGTGACAATATGAGTTTACACCTCTTCAATATAGAGTAGGTAGTTGCTAGTATGCTAGTTTTCCATTACAAGCATAGCCAGGGTTACTACCTTGTGAAACACAGCTAACAACATGCATTAATTACCATTAATCCTGTACACATAAATATAGTCTATTATAGACACACACACACACACACACACTCACACTCATGCAGCTGCCAGGGAGACAGAAAGAGATGAAACCACTCTTTAATGGGAGTTAATTGCTGTCTAATTCACTCTGAGAACAGCATGGCTCAGGAAAGTTACTGGCAAATACATTCCCGAAACCCCACTATGACAAAAAAAACAAAAAAAAAAACAATACAAAATCTGCAATGCCAGAACAATCCAGAGTTCAGGCAAACCACAAACTGCCTCTAAAAGCTTCAGATTTTCTAGTAAATGACGAATGAGTGTGCATGTGAGTGTGCGACTGTTATTATTGTACACTATATTTAATATTTCCTGGTTATTCATAGAACTGCTTTTACAGGTTATTTAATTTAACAAGCCAATGGCTCACGTTATGTTCCTTTGCCATTTCCACAGTATGTTTTTTTTTTCTTCTTCTCTCAACTGGGGTAAAAAAGGCAGTGACATCTCAGAAAATCAAACAAGGACATATTGAGAGTGCAAAGATGAAACAATTATCACAAAATGTAAAACATCTTTTCTCAGAGAACAGACTGTGAGGAAAATGTGATAGAAGTAAAGTTTTTTTTTTTACATCTCACAACAGTTATCAGATTAAGTTTCAATCTCGCAGCTTTGACAAGTGAAATAGACTTACAATTGCATGGGAATTGTTTGAATAAAAAGATTAGCATTAGCAAAAGTAGCATTTGTTATTTTTGTTTTCAGTGGTGGAATCAAGCTTCCAAATATTAATAGTATGAATAATGTGACGAGAAATGGTAAATAAAACAGAAAGTATAGAAAAATTTGTAAGTGAGTAAAGATTGTGTATTTGTTTTCCACAGAATTCTAATTTTTGCGTCTCACAACAATGACTTTTCCTCTTAATATTGTGACCATTTCTTTTATAAGCTTTATCAGAATTATGAGTTTCAATCTCGCAGCTCTGACAAGTGAAATAGAAACTTACAATTGAAAGGGAATTATTTAAAAGAAAAGATTAGCATTAGCAAAATTAGCATTGGTTATTTTTGTTTTCAGTGGCGGAAATAAGCTTCCAAATATTAATAGTATGAAATAATGTGACTAGAAATGGTAGATAAAACAGAAAGTATTTTAAAAAATGTGAGTAAAGAGTGTGTGAGTAAACACACTACTCTTATGTATTTACTCAGTGAGAAAAGATTGTGTATTTGTTTTCCTCAAAATTCTAATTTTGCGTCTCACAACAATGACTTTTCCTCTTAATATTGTGACCATTTCTTGTATAAGCTTTATCAGAATTATGCGTTTCAATTGTGCAGCTCTGACAAGTGAAATAGAAACGTACAATTGCAAGGGAATTATTTAAAAGAAAAGATTAGCATTAGCAAAATTAGCATTGGTTATTTTCGTTTTCAGTGGTGAACAAGCTTCCAAATATGAATAATATGAAATTATGTGACTAGATATTAGCAAGTAAAAAGGAACATAACATGATAGCAAATGAAATATGAATTCATTTGAAAACAAATGAAATATCTATTTAAATGCTTTTTACCTAGAAATCCTAAATGGAGCTGAAAATAATATTTATTTGACTATTAAGAGACTTTTTTTCAGAAGATCACATAACCAGGCTTCCAGAATATATATGGATTTAATTAGAAGACAAATAGCTTCTACAGGGTTGTGACTCCGGTCTCATGAATAATAGCATTAATAATAATGAAATACATATAGGATGTCGTTCTTGGTTAGTTTTGCACAGAAACAGAGGGATTAGTATTTATAAGAGCCTTTCTAAAACCGCTGTGTGTCTTGAGGATTTGATCTGTCTGACGCCAAAGCCAGATCTGAAGTGAAATGTAACTTTGATGTGATCTCAGAGCTGGAAAAATGCCCGAGCCGAATGAAAGAACTAATGGTTTTCTGTTTTTTCCTGCCAGTTTGATTTTAATAAGAGGAAAGTTATTCTCTTTGTTTGGAGCAAGTACAAAGTAAAGTGTCCTTGTTTGTCTTTGCTACAAAAGACAAACTTGCTCACATGTAAAAAAATACTGTAGTACTTTGTAGTAAATAATATGGTGTTTTGGAATTATATCATAATAAAGTACTTGAGTTATTCTGATGTGTTTTATAGTTTATAGATTATGTATTATTACTCCAATACATCACAGTTTACTAAATCGAAAGTATACTACAGTATTTATTACAGTTTATTATATAGTTAATTCTTAAGTTTGCATCATTTAAAAGAAGTGTCATAAATGCTATAATATATATAATATATATTAACAAATAGGTAGCAAATAATGCTTTGAAACACAATTTTTGAAGAAGAAAAAAACAGATATATTTATGGCGTTTGAAGTCTGATGTTTGAGAAAATATAAGGGTCACTCACTGTCACAGTCTTTCACTGTTTTTTTAAACATTTTTACTTAACTCTATGGTGTGACATAGACATAATTATGAAAAACAACTCTTAATAGCAATGTATCCTCTTTGTTGAACACTTATCCTCAAATAGTGCTGTTTATTTTATATTACATTATGATCATATTTTTTTTCTCTCCATGACTTGTTAAATTTGTTGGACATTTTCAATTGATAGAGGTTACAGAACAAATGACTACAAAACTTAACAATCTTATAGTGAGTGCAAAAAAAATCTGAGACAAAACGTATAACTAACATGTGAATGTCATGTGCTTCAAAAGGGGCTTCAGTCCCATGATCTTGAATTGAATACTTCAACTTAAATTTTTCCTGACTTATAATTAGCATGGGTGACACGGTGGCCTAGTGGTTAGCACTGTCGCCTTACAGCAAGAAGGTTGTTCGAGTCAGTTGGTCGTGTTCATGTGGATTTTGTTTGGGTACTCCGGTTTCTCCCACTATTCTAAAGACATTGTATAGCTGAATTAAATAAACGAATTTGGCCATAGCGCTGTCATCTCACAGCAAGAAGGACGCTGGTTTGAGCCTCGGCTAGGTCAGTTGGCATTTCTGTGTGGAGTTTGCATGTTCTCCCCATGTTCGGGTTTCATCCGGGTGCTCTGGTTTCCCCCACTGTCCAAAGACATGTGGTATAGGTGAATTGGGTAAGATGAATTTTCCATAGTGTGTGAATGAGTGTGTATGGATGCTTCCCAGTGACAGGTTGCGGCTGGAAGGGCATCCGCTGCATAAATATATATTATGTTTTATATATTATATTTTATAAGGAACCTTTATCTTAATGTAAAATTAAATGCAACAAATTCACATAAATAAAATCAATAAAAAACAAGTTCACAAACTAGCCCCTTTCACACATACAGACCTTTCCGGAAAATTACCGGCAATTTTCCGGAAAAATCTGTAGCTGTGTCCCAAATGACACACTATACACTATGCACTTATGCACTATGTACTTATGCACTTACACACTCAACAGTAAAGTATATGTATGTAGTGCTGTCCCAAATGGAACACTAATGGCTTTTTTACTAAGCGGAAGTTCAAACCGTTTCCCTGATGACGTGTGACGGTCGAAAAATCAGTGAAAAAAATAACCAAAATACCTAATAATACCTAGCATGAGTATAACCGCATTCACCATCGGGAGGCGCTATAATCACTCTCGTATGAGAATTTTGTTTTCACAGTCCGAAATAAAAAAAAGTTATCCTACTGTACATGTGCGCTTGATAGCTCCGCCCCTTCTGTTACGTGCGCAAAGCTGCGGTCGTTGAGTGCGTGAAGTGTCCAGTCCAAGCTTCATATTACCGGTTGAATGAGTGCATCATCCGGGTAGTTATTTTTAGAGTTTTCAGTGTGAATGCACTACTTACACTATTTATGCTATAAAATGGCGTAGAATAGTGCACAAGTTTTTCGATTTGGGACGCAGCTTGTATGTGTGAACAGACCCTTTTTGAAAATACCAGTAAATTAGTTCCGGCAATTTTCCAGAAAGAGAAGTTGTAACATTACCAGTAAATTGCCAGAATGCTGCGCTGTGTGAACGCAGAAGGAACATTGCCGTAAAAAACACGTTCACGCTTCATATTTGACCATTGCCTTTTTAGCATATAGCGGACACAAACTAGCCAGACAGTAATGTGTGAATTATGGAGTGGGCTAAATCTATAAACTGTCAGTATTTTTTAGTAAGTGTACGTTTTTTGCTTTTATTCTTGCCATAATAAAAACAAATTGTAGAGCTACAGTACCCATGTTCTGTTGTCTTCATTCATTCATTCATTCATTTTCTTGTCGGCTTAGTCCCTTTATTAATCCGGGGTCACCACAGCGGAATCAACCGCCAACTTATCCAGCATATTTTTACACAGCGGATGCCCTTCCAGCCGCAACCCATCTCTGGGAAACATCCATACACACACACACACACATTCACACTCATACACTACGGACAATTTAACCTACCCAATTCACCTATACCACATGTCTTTGAACTTGTGGGGGAAACCCGGAGCACCCGGAGGAAACCCACACAACCACAGGGAGAACATGCACGCTCCACACAGAAATGCCAACTGACCCAGCCGGGGCTCGAACCAGCGACCTTCTTGCTGTGAGGCAAACGTGCTACTCACTACGCCACCGTGGCGCCCTGTTCTGTTGTCTTTTAATATTTTAATAAACTTACCTAATAGGTCAAACTATCCAGGAAATAAACAAAAGCAAGCGATGCATCAAAGTTTGATTTAAAAAAATCTTAGATGGTTATACAAATCCTTAAAATCCATAAAATAATTTATAAAAATAATTAGTTTAAACATCTTCAATAATATTAATATGACATAGTTAGAAACGTCCTACTTCTCTGTTTATCCGTCTGATTTTATGGTCGATTTCTTTTGACCACCCCTGTAATTTTAAAGAATATGACTACGCCAAACACATCAAATATAAAAGCTTTATCCGTTTCGTGAGGTGCATACGCCGTCAACGGAGGTCTGTGACGTGGTCCCAGGTGAAAGTATAAATCAGGTTTTAAACAGGTTGACAAAATTTGGGCAGGTTTGGGATCTGTTTTGAACGCACATTTTGTGCTAAATATTGAATAAAATATTTAATAAAAAATCAAATGTGTCTACCTACTTAATTTTAGGCGTTTTTAAAAATATTTATTTATTTAATATTATTATTAAAATTTATTTTGCAGTTGGGAGTGTTTTAGACAGTTTGGGCTGGAAACATTCAAGTGTATCTGGTAACACTGACCACCATTTTGTCATTGTAATGTTGTGGTGTGTGTTTTTTTTGAGGTTTTTTTCAGATCCCTGCTTTTTTGGTGAAATTTGTATTCGCAGACTTCAAAAACCTGGTTTTAGTATTAAATGAACCATGGAAGACAATGAAATATATAACTATTTGCTGCATTTTAAATGGTGATAATACTAAAAATCATTCCTATTATTTTCTTAACCCTTTAAATTAGATAAGAAATGAGAACTATATAAGGTGTTTTCAGTTTTTCATGGGTTGTCAAAACTTCTCGTTTACATGAAACACGTCTACTGCTCAGAAGAGTTTCAGGGTTACAGGAAACATTCTGCTTTCATTTCTCTGTTTTCATATTGAAACCAAAGACAAGAAAAATATTTCAAGGATTTGTGATATTCAGCGAGGACGATCTCCATGGTAACCAGTGCTAACTTTTCAGCAGCAGCGCTTATCACTACAGCATTGTATTAATACAAAGAAGAGTCAAGGGACAGGGCAGAGCTCAGTGTTTGTGTACATGTATAGATGAGTGCTGTGCAATAATGCTTATGGTTACCCGGCATCTAAGTGCTGTGTGTATATCTGTGTGTGTGT
>CAIGQQ010037491.1:1075990-1104197 GCA_903798035.1 Danio albolineatus | reverse complement strand
CGATCTAGGAGACCTATATATATATATATATATATAAAGCTGTGAGCTGAATAAATGCACACTGATGTTTGTCAGGATAGGACAATGTTTTGCAGAGATAAAATTATTTGAAAATAAAAAAAATATTGAGAAAATCATCTTTTAAGGTTGGACAAATGTAGTTCTTAGCAATGAACTTTGAGCTTTGTTATATTTACAGTAGGCCTTTTACAAAATGCCTTCATGGGACATGATTTTTGCCATAAAATTAAAATAAATAAATAAATTTGACCCATACAATGTATTTTTAGCTATTTTCACAAATAAACCTATGTACTTAATATGGTTAATTTGTGGTGTATGGAATCATATGTGTCCCATGCAATGAACACCATTGCAATTTTCTCATATGATGAAACTAAACTTATGTTCTAAAGCGTTTTTGATCCATACTATGGTAAAATACTTTAATTAATCAGTTGTGCTAATTCTATAATTGTCATGGTAATACAACAAATATAATACTTTAAACAAAAAGGAAACTGCATCATTTATTCACCCTTTTATTTTTCTGTCAAGCACAAAAGATGATAATTTGAAGAACATTAGAAGCCTGAAACCATTGACTTCAGATAACAAACACTATGGAAGTCAATAGTTACAAGTTTTCATCATTTTTCTAAATAACTTATTTTGTGTTCACCAGAAAAAAGAAAAGAAAAAAAAAAACTCAAACAGGTTTGTGACTAATGAATGGAGAGCATGATAACAGACTTTTCAGATATCCCTTTAAATATAACATACAGTTGAAGTCAGAATTATTACCCCCCTGAATTATTAGCCCTCCTGTTAATTTTTTTCTCCAGTTTATGTTTATCGAAGAGAATATTTTTTCAACACATTTATAAACATGATAGTTTTAATAACTCATTTCCAATAACTGATTTATTTTATCTTTGCCATGATGACAGTAAATAATATTTTACTAGATATTTTTCAAGACATTTCTATACAGCTTAAAGTCACATTTAAAGGCTTAACTTGGTTAATTAGGTTAATAGGGTAATTAGGCAAGTTACAGTATAAATCATGGTTTGTTCTGTAGAATATCAAAAAAAAAAAAAAAAGCGTAAAGGGGCTAATAATTTTGACCTTAAAATGGTCTTTAAAAAATTTAAAAACTGCTAAAAAATATTCTAGCTGAAATAAAACAAATAAGACTTTCTCCAGAAGAAAAAAATATTATCAGACATACTGTACTGTGAAAATTTCTTTGCTCTGTTAAACATCATCTGGGAAATATGAAAATAAAAAAAATAAATAAATAAAAGGGGGGCTAATAATTCTGACTTCAGCTGTACAGCTTGGTTCAATTTAGTTAATACAACAGTATCCAACAGCATCCATTAACAAAGTGTAAAAACTATAATATACCTGTATACAGTATAAAACAATTCACTATAGCATGGTTCAAAAAACACCACAGTGTAAGCTAAAAAGTAACATAATACAAATGCAAACCAATCTTACTCTTAAAAAAACACAGATAAATAACACATGCTTTCACATTATCCTTAAAACAACTAAGAAACACATTTGGTCATTTAAAAAAAAAAAGACAAGATTGTAATATGTTACTTTTTACTCCAACATCAGTATTTACTATATATTACTATTGTATTTTTCAGTCACACTTTATTTTAGGGTACATCGACAAACAATTAACCAAGACTTTTAGCTCAATAAACTACTAATTTGCTGCTTATTAGAGTCAATAAGGTAGTAGTTGGGTTTAGGTTTTGGGAAAGATTAGGTATGTAAAATAAAATCACACTTTAAAAGTGTTAATAAACAGGTATTATATTATTAATAGACAGGTAACAAACCAATAGTAAATGGTGTGAATTGTTACATAATCTAAAGTGTTACCCTATTTTTTTCATGTGGGTTTTACAGTTAGATACACTTAAAATGGTTGCATAAAGGGCTGTAACTTCAGAAAATAATTCCATTCATTTAATTGACATATGATTAGGTTAATTTCTTAAAACTTAATTAAAATAAGTACAGGTTACATATAGCAACATGTAAATAAGTTACCCGCAAAAATACTTAAATTATTACTTAAAGCCAACCTAAAACATCCAAAGAAGCCACTTGCCTCACTTTTTATGACAGATAGTATCTTTAGATGTGTGTATTTAAACAAAACCAACAGCAATCTGCAAAATAAGAACGTACAAAAATGCCTGAGACATATCAAACTGACCTGGAATGTGTGATTTCTGTGGTCGATGGTGTCTGATGGCCAGCAGCAGGCAGAGTAGCAGCAGCAGTATTGTGGCCGTAGCTCCACACACATTGTCCTGAGCCCTTTCAGTGCCGTTACGGGCCCTTTGGATGAGAAGATCCACCGCAGCCTCGCCGAGACGCACCGGCTTCATTCCACAAGGCTGGAGGAGATCCCCTGCCATGAGAACGGATGGCGAAACAGGTCTGAAGCCTCTAAACTGCAGACGTACACTTTTATATCCCAGCAGCTGCATGGGACTCGATCAGGATAATTCAAAAGTCAAAATAAAAACGCTGCGTAACCTTGTGTGCTGCTCTGCGTCCTTCAGCGTCGAGTTTCCAAAACATTTACCGTGACACACAAACCCTCAGCTGCGTGTAAGTCATCTCTGGGATTTCATCAGGACTTCAAAGACTTGAAAAGATATTAGACATCTGTGGCACGTCCTCGAGTTATTCTACAGCATTCACATTTGAAAACAACTTCAGGCCTGCAAACAAAAATCATTTTGATGCACCTTCATTTTTCATGTTAACGATAACCTAGGGCCTCACGATGGCACAATCGCCTCACAGCAAGAAGGTCACTGGTTCGAGCCTCCTCCAGGTGCTCCGGTTTCCCCCACAAGTCCAAAGATATGCGCTATAGGTGAATTGGGTAAGCTAAATTGGCCCTTGTGTATGTGTGTGAATGAATGTGTATGGATGTTTCCCAGTGATGGGTTGCAGCTGGAAAGACATCCGCTGCGTAAAACACATGCTGGATAAGTTGGTGGTTCATTCTACTGTGGCGACCCTGGATTAATAAAGGAACTAAGCCGAAAAAGAAAATGAATGAATGAATGAATGAGGATAGACTATTAACTGTCCTTTAATGGTATACAGGACAGTTGGTATACACTTAGCACTGCCTTCCTGTGAATTTGTTTGTTTTTTCGCAAGGAATTTTTACAGTATTTCCTATAATATTTTTTCTTCTGGAAAAAATCTTATTTGTTTTTATTTCAGCTACATTAAAAATGCAGTACTTCATTCCATTAAAAATGTATCTTTCTTTTCAGTTGAATATTATTTCAAGTGATATATTATAAGCTCAAAAGATAGTGAAATATAAGTGTTTTCGATTAAGAGCTCAACTAAGAAATGTTTCTTAGATCTGCTTCGTCCATGACCAATGATACTGCACTCTCAGAAGTGTGGTTTATTTATAAACTAATTTCGAGAGGATCTCATGCTTATGATTGAACACAGCTGGCACCGAATCAGCTCAGTATCTTGCACCAATCAGATGATTACTAACACACCCTGTCACGGTTGCAGTTTTGTGCTCTCTCCGGATTGTCTGTTTTCACCTGGGGGTTGTCTTGTTTTGATCGTTCACGTGTTTATTGTTTTGGTGTTCTGGACTGGTCACGTGTCATGATGTCACCCAGCCGTTCTGTCTAGTCACCAGCTGAGTGTCATTACTAGGTCTATATATGGACACCGTTTCTATGTTTCTTGGTCAGTTTGTTACGTGTTTTCACTCACCTTTGTCTATGCCTAGGACTGCTGCAGTGTCCGCTGGATTCCGTCCGTTGTCTGTCCGATCATCCAGTCTTGTGCCCTCGTTCCAGTCGGATCAGTCCTGTGTTATCACATTTTGACTTTTGTCATTAACCCCTTCGGACCCTGTGTCTATTACAATAGACATCACATGGCAGGCCACGTTTTTTTCCTGAGCATTTAATCTAATTTAAAGCCTGCAGCCCATAAGAGTGGATTATCATCCAATCAAATGGCAGCAAGGCTCGACATGTTGTAATTTGAAAAAACTCTACTACATCAGAAAAGCAGCATGGCATCGCTTCACTTCAGGCACAGACATAAGCCACATTTACAATGTTTTTATTCAGATTTATTGATAGATTTGCAATATTTCATGGATTGTATGTAAAAAAAAAAAAGAGGGATTGCTCCTACTAATTAAAGTTTGAACATTTTTTCGATGAACTATATCGATGTACTAATTAATTGCTGAAGCAATTTCAAATGTAGAATATACCGATCTTGAAGTTCTTGAGCATATAGCAGATGGAAACATCTCAGATGTGGACATTATGTGGAGTGATGGGGAAGATGATGATAAAGCTATGAACAAGTGAAAAACCTACAAAAACCTCAAAATTAAACTAAAAATGTTACAATCTTAATGTTTGTGATTTTGAGAATAAATTTCAAGATTATACCAGCAATCAGGTATGTTTTTTTTTTTATGTTGGTATAACACTCAGAAAGTACAACTGTTCTGAGCTGATGTCCATTGAAATAGACAAAAAATATATATACTTAAACGTTGTTGAATTATTATTATTATTATAATTTGGTCTCGTTTGCAGGAACCTCAAGCAAAAGTCAAACAGACTTTTACATTTTACAGGAAATTGGAACATAATTCGGGTATGAAGGGGTTAAACTGTTTTACTTGCAATTGGATCCATCTCTGTATCATTCATCACGTGACACAGCCTAGATAACCAGAGCTTTTCACTCGGTTTATCTTCTTCTTGAAGAATCCCCCCTTCCACCCCTATTTCACCACTTTTCTGATAGGGCGGCATGGCGTCCCAGTGGTTACCACAGCAAGAACGCCACACATTTGGCACCTGGCCGGGCCCGTCAGCATTTCTGTGTGGAGTTTGCATGTTCTCCCCATGTTCTTGTGGGTTTCTCCCGGGCTCCCCGGTTTCCTCCCACCGTCCAAAGACATGCACCATAAGTAAATTGACTACTCCAAAATAACATCCTAAAGACAACTATTAACCTGATATCGCCTCATGTTCACAAGTAGGGGAGTTTTCGAGGCCTACCTGAGCTTAAACTCTCCTCTCGCCCTTCAAACGGGAGGGAACCCCGGGCTCAAGGATCTTCTTAGCTCAGGGCTCTCTCCCGGGACAGCATGCCAAATATTTATTATCAACCATCAGCTAAGTGTGAACTTTTGAAATAAAGGTACGTGAGCTGGGGTGGTACCTTTTCAAAAGGCACACATTTGTACTTAAATGGTCCACATTGGTACCTTAAAAGTATATGTAGTACCTAAAAATTTTAACAGGAACACCTTTGTACTTTCTAGGTACTTATACAGTATGTGTATCCTTGAGGTATTAATATGGACCCTTTAGGGGCAAATGTGTACCAATTAAAAAGGTACCACCCCTCATGACAGCTCACATACCTTTATTTCTGAGAGTGCGTAGAAGGCGTTTTTACGTTTTGTTTCCTAAAATCAATGTTTACTGGTCAAAGACAAGGCTCCATTTTGGAGTCTGCAATAAAATACATTAACAAAAGTGATTTTATGCACGTAGAAGCATGGAGGTAAAGTGTGTTATACCACTTTATGTTATTCATAACATACAGTATAAATGAATGGTAACACTTTAGTTTGTGTACCAATTCCCACTGTTATCTACTGTAGCTTGCTTAATAACTCCTTATTATTAGGATATTGGCCGCTTATTAGTAATAACAAAGTATAATCTTATTCTACATCCCTAATCTTATTGACCTTATTCTTCAATGCGGAAGTGTGCTTGTTTTTGAGATTGATTTAGAACTTCTGATTCAGTTGCCTATGGGAGAAATGACTAGGAAAAATAAACAGCAGACAATGGCGGACGCAATGCAAAATGTTACCCAATGTTCACATTTATTTTTGTCATCTTTTTTTCCCCATTTTCATGTGTTCTGTCTTAAAGCATCAAGATTATTTAGGAATTTGATGGTTTTCCCCATTCAATTTAAAACAAAAACAAATTGTTACAGCGAGCACAAAGCTAATTTGTGTCTTCAGTTTGCCCTCTTTGTGTGACTCTATCAGATTCAGAGACATTGTGAATTCACTAAACGCCCACTTTCATCACCAAAGAATTTATGGAAATAGGCAGACGTCTCTGAGCACAGTCAGGGCAGATGAATGCAGCATTTCAGGGAGGGAAAGTTTAAATAATTCCTCACAGTGTCAAAAGGTGAGTATGTGTTTTACCATAATGTTCTCACACACTGAAAATATTACTGACAATATATAATAAACATTTTTTTTGCCCCATTTTCTGTATTAAATGCATGATGAAAATCAACATTTTTAAGCTGTTTGGACAGAACTGGCTGTATGTATAGTGTGCCCACAGTCATATTGGAGGTGTATTAAGACGATAAGTCTCTTTCCCTGACTTTAAAAGAAGACCCAAATCCCAGTGATTTTGAGCCCCACCACAACTTAAGCTTAGAGTGCAGTTTTTCCTGCCCACCAAAATGATCGGCAGGCACTTTGTTTCTATAATAACATGTAATAACAACTCTTTGTGATTTTTATAAGTTTTATATGTATAAAATGTTTTTAAATAGAGCATGCTTTTAATAAAGACAGGAAAATCGCTATGTAATTCTTAACCGCTATGATCACTACGGCCACATGTTGTCAGTAAAAGCTAACACGTGTGTGTGTTCTGTAAATGGCATTTGTGTGAGACTCATCGTTTCAGAAGGGCTTGAATAAACTCCATAACAAACACATACATTAAACTTACTTGGTATTTTTGGCTAATGAGCTGGATTTCGACATCATCTGTCTCTCTAACTGTGCTGTTTAATTGACCTAACGCAAGATGAGAAGCAGACACGCACGTGGGAGCGGTGAGAAGCAGCTCATTTGCATTTAAGGCCACAGGCTACAAAAACTGCTACACTGTACTCACACACCAAAACGGGCATATTTTAAATGGGTATTGAGCTGAAACTTTACAGACATGTTCTGGAGACACCAAAATATATCTTACATCTTGTAAAAGGGGTAAAATAGGTGCCCTTTAAGATTTTTGTTTCCTCATTTTCCTTTTATGGTAACACTTTACAATAAGATTCATTAGTTAATGCATTTACTAACATGAACTAATCATGAACAACACTTGTACAGCATTTATTAATCCTAATTGAACGTTTACTAATGCATTATTAACATCCAAGTCCATGCTTGGTAACATAAGGTAATGCACCATGAGTTAACATGAACTAACAATGAACAATAGTATTTTCATTAAATAATGTTAACTAACATGAACAAATACTGTAGTAAATGTATTGTTTATTGTTAGTTCATGTTAGTAAATGCATTCATTAACATCAACTAATGAACCTTATTGTAAAGCGTTAACCCTTTTATTTTAATTTGTATAGAATTATAATTATGATGTGGAGGAAATACAATACAGAATTGTACAAGTCAGTATTTCATGACGACCTCTGGGTGATTAATTAGATGTTTGGTTTAGCTCTGAATATGTAATATTATTATTAAAAAGCTAATATTGAGCTACTAAAAAGCCTACTTGTCTATGTGTAAAATGCAAATTGCGATCAAGGTGTGCTACAAGGCTCTGTTTAGGGCCATTTGTAATTCCAGTATGCCATAAGGAAGCAGAGAAGTAGTTTTCATGATTAAACTGATTATATCCCATCAAGAGGCTGAATATTTCGCATTACAAATACATGTGTTACCTTTTTTTTAAATACTACTGTATGATCTTCAAACATGCCTCACGTTTCTGTGCTGTTTAGATGCCAATTCATGTCTCTTTTCAACTAAAGTACTTTTTAAAATAAGTTATAGCAATGATTGGAGGTGAAAAGGGAATTTCCTAGAATCTCCGGGTGGTCCTGATATTAACTTTGCAACATCACCCATTACATATTTGTTGCTGGAATGTCTTTCTCAGAAAGAAACAAGGAATCTTTAATTCATTGCAGAACAAAGTGTTCCTCTGCACACTGGAAACTGCGTCACTTAAACATGTCGTCACATCAATACGGCCTTTGTGGTCCTTGAGTTTCATAATTCGTCAAATAAGTTTTTTGTCCCTTGTAGCAAACTGTGGGCAGGAAGCCACAAGGAAGGGAATTGTGGGTACTGTCAGCCATATTAAATTTATAGCGCACTTACATTAACGCCTCTGGTGGGTCCTTCCTTAGTAAGAAAGGCTTACGTTGTGCTCACAGTAACTGCATATTGTGATAAATAATAATTACAAAACTGAAAAGAAAAATATTTAGGTACATTTTTCATAATTATGGCATTCATTTTGGTAATGGGTTTTTAAAATCTTCTTTAACTAAATTAATGACGGTGACTCATCACACTCAATGTGTGCTGATCTCTGGGAGGGTTATGTCTAATTCTAGCCATACGACTTGTGGGTGGAGGTTTGTTCATTTTCTCATGGGGAGAGCCAAGTGACAGAGAATAACAGCAATGTTTGAGACAACACACAGGGAAAGAAGCCAAACCACTTCCCTTCACTGAGCACAGTTGAATGTCCACCCAACTGACCCCGCTGTGATCTTGTCTTGTTATGTTTAAAGTCTTACACATAGTGCAAGTATTTTTTTTTCTAAGTTGACATTGTTAAATAATTATTTCTATTTTTTGGATGTGTCTTGTAGACTCTTGATTCTCTCTTTTTTTCATTATTATTATTTGATTTTCATAGGTTATTGCCGATTTTTTGAGTAAATGAAGACCTCTATTGAGTAAAGTAAAGTAAAAGGTAAAGTACGGTGTATGTCAGGGCTCTATTTCAGGTCCTCTGTATTTTGAGTTTTTTTGCATGGTTCCTCTACATCAGTAGTTCTCAAACTTTTTGCACCAAGTACCACCTCAGAAAAAAATGTCTCTCCAAATACCATCATAATGACCAGTTTTAAAAATAAAGTAGCGTAGTTGGCCTAATTAAGCAGCTACAGCTCTGCACAGTTCAAAAGCGAGGCAGATTAAGGCCCAATCCTAATTTTACGCCTTAGTCCTTCCCCTTACCCCTTGCCCTCGTTTTACGCGTTCACGTCAAGGGGTAGGGGTGTCCCAACTCTCTTTAGCTTGAAGGCGTAGGGCTAAGGGCAAGGGGTATACACCCCTTCGAATGAAGATTTTTCAGGACCACACTTAAAACGGAGGGGTAAGAAAATTTCCCAGAATGCACCTGCCACAACGGCAGAATAACTGAACCCGGAAGTAAGGAGATCCACAAATTGGTATTTTTTGTCATTGTTACGAATTTTTACGACAAACAAACACATGTTTTAATATATCCATAACCGTGTTCGTGTTTTACTGTCATTCTTTAAAAAAAAAAAACGCAAAAAAAAACGATCTATAATCCATAATCATAACTCCTGTACAGCAGTCCCACAACATTCTGACACACGATGACACTCGAATACCCTGTCAGTAATGTCTAGTGTCTGGAAATGAGCTTTTACAGTGTCTGCTATAATGTTAATGTTGTTTTCGTGTGTTTACATAGATAAATATGGCCACTGTGTAAATACACAGTATAGTTATGATCTTGCTGCCACATTAGATCGTTATGATAACATAATATTTGCCTTCAGTGATTTCCTGAAGATAAACACCAAACAAATAATGCAACTGAAATAACTACAGCAGTCGTGATCGTCTGATCTCATATGAAGCAAGAGATCGCGATGACATAGGATGACGTGTGCAGGTGTTGAAGTGCTGTCCCAATTCTTAAGGGTAAGTTTTGAAGTCCTTCCCCTTAACCCTCGATTGTAAGGGCTAAGGGGAAGGGGTAGGGGTACAAAAATAGAATTGGGATTGGGCCTAATTCATATTATTAAGAATATGTATTATTGTCTGCCACTTTAAATATTATAAATAGTTTTAACATTAATTATACTTGCAGACAAACAAAAAACAAACAAACGATTAAAAAAACTTTACCGTTTTAATTAAAATGTGTTTTTAAAAGTTCATTAAATGTGGCACTGTTCTTAAAAAGTATTAATGTATAGTAGTCATCAAAACCTGAAAATGTTGCTTGGACCTGATAAATATAAATAATATATACATATTTGTATATCTTTGACATCTAAACATAAACTTGTACATTAAATATATGAATTGGAATTACATATTTAAATTAGAAATTAGATCTGCTGCTCATCATTTACAGTAGGCCCATGTGTGTTAGAAAAACGAGTGATTAAATGCATGTATACAGTGGTTGATCAATTCAAGTAATGTAATGTAATGTGTATTTATATAGCGCATTTATTGTGTATGGCCATACACCCAAAGAGCCTCACAATCATGAAGGGGGTCTTTCCACACCACCACCAGTGTGCAGCATCCACTTGGATGATGCAACAGCAGCCACAAGACAACGGCTCACCACACACCAGCTATAGGTGGAGAGGAGAGATAGTTATACAGCCAATTGAGTGGATGGGGATGATTGGGAGGCCATGATGGTTAAGAGCAGAGAGGAAATTTGGCTAGGACTCCGGGGTTTCACCCCTACTCTTCACGAGAAGTGGCATGGGATTTTTAATGACCACAGAGTGTCAGGACCTCGGTTTAACATCTCAAGATGGCACCCACTTACAGTATAGTGTCCTCTTAATTTTTACTGGGATATTAGGACTCACATAGTCTGCAGGTTGAGCGCCCCCTGCTGGCCTCACTAATACTACTTCCAACAGCAACCTAGCTTTCCCATGTAGTCTCCCATCCAGGTACTGACTAGGCTCAGCCCTGTTTAGCTTTAGTGTGTAACCGGTCTTGGGCTGCAGGGGTGATGTATTCATACATGCGGTATTTCTGTGATTTGGTGCAAATGAGATCTTAAGTGAACCAAGAAGTTTGGCTTTAACCATGCTCTGACCACTGTTTTCAAGCAGGCTCAGGTTCGGTTTGTGGTCCCTCCGTCTGTGCACACGGAGACTAAACTTTAATTATATTCTACCTCTAAGCTTCAAGCATGGCAAAGCTGTTTGAGTCTACGTTCTGTGTCTCACCCCATTTGAAATCACATCCAAATTAATTAGCTTAAATCTGAGGTAACAAACTAAACCGAAAGCCACGCTGCTTTACAACACAAATAACTTTATACATGGAAAACACACATTATTTTACACAACTACGAGCACAAATTTGAACAAATGTATAATAATTATTTTACCAATGATGCAGCATGGGGAAATTCCTGAGTTTGCAGTAACTGAAATGCCAACACAACAGGACTGGTCCGCATAAGGGCTTCACTAGCGCGGACTGATTTTTAACATCTGATGATGCACTAAAGTAAATATCTAAGCACATCGGTGTAATCTTATGCTTCAGGAAACAGCCAATGCTGTCTGATCACATGAGCCTCGGTGTTATCCTATGCATCAAAGGGTTAAAAGTGTGTTCATTTTATTCTTTTATTATTCAGTGATTCTTCCGTATGCCACAAGCAAGAAGCTCGCGTAACACAGCTCTAGTAAAATAAAACCCTAGACCTCAGAAATCAAGTGAATTACTGTGTTCCTGACAAGTATGCAGACATTTCGAATCCAGCGTGAAGCAACTCAAGACATTCAAAATTTGGGATTGACATCCAAAAAACTATTTGTACCTTTATGTGCTAGTCAAGATTCGAACTCTGGTCACCTCGGTGCACCTGTGCACTATAGTCAGCGCTCAGGGTAAGGGGAAGGCCTAAGGGGTAGAATTAGAATTGGGCCTTAATCTGCCTCGCTTTTGAACTGTGCAGAGCTGTTGCTGCTTAATTAGGCCAACTACGCTACTTTATTTTTAAAACTGGTCATTATGATGGTATTTGGAGAGACATTTTTTTTTGGTAGTACTTGGTGCAAAAAGTTTGAGAACTACTGATGTAGAGGAACCATGCAAAAAAACTCAAAATACAGAGGACCTGAAATAAAGCCCTGACATACACCGTACTTTACCTTTTACTTTACTTTACTCAATAGAGGTCTTCATTTACTCAAAAAATCGGCAATAACCTATGAAAATCAAATAATAATAATGAAAAAAAGAGAGAATCAAGAGTCTACAAGATACATCCAAAAAATAGTGCACCTGTGCACTATAGTAAGCGCTCTCTCCACTAGGTTATGTGCAATTGCAAGGTTTGATTTTGATGTGTTTTGTCTCGAAACGCTTGTGAAATTCCCCTATTCTTTGAATCACTTTAGTCATGTGACCTGTGTGTTTCAAAATGCTTTAAAGCAGTGTTTCGAAACATCTGCGCTTCGAGATCTTGACACAGTGTTGAAACAAGTATTGTGTCAACCATCCCTACCCAACAGGCACACAACCTCATTAGGTTTGATTTAGGTCGTGATGTCAGGTGACCAAAATTTAATGTCTAGCCAGCCTCTAAGGACAACGATTTTTTAAGTCCAATGATAACAACATCAAATGATGTTGATATTTGGTTAATTTTAGGTTGTGTTGGAAAGTAACCAACATCGAGCCAACATCATAAACCAACATCATATTGATGTCAAATACTGACATTTATTCATCAAGAATGGCAACCAAAATTGTCTGATAGACGTCATAGTGATAATGTTCACACAACCTCAAGCTGTAACATCATTAGATGTGGATATCTGGTTGATTTTAGGTTGGACGTTAAACAGTGACGACAGCCTGATGGTGGGTTCTGACGTTAACCCGATTTCATTTCCAAACAAAACGCAACATCCCAATGTAGTTTGGGTACAAAGTCAATTTGATGCCAAGTTGACATCCTGTGCCTCTTGGTACCTTTGATATTATTGTTTTCTCCCTGTCTGCTAGACCAATCATCACAATAAAGCTGCGTTGGAACTTCATCTCTATTGCTATGCTCTCATCATTACACTAATACTTAACACATAAATATCATTTTGTCACATACTGTATGTGCTGGTATCAATGCCAAATGTAATACTAACAATCTTTAACTGAAGAAACAATATACGAGATCAAGAGCAATTATACCTTTCAAATCATTTTTGCTTATCTATTGACCATTTTTAACAGTTTTAAGTGAACTCTAACACTATTGCAGAAGAACCTGACTGACCTCAAAAGAAGCTGAGCCTTAAAACAGATTTAAGGTTAAAGCCAATTAGACCTGTGGAAGGTGGCGCTATGTTCATCACTGAAGTTGGGCTCAACTCACTACTGTATATACTTGAAAGGATAAAGAAACCTGACTGAACTGATATGACCTCTGCACACCCTCAGGATAAGTACAGTACAGTACAGACTCTACTCAACCCTGATACCTTGCTCTTGCGTGATCACACAAACCCAACGATGGAGCCTGTAGCCCAGCATGTCTGTTTTATTCAGCAATGACCTACAGCTGCAGGCCAGAAGACCACAAAACACAGCAGACTTCACTGCTTTATAATACAGCACGTACACTACCAGCATGTATTGGAGGGAATTCTCATATTTCCATATCCTCTGAATGTGTGTGACAGGAATATATTAATTCTTAATATTATTATTGTCCAGCCTGTACTGGCAGTACCTGCCATTTCCATTTAGGCTCAGTTATTCATTATTATGTAAGCATGGAAAGGGCAGACTGTTCCGAAAAGAGTGCTGTGCCATCAGTATTATCAGATCAAAATCTGAATTAAAACTACATAAGTGGGTCATGTTGATTGATATGGGTAATATAAGACTTATATGCCAGGCCTTAAACTCAACAACCAATCTGAGTTCGCTTAAGGGTCTCGGCTCTTTCAGCTGCTGACATTTACACACTCTGACATGTTCACAAAATCACCTTAGAGCTGAATAACTTCTCTTGTCAGTAGTTTTGTCTGCTGTTACACTAGTTCATATATGATTATGCTTTCAAATTTTGTCCGCTAAAATGTTGGCTAGACACACACAGACTTGTTAGAACCACATGCCTCACTCTACATTTTTATTAAATTTTTTTGCAAAAAATAAAATGTATTGCTTCAGATATGCTATTATTTTGTTGCACCTTTCAGCCAATCTGACATATGCTACTTTACAATAAGTTGTACGTTTCAGACACACATACATGAGAAGTAAGCAACACTGGCTCATTCTGAAAACGTAGTCCTGCGTACGTTTCTGGAGACCGCACATTATGTAGTCAGAGGCCCGTATGTTTAATTTTTTAAATGAACGGTACGGGCTGGTATGACACCGCTCCTTTTCACGCTTACCAGCTGACTGCTTACCTCCCAGTGGATGACTTTCCCGCTGCGATCAGTTTGCTCGGCGTGTTCGTCTGCGGACTTGAGACACAGAGATGAGTTGACCATGACAACGGGGTTCAAGTCCAGTAAATAGCGGTTCCAGAAAGCAGGTAAGACAAAAACAGAATCCAAAAAATAAAATAAACCAGTAAATAACAGGGTGACAATGTGGTAAAATCTGAAAACGTGGTAAAAATTAGACAAGGGCTTTTCTTTTCTTTTTTCTGGATTGCTTTTGAAAATTGTTGGTTGGGTTTAGGCAAGTGGATGGGTGGGTTAATCGATAAAATTTTGGTTGGGTTTAGGGAAGGAGGAGGTCGGGTCAGTCGATCGGTCAGTCAGTCAGTCAAACAGTCAGTCGACAGCAGCCTCTGATGGGTTTATGCGAGAACAGCAGGCGCGAATGGCACTCGCGAGAGAAATTTGAGATCTCAAAAAGCGTACACAGGGGCTTCTCGTGGATTTGCGAAAACAAAAACTGCAAAAATACTTACCTCCCGGGACATATTTCGTGGGCTCCAGAAACGTACATAGGACTACGTTTTCAGAATGAGCCTGAGTTGGAAGTAAGGGCTTGTCATCCAGATCACCTAGACCAGTGAACCACTGACCCAAACCCAGCATATAGTGTTTTCAGAAGCAAATAAGCAATACAGTAATAATTTATCCTTTAACATCACTTTAACCTCTTTTTTTTCCTCGAACCCGAGCACTAAACCATAGAAAGTGAGGCACAGAGCAGACTAACCATGCCTGAAAAGCTGTCCTTATAAATGTAGATAATTGTAGAAAATGTATTCCATGGCATTTTCAAATGTTGTAATTTAATAATTTAATTAGACCCATATAACTATAGAACACAAATTGTTCCTAAATGTGTGTATAATTCATTCTAACAATGTTATTTTATTACAAGTATTACTATATTTATTACTACATTTTGGTGCACATTTCAGATGACAAATCCACTAGAGGGACATTTTAGTAAATCAGACATATGTTACTTTACATTATGTTATACGTTTCAGAGACATGTACATGAGAAGGAAGGGCTTGTCGAGTCCAGGTCACCTAGACCAGTGAATATACAGTAGTGTTTTTAGAAGCAAATAAGCGATGCATAGGGCCAGATGGAATCTGCGGACATTTTTTGCTGTTTCTGCTGAGTATTTTGTTAAAAATTTGCGGATTTATGCGGAATGATTTTAGGAGTATCACAACTAAAACCTTAATATATGAAATAAAAAGTAATATCTTTTTAACTTTTATTTAATGTTTACAATGCAAATCCAATTATATCCACTTCATTTGGTAAACAAAGCAAGTCTCTCATATAAAATCGTTACTAAAAGACATAAAATACTTTACAAACTGTATTGTAAATAAATCATATGAATATTTTCATATTTGTCAATATTATTAATGAAATTAATTTGAAAACTGAATAAATATAAAATGTACACACATTTACACCAGTAAATAAACAGAATCAATGATGGGCTAAAAATCTGCGAAAATCTGCGGAATTCTGCGTGTGCAGATTCCGTGTGGCCCTAGCGATACGTAACAATTTTAATTGTTATTTAACATCTCTAACCTCTTTTTTTTTCTCGAACATAGGTCATCCAGATCACCTAGACCAGTGAACCACTTACCTACCCTCAGCATGTTTTAAGAAGCAAATGTCCAATAATAATTTGAGCCTTCATTTAACATTACTTTAATCTCATTTTTGAAACCATGCTTCACCAGACTCAAACCCGAGCACTCTGCTTTACCATAAAAAGTGAGCTACAGAGCAGACTATATCAGAAAAACATCTTCATATGGATATAGAAAACGTATGCCATGGCAGTTTTAAATTTTATCATTTAACATGTTTGTTAAAACAAGACCCATATAACTACGGTACACTAACTGTTTGTAAATGTATGTGTGATTCACTCCAACATTGTTATTTTATTACAAGTACAAAACACTAAAGAGTTCAGAGTATTTTACTTTTACTATTTTCCTTTAAATGACCATAATGGTGTTTGACCGCAGGTCTTTCAGGCTCAGTGTCCGCTACTTTCTTCTGTGCTTTTAAAGTCGCATGCTTCTATTGCCTAGCAACATTCTGCTAACAAAAACATCACTTTATTTCAAGTTTGTCTTTCAAATAATAATAAAAAAATGTTCATTATCACTCTTGTGAAGAAATAATATGAGTTTTTCCTTAAAACAAGCAACATAATCGGCCAATGGAGTAAGCAAAATAATCTTATGCCAGAAGAAAAAAAAGATTTGTTTGCTTACAACATTGGCAGATTATTTTGTTTTTTAAAGGAAAAACTCACTTCATTTTGACATATTATTTCTCAATACAAGGTACGTATTTTTGCATTTTTTGTTTTCATGAATCCACAAGAGGCCGTCGGTACACTTTTTGAGATCTCAGATTTCTCTCATGAGTGCCATGTGTGCCTGCTGTTCACGCGTAAACTCACCAGAGGCCGCTGTCGACTGACTGTTTGACTGACTGATTGACTGACTGACCAATCGACTGACCCATCCTCCTTCTACCCTAAACCCAACCAATTTTAACGATTGACCCACCCACTTCCCTAAACCCAACCAACAATTTTCAAAAGCGATCCAGAAAAAAGAAAAGCCTTGGACTCATTTTTACCACATCCTTAGACTTTACCATATTTTCACTTTGTTATTTACTGGTTTATTTTATTTTTAGGATTCTGTTTTTGTTTTACCTGCTTTCTGGAACTGCTCTTCCCCGGACTCGAACCCCTTTGTCGTGGTCAACTCCTCTCTGTTTCTCAAGTCCACCAACAAACATGGCGAGCTAACAGGACAAACTGCAGTGGAAGGGTCGTCCACATGGAGGTAATCGGTCGGCTGGTAAGCCCGAAAAGGAACAGAGTCACATGTATCTCTGACTACATAATGTGTGCAGTCTCCAGAAACGTAGATAGAACTACATTTTCAGAATGAGCCTATGTTGGACAAAACATTGTGCAGTGTGGAACACAGGAATCACATCAAGCTTGCCATTACAACAGGGAATGACATATAACACCAGAAGCTGGACTAAACAAAACACAGGACTTAAATACACAGAACATGAATACACAAATCACAAACAGGGGTGACACACAGGTGAAAGTATTGAACATTAACAAACGGCAGGAAAACAGAACAAAGGAATCACATGACAAAACATAAGCACATGGAACACAACAACAGGGAAAAAACACGACACACAAAGAACCCTGACACTAGTAGAGTCAGTTAATGGTTTGTTAATACTGTAAATTGTGACCTAAATTAAAGTTTATGCAGATTTTGGGGATTAGGGATGCAGAATTATCTCAACTGCTAATGAACAGTTAATATATTAATAATAGGCAGACAGCCAGTTTTTAATAGCATGAATTGTGTCCTAACCTGAAGTGTTCCCAAATTAAGATGTTTGAACACACTCTCCCTTGGTTATGGAGAAATGTTTACAAAAATCTTGCATCGTCTCTCAGCGTGTCTGGTGTTCTTCCACATCATTGGCTGCTGGTGTGGATGTGGATTATGCTGGTCAGCCCACGGTCATGCTGAAGAATGGACTCTACTGCATATAAATCAGGTGACTGCACAAGCGGGGGGTTTCTTCTCCAGCAGCCCTCAGTAGCACACAGACAGACTCTGATTGTCCTCTCTCATCTTGATTTTGGGGAATATTCTAAACGTTCCTTATTCAGCCTTTATTTTTAAAAAGTATTCTTATTTTGGTGGTTTTCGGGACACACTTTTGAATTTCTGAGAATGCTGGATCCACTGGCTGAGTTGAGAAGAACGGGAGGCTTCAGGCAGTGCGGTGGCCGGATCTCCTGGCAGTTCCGCTGGATGCTGTACAGCATTTGTGTATTGACAGTGATCAACTGTGCTGGCCTGGTTCTGCTCCTGGTCCAGCAGAGGGATCTGTGGGCTCAGCTGATTGAGGTGGAGAGGCAGATGGTGGAGATCTCTCAGAGCTCTGTGGTGGAGTTCATGACACAGGTAAATGAAGACGAAGCAGAGTATCAATACTCAAGAAACAAGCGGCGCCGGCAGCACAGAGGAACTCGACCCTTTGAGGAGCACGAGGGGAGCGTTGGAGAGGAGGTCCTGAGTGATTTCCAGTACCCATTTCAGCAGACGCAAGGACCGGTTTACCAGCACAAAACCGAAGAGAGGGATGGAATGATGATGATGATGACATACTCCATGGTGCCAGTAAGAAACTCAGTCTATGATATCCCTGATTTATTGATGTATGTTTTTATAAAAATATCACAAGTGTATTTTCCAATAGGAAACTGTAAGTAAAATATTGACAACTATGGTTATAAACGGTATAGTAAGCTTGATCAATGTGCCATTCCACCCAAATAAATTGTATACATCATTGAAAATATTTTCTTTAATTAATTAGTTTAACTGTGTTATGTCTGAATTAAAAAAAAAGGATTAATAATTGTTATTGGTTAAAAAAGGAGTCCTGTTAGTGTAATTACACAATTGTAAAAATGCAAGTGTAATTTTATTTTTCCTCCCTGACTAAAACATTAATTATTTTAGATTTATATATATATTTATTCATTTTATTTTGTATATTTAATTATTATTAGAGAGAGGGAGAGTTGAAGTCAGAATTATTAGCCCCCCTGAATTATTAGCTCCTGTTTTTTCCCCGATTTCTAACTGAGAGATTTTTTCAACACATAATAGTTTTAACAACTCATTTCTAATAACTGATTTTTGCATCTTTGCTATGATGACAGTAAATAATATTTTAGCTTTTAAGACGCTTCAATACAGCTTAAAGTGACATTTAAAGTCTTAACTGCTTTTAATCCTAGCCGGAATAAAACAAATAAGACTTTCTCCAGAAGAAAAAATATGATCAGACATACTGTGAAAAGTTCCTTGTCCTGTTAAACGTCATTTGGGAAAATTAAAAAAAAAAAAAAAAAAATCTATCTTTTAAGTTAATACTATTAATAAGAAGCTATACAATATCATATTTGTGCATATACATTAGATTAGTCAGTACTGAAGCCAAATCTGGAGCTTATCTAACAAAATAACTTACACCCAAATTTCTATGTTATTGAGAAATATTAAATACAAATTTAAAAAAGAGAGAAAAATCAATAGAAGCAAAAGAAAAAAAAGAAAAAGAAATTTTTAGTTGAAATTTTAGCAGGTTGTAATTTTTTTTTGTTTGTTTTGCAATATTCAGCTTGATTTTATTGTATTATATTTTATTTTATAAATATGTTAGGTGACTAAAATATTTAATAAACATATCTGTTTAATAAGTCTGTTGTTTATATACACCAAAATACATTGCCTATATTCACTGAGAAATTGATTTTTTTTTTCAGGTTAAAATTTTGCTGGACATTTGCAACAGTACTAAAGGAGTCTGTCTGACTGGTGTGTATTAGAATTGGTTGTCATTTTTATTTTCAGAATTTACTTATAAATCAAGTTTGTTGTTTGATTTGTTTTTTGGCTTCCACAGGACCACCAGGACCGCCAGGAATTGCAGGTAGGAAATTAATTATTCTAATGTATACGGTTCTTATAGATAGAAAGATAAACATATAGATGGATGGATGGATGGATGGATGGATGGATGGATGGATGGATGGATGGATGGATAGATAGATAGATAGATAGATAGATAGATAGATAGATAGATAGATAGATAGATAGATATGGAATGGGAGAATGTAAAACTGTAAAAAGTTTAAATAAAAACAGCAACAACAACAAAAAAAGAAGCAAACTGTATTAAATATATCAGAAAGAAATGTAGTGTTTTTTAAATGACACTTAATGAAACAATGTGGGTTTATGGAATTGCAGGTATACCGGGAGTGGATGGAATACCAGGCTATAATGGAACAGATGGAATTCCAGGGTTGCCAGGAGAGCCTGGAGCACATGGAAAACGAGGAAAAAGAGGTCAGAACATTCCAGCCATCATACACATGAATGAGTACAGTCAAAAAGCTCTTTAAAGGAACATGTCCCCCTTTCAAACCTCTTCTTGAACACTGAAGGAAGAGGAGAGAGGATTTTACGTCCTACTTCAGTCCCAGCGGGATTCAGAGCAAATCTGAGATCTGCTTCTGAATAAAGTAGGATTCACAATAACAGCTGACTGACAGCTCTGTTCTGAGCCCACGGACATTCTAGAAGCATCGTTCAGCATATCAATTATCAAGAAACTCAGTGAAATTATTTTATTACAAATGACTGAAAACTCTTTGAATAGTTAAGAAATGATTGCATACGTTCACTTTATGTGGTGAGCCCTAACACTAACCTTAGTGTTTTAACCTTATTAAAATCAGCTATTATAAAGAAATAGAATCAAGTTTTCAAATCTCATTCATCTTTTTCTCACTGTATAACTTACACATTTTGAATAAAGAGCACCGAATGAATCTCATTTATTTATATTTTTTGTTTGATTACATTAAATAACAGAGGTGTCACTTTAAAAATGCACACATCTATCGTTATAATGAAAGCATTCGATTGCTTTCTTAATGTTTTTGCTCATTAAGGACAAGATTAGTTGTGTTTGAAAAAAAAAAACATCAAGATCGACATCTTTAGATATTATTATTATTAGTTATGTGTATATGTCTGTTCAAACACGCACTCAAAACCCATTATCCACTTTCGCTATGCTTCAAATCACATGTACAGAATTCATTTGGGAAACAGCGTCTATTTATCACTATGGAGCGTGTTAGCTGACAGTCACATACCGCTTTATGATGGCACCTGTAATGAAAAGGAAAGGGAAACCCCGCCATTTTTATATTTATTTCAAAGTGTTTCTTGCCTAAATAAACTGAAAGCATTGAACAGACTCACATTTAAGAGCAGGGATGGCCCCTGGAGGTTCGACGGTATGGGTTCCATATAGGGAGAAATTGCTCTTTAATATTGATCGCCACCCTTCAGAGAAAGACTGATGGGATGATAGTGGGATAGAGCTGTAAAATACAGGAGAATCCCAGGAAAAACTGGATTGTTGACAGGTATGACCTAAGCCTTACAAACTCAGAAATTAAAATGTACAAAATCTGTCACTGTGGTGGTACTTTTTTCAAAAGGTTCACTTTTGTACCCTACAAGTGGACATTAGTACCTTTAGCATACACTTTTGTAACTTTTAAGGTTCACTTTTGTAGTTTTATGGTACTATGAGGAACACACTTGTACTTTTTGTGTATTAATATGTACCTGTAAAGACATGTTAGGAACAAAAAAATGGTACTGCCCCAGTGACAGATTTTGTACCTTTATTTCTGAGAGTGTACAGTAACTTAATGTTTTAATAATGTCTACACCAACCCTAACCCTTACAGCAACTTATTATTTTATTAATCAAAACACCTACCCAACCCTAAAACTAACACTTACTGAAACTTCACTGTTTATCAATGTTTACACCTACTTCAATCCTAACCCTGGCAGTAAATTATTGTTTTATCAATGTCTACACATACCCCATCCTTAAATCTAACCCTTAGAGTAACTTGCGTTTTGGGGTATGGGGGTATGTCTACACCTACCCCAACCTTAAATCTAACCCTAAGAGCAGGGGTGCTCAACCCTGTTCCTGGAGATCTACCTTCCTGCAGATTTCAGTTTCAACACATATCAAACACACCTGCCTCTACGTCTATCCAACCCTAAAACTAATACTTACAGAAACTTACTGTTTTATTACTGTTTATGTTTACACCTCCCCCAACCCTAACCCTGACAGTAACTTATTGTTTTATCAATGTCTACACCTACTCCAACCTTAAATCTAATCCTTGCACAGGTGTCAATTCCTGTTCCTGCACAGTTTAGTTTCAGCCCTAGTTAAACACACCTGAACAAATTAAATGAGTCCTTCAGTCTTGTTTGAGACCTACAGGTAAGTATGTTGGAGCAGTGATGGAACTAAACTGTGCAGAGCTGTGGCCCTCGAGGAACTGGAATTGACACATGTGCAAGGGTTAGACATAAACATAAAATTGTCATGTCATGTCATTTTCATCCGCTTATCCGGGGCCGGGTCGTGGGGGCAGCATTCTTAGGAGAGAACTCCAGACTTCCCTCTCCCCAGACACTTCCTCTAGCTCCTCCGGGGGGATCCCGAGGCGTTCCCAGGCCAGCCGAGAGACATAGTCCCTCCAGTGTGTCTTGGGTCTTACCCGGAACTGATGCCCGAGCTACCTCAGCTGACTTCACTTCATGTGGAGGAGCAGCGGCTCTACTTCGAGCTCCTCCCGGGTGACAGAGCTCCTCAACTTATCTACAAGGGTGTGCCCTGCCACGCTGTGAAGGAAACTAAAATGAACTTCAACACTGAAAACTGGACTGACACTGTTTCAATTTTTTCATAATGCATGTGAAGCTGCTTTGACACAATCTACATTGTAAAAGCGCTATACAAATAAAGATGAATTGAATTGAATTGAATTGAAACCCATATCGGCCGCTTGTCTCTGAGATATTCAAAAACCCCTTATGAACTCAATTACATGGAGGACTGTGACGTCGCCTGGTATGGCGCAGTCGAGGCCCCACCCTGGAGCCAGGCCTGGGGTTAGGTCTTGTATGGTCGCCAGGTTCTTATGGTTCCCATGGAACCCACCAGGCTAAGCCCAAAGGAACAATGTGGGACCATCCTCCTGCGGGCCCACCACCTACAGGGGGAGCCGTAAGGGGGCGGTGCATTTTGGAACGGGTGGTGGTCAAAGATTAGCACCACGACAACCTGATTGTCAAGCACACAAAAACATAAAATTAAAAAAAGTAATTAAATAGCAAGAAAATATTTACTAAAATGTTTTCAATAAAAAGAGCATAACTGTAAAGTACAATTATTTATTCAATTTCAAAAATGATTCTCTTAATGTATCTTCAAAATGTGTATCTTCAAATATTTTCTATTATGAGAAATATCACTGTGTTAATTTACAAAACAATATGTTTTCATGGCGTGGGTCAAATTTACCCTAATTAGATGCAGTACAATTAATTCAAACAACAACAACAAAGAATACAAAAACAAAATCAAACAGACAATTAAAATTCACTAGTCATGTAGAGCAGCGAATGAATAATTTAATGCTTTTCTGTACCTGTGTGCAGGTCCTTCAGGTGAGAAGGGTGAGCCTGGAGAAAGAGGAGAGCCAGGGTATCCTGGACCCCCAGGACCACCTGGAGAACAGAGTGAACCTTCAAATGATGTTATCATAGAAGGTAATCATCAAATTGTAACAGTGGTGGAAAGAGTACTGAAAAATCATACTCAAGTAAAAGTACCAGTACTTGCCCAAAATGTAGTGCGAGCAGAGTAAAAATATCTGTTGTAAATATTACTCAAAGTATGAGTAAAAAGTAGAGCTTTCGAAAGTGTTTCGAAGAGTATTACGCTGTGAAAAGCTTATTACTTTACATGTAATTGGTGTGTGTGTATGTGTGTGTGTGTAAACGTAACATTCTGTCATGCATTTAGTTATAGTTTAAGGCCATTTCGGTCATCATACAGTAAACAGCCACCACCTACTCACCATTACATGCATCTAAACAGTCTCTGGGTCATTGCATATGAAGATTTTGGACATCTTCTTGGATACTTTTAATGCTTCCAGTTTGCTGCATTTATAAATTGCCATGTCTTGAGGTTCGGTATGATGCAATTTACTTTCTATGTGCAATTTGATTGGACAGGAATCACAGGACTGATTTTTCTAACGCTATCTCACGGCAATTCGTAACTTTTTATTTAGTGGCTAATTCGTATGAATTTGTATGATCTAATTCGTACAATTCAGTACGATTTGCTCATCAACCAATGACGGTTGTGTTTAGGGGTGGGGTTGGGTGCCAGGCCTCCTTTTTTAAATCGTACATTTTCGTACAACTGAACTCAGCCACTAAACTGCCAAAACGTAAAATACTTACGCTTTCTTGTGAGATCAGGCTGGATTTTTCTAATCCCCATAGACAGGACAAAGTAAAGTAGTGACTACAGGTTGAAGGAAAGTAGTGAAGTAAAAGTACCAATACATCGCTAATAATGTACTCAAGGGAAAGTATTTTATTAGTCCACCTTTTTAAGACGACTTACAGTAGTAGATTACACTCCCTGAGAAATAACTACTCAACTACAGTAGTTTGAGTATTTGTAATTTGTTACTTTACACCACTGGATTTTAGGCACAGGTAAAATTGTTCTTTTATGTGCCTTGCATAATATCTGAGAATCTTTTCATAAATGCTTTTGTGGGTGGGATGCACTAATGCTTAGTGGGAAGCACTGTCGCATCACAGCAAGAAAGTTGCTGGTTCGAGTCCTGGCTGGGTCAGTTGGCAGTTCTGTGTGGAGTTTGCATGTTCTCCTCGTGTTGGCGTGGGTTTCCTCCGGGTGCTCCAGTTTTCCCCACAGTCCAACAACATGTGCTATAAGTGAACAGCATGAACTAAATTGGCCATAGTGTATGAGAGTGTGTGAATGTGAGCGTGTATAGGTGTTTCCCAGTACTGGGTTGCAGCTGAAAGAGCATCCGCTGCATAAAACATATGCCAGAATAGTTGGTGGTTCATTTTGCTGTGGTGACTCCTGATAAACAAGGGACTAAGCCAAAGGAAAATGAATATAATTATTTAGTGTAATTGTTTTCAGAGTTCTGCCATTTCTGAAGCTCTTGCACATCTATTGATGACAACAACGTAAATGTGATAAGCTTCTGCTTTAATTTACAGGTCCCCCTGGACCAATGGGACCATCGGGCCCCCCAGGTCCACCCGGTCCCCCAGGTCCTCCTGGGCCTCAAGGGCCACCGAGACACAGGAGCCACAGGGCACATCTTCCTATGGGGAAGGAGTCTGTGGGTGAGTGAGCTGGGTCTGAAAATAACGAAATGGATGAATCATTCTAAGTCATTAAAAAAAAAAGAGAGAGAGAAACATCTTAATCAAATAAATTAAATTAATTAAAATATTCATTTAAATTCAAAAACATTTGTAAGTTACAATTATAATTAGTATTGAACTTGTAATACTGAATTTCCTTAAGCTGTAATGAAAAAAGAAAAAGGTCCCCTTTAGATATTCATTTGACTATATGTAACTGTGTACCCACATCAGTACACAGTGTTTAACCACTTTTTTTCTACAAATAATGTGTTTAGCATATATGGTGTGATGAAATCATGATGTCTTAAAGATATGACAACATGAACACTTTAACACATATATATGATTCAAGCACCAAAATGCAAGGGCAACAAGTTTGTCCAGAAAGAAGCTTTTTTATAATATATTATGAAGCATACTCGCCACTATGTGCTCGCACCAGTAAGGTGCAAACTTTATATATTAGTAATAGAATGTAAAAACACAAAGAAACAAGAGCTAAGAGTCTTTGACCCACAAATTATAGGAATAAAACAGCTTCACTACGTAACGAGACAGTATATTTGTCTGCAATAAACTTCTCTTTAAAAAAATGCTTAAATTCAATCTCTCGCAATGTTATTTAAATTCAGTCAAATAAATGTACGCTAATATTACCATGCAGCATTACATCACTTCTGAATTAGATCTAATGAAAGGGTAGATACAAATAACAAATGAAAAGTCCTTTTTTTAGTCCAGCATATTTATCTATTCAGTCCAACCAGCTTTCAACACCATACCACATAAATTACACTACTATTTTGGTCACACTTTATTTTGATGGTCCGTTTGTTGAATTTAAGTTACATTGCAACTAATTCTCATTAGATTATACTGTAAGTAGACTGTTAGGTTGGGGTTAGGGGTAGGGTTAGTGATAGTTGACATGTACTTGCAAAGTTTCTTATAGTCAGTTAAATGTCTGTTGAATGTCAGTATCAACAGATATTAAGCAGACAGTCTACTAATACTCAAATGGACCATCAAAATAAGGTGTCACCACTATTTTTAGTAGTACTGCCATTCAAAACCCAACAGTCAGCCATGGTAAAGAGATCACATGCAGATATTTTCAAGTAAATACAGATGCATAATACACCATATGCAACATAATGTGTAATATTGATATATCCATTTCATCTTTAGGCCATCTTAATTCGGTCCCAAACGATGACACCCTTAGCCAGAAGGTAGCATCATGGAAGACAAATGGTACCAAATTGTCCTACAGTTTTACTCATGACCACATACAGCCCCTAATAAGCTGCATATCTGACGACGTGTTTGTGTTTGGTTAGACTGTGTTATAAAGTCAGTGCAGAACCCCAGACATCTGATGAAGACGAGCAGCACGTTTGGAGCGTGGATGATGGACACAGCAGTTCATGATGATGAGAAAATATGGGTCGCGGAACATTTCTCAGGTACTGAACATGTAAAAGGCCCATTTACTCTCATGTGCAAGTTCTAATGCTAACCTGGGGTGCGTTTCCCAATCAACGACATAACTCGCGGCTGAACTATCATAGTACGATACAGCATTTGGGAAAAGAACGATGTAGTGACGAGTGTTTCCCAAAACCCGTAGTTTCTCTGTTGCAGATCCATCATTTTAACCACGTTAAGTTATAACTTAAAATGCCCATGATGATGCTCTAAACAGGGTGGATTATATTGTTTTACCCGCACACGTGTTTTAAAAAAAATCCAATATTAGTTTAGGTAAAAATATGCACTCGTTTTTCATATTAATTCACATGTAAATGGCACAAAGAGAGCCTATGTTTCCTTTACAAATATTATTGAGAATATTCCATATTCTATTCTAAAACATAAAATCACTTACAAAAAGCTAACACGTATTCTAATATCACACACATATATAAATAAATAAATAAACAAATAAATAATGAGGCTATTTATTAAGAAATGAAATTCAATATTGATTATTTATTAGGAAATGTAACAAAATCCTACATTAATAATAATGATGATGATGATGATGATTATTATTATTAAGTAGGATATTGTTTATTTATTTAAGTCTACTTTTACAATTTGACATGCAAACTACTGCAGAAATCTTCTATCCAAGAGGCACACGTCATATACAGTACATAATAACCAACTATAAATTAAAAGCATTAACGTATGCTATGTTTTTTGTTTTTACAAGCTTTAAAGACGTAGCCTAAATTCCGCTTTTAAATAATAGGTAACCTAAAGCTTTTGTCATGAGGCTGTATTCAAAATGACATCAGTGTTTTTAAAGTGCACTGCAAAGGGAGCGCAGTCGTAAACATGAAGATCGCTAAAACTGAACTGTAAAGATACTTTGAAAGCAAATTACACCTACGAGTGATAACTTAAATGCTTTTTAAAAAAAAAAAATCATTCCAAGTTTAAATGTTAGAATGTTCTAAATGAATAGAACATATGGGGATAACGGGGAGTAGAACACAGCCAGTGTTTCTTACTACTGTGTTGCTACTGAAGTTGCAAGTGTTTGCAATGCAGTTTGCAAATGTCTGTTGGAACAATGAATTTGGGAAACAGCAAATCAACAAACTATGTTTGTAATGATGCAACTTGCGACCTTAGTTGGTTAAGGATAATGGTTTTCGAAAACAGTAAGACACTGCAAGCAAAAACAAAGTTTTTAGCCTTTTTGGCTTTTCATAGTTTTTTTCCCATAATATTCACCTCAGCAGTACTCACCTAGACCAAGAACTTTACAGAGGGATTTGTTTATATATCATGTGCTTGATTATATACAACATTTTATTCTGCAATCAATCAATCAATCAATCAATCAATCAATCAATCAATCAATCAA
>CAIGQQ010037491.1:1061656-1075980 GCA_903798035.1 Danio albolineatus | reverse complement strand
CAATCAATCAATCAATCAATCAATCAATCAATCAATCAATCAATCAATCAATCAATCAATCTTATATTTAATAGTTAGAACTATTATTTACAATAACTATAAATACAACCCCAAATCAGAAAAAGTTGGGACAGTATGTAAAACACAAATGAAAAGAAAGTAGTGATTTCCAAATTTACTTTGATTTGTATTTCATTGCAGACAACATGAACACAAAATATTTCATGTTTTGTCTGGTGAATATTTCATTTGTAAATATACATCCTTTCCTGTCATTCAGACCTGCAGCACATTCCAAAAAAAGTTGGGACAGAAGTGGTTTAGGGCTAGTAATCAGGTTAATAAAATAATGATGTGAATTGAAACAGGTGATGTCAACAGGTGACTAATTATAATTTGGTACAAAAGCAGCCTCCAATAAAGGTTTAGTCCTTTAGGAGCAAAGATGGGCAGATGATCCTCAGTTCGCCAACAAATACGTGAGAAAATTATTGAAATGTTTAAAAACAATGTTCCTCAAAGAAAGATGGTAAGACATTTGGATAATCCCCTTTAACAGTGCAGAACATCATTAAAAGATACAAGGAATCTGGAGGAATTTCAGCGCGTAAAGGACAAGGACGCAAGCCTAAGCTGAACTATCATCACTGATCCCTCAGCATAAAGAATTGGCATTTATCTATAAGCAATATCACCACATGGGACTACTTTGGCAAACCTTTGTCAATACCACTCTACAGTATGCAGTTACTTCCACAAATGCCAGTTAAAACTGTACTGTGCCAAAAAGAAACCCTACGTTAACGGAGTCCAAAAGCACTGTGGACTTTTCTGGGCTCGGGAGCATTTGGGATGAACCATCACACAGTGGAAACGTAACTGGCCTGCCTGCAGTCCTGACCTGTCTCTAATAGAGAATGTGTGGTGCATTTTGAAACGAAAAATGTGACAATGAAGACAGCGTACTGTTGCCCATCTTAAGACTCGTTTTCAAAAAGAAAGGAAAACATTACACCTGAAACACATCCTCACTTGGTGTCCTCAGTCCCTAAATGTCTTTTAAGTGTTGTTAAAAAGAATGGCAACATTACAAAGTGGTAAATACTTGACTGTTCTAACTTTTTTGAAACGTGTTGCAAGAACCAAAATGGTATTTTTTGGTTTTTGGATGATTCAAAATGGGATGTGTTTATAATGTGTGTATTGTCTTATACAGTATATGTGTGTATTGTCTGCAATGAAATACAAGTCATAGTAAATTTAGAAATCACTTCTTTATTTGCGTTTTCCATACTGTATTAACTTTTTTTCTGATTTGGGGTTGTAAAATTAATCAATAAAAAAGCAATATTTGAACCTGACTTCATCCAATATTCATATTGTTATGCTCGATATATGGAAACTAATGCATTTTAATAACATTTTAGAAACACTTTCATTCCTTAAAATATTCAAAATACATGTCAAAATGATTTTCTGTGGTATCTGACATCAAATCCTGTTATTATTACTATTATACCGTACCTGGAACATGGTTTCTTCATGCTTGTAGTTTCCTCCATTTTATGTTTCATATATGTTTTTCAGGTCGCCTAATAAAAGAGTACAACAGTATCGCAGCCTTCCAGAACAGCAGCAGCGAATCCATTGATGTCCGGAGGTTTTTCCAGGGTTGTGGACATGCTGTCCATAATGGCTCCATATACTACCACATCGCTGGAACTTCCAATATTGCCAAGTATGGTTAAAGCTGAGCAAAACTCGTTGACAATTCAAACATGTGACTTTAGAACTAGCATCTCAATTATTTCATTGCATGTGAGTCGCACACAAGCATACACATTCTCACAACACACTGAATAAATGCAGTTCATTTAAACTTAATTATGCAATTGCTCAAAAAGTGAGAATCTAACAATGCATCAAAGCCAATGTTGTTACTAATTGTTCACATGTTCAAGACTGTGATAATAGGAAAAAAAAGTCCACAACTGGATTTACGTCATTTTGTGGCAAATATACGTCATTTTGTGTGTGTGTTTTTCACCAAATCAGTGCCATCAATTGTGAATTTGGCAATTAAAGAGTTAAAATCCTGTTTTTTTTTTTAAACATTTAGTAGTTTTGATCATGACTGAGGTTGATTAACAGTTTTTATGCAAAAAATAATAATAATAATAATTAATTAAATAAATAAATTAATTAATTAATACATTAATAAATTAATAAATTATAAATTAATACATAAATTTTACAGCAGTTTAAATTAGTGGATGGAAATTAAGAATATATTTTTTTAATGTTTTTTTTTTTTTTGTTCAGTTTTGTTCACCAGCACAGAACAATTGCTGAAATAACGCCATCAACTTTAAATTCAAGCACTTTAAAAGACCTATGTTTGTTTTTAAGTACTTCCCAGGCCTTGGAATCATTTGTCTGATATTCAAGTACTTTCAAGAAGTGTGGGAACTCTGCAAAATAGAAATTACCATTAGGCATTGCTAATCATTCCGTAACATATTCTATTCTCCAATAATCCCAGGTTTGACCTTCAGACGAAGATCTTACACACGCTGAGCATTGAAAACGCTCTCTATCACAATCTGTCCTACTTACTCCAGAACTCAAAGACCTACTTCAAACTGGCAGCGGATGAGAACGGCATGTGGATCGTGTTTGCCTCAAACATTGACGACAACATCATGGTCGCGCGACTGGATGAGAAAACCTTCTCCGTCAGCACCTACATCAACACCACCTACCCCAGAACCAAAGCCGGCAGCGTGTTCGTCGCCTGCGGCATCCTCTATGTCACAGATACCAAAGACACCAAGGTGACGTTTGCCTTCGACCTCCTCAAGGAGAAGCCGGTTAGCGCCAGTGTGGACCTCAGGGCTCCTGGAGGGGTTCTGTCTATGATTTCATACAATCCTAGAGACAAACATCTCTACATCTGGGACAGCAGCTACGTCAAGTCATACCAAGTCCAGTTCCTTTCTGATAGTAATCAAGAATCTGTCAAGTAGCGGTAATCATTTGTGTTTTGTCGGTTACTGTCGGTTTGTCAGTTAAAAAATGAATCAAATCTACAGTTCCCTAAAGTGTTGTTCCACTCAAAAATTTATATTATGTTTATAATTATTCACACTTATGTCTTTCCAAAACCAACAGACCTTTGTTTGTCTTCAGAACACAAATTATGATATTTTAGGAGATATCTGAGAGCTCCCTCATCCTCCATACACAGCAAGGTGCCTGACTTTTTCAGTCAAGTAAGGTACCAAATAAATCCTCAAAACAGACCATATTCCTTCAGTGGTTCAATCGGAATATTATCAAGCTACGACAGAGGGGGGAACTTAATTAAAAGTACCATTACTTGCCTAAAAATGTAGTGCGAGTAGAGTAAAAGTACCTGTTGTAAATATAACGCAAAGTAGGAGTAAAAACCTTTCAAAAGTACTCAATAGTAGTGAGTATTACGCTGTAAAAAGATGATGCATTTACATGTAATTTGTGGATGTGTGTAAACGAAACATTCTGTAGTGCATCTAGTTATTGCCCAGCAGGCACACAACATCATAAGATGCTAAGGCCCCGTTTACACTAGTGCGTTTTAGTTTTAAAACGGCGTTTTAGCATTAAAACGATCCGCGTCCCCACTAGCGTTTCACCCAAGCGTCTCTCAACAGATCTTCGTCCACACTACGCCACTAGAAATGTATATCACGTGACCATTCGCGCACTCTGGGCATGCGCGTTCAAGTGTAAACAAGAAGCATGTGTCTCGCTCGGCATTTGGTTATTGTTAGTCAACAAACGCTGGTTGAACGATGAACGCGATGGTAAAGAAAGCAAGAGAGGTCTTTTTGAGGACAGACGATAAGGTTGAGTTGTTACTTAAAGTAACAAATGAATATAAAACATCTATGGCTATCGAAAATACAGTGTTTAAAGTGAAGACTGGTCTGCCGTCTGCCGGTGACATTATAGCCATGTGCGCTTGATGAATAAGTGAAGGATACGCAATGACCCAAAAGCCCCAATCACGTAGCGAATCTCAGCAGCCACGCCTCCGTTTTTAAAGGTCTCCGTTTTCTTCCATCTACACTGAGACGCATCAGCAGCAGCGTTTTAGAATGAAAACAGCCTCTCCAGCGCTTCCAAAACTTTCTGTTTTTGCGCCTCGAAATCTCCGGCGTTGTGTGGACAGATGGCGTAACCGTAGCAAAACTTATGCGTTTTAAAACGAAAACGCACTAGTGTAAACGGGGCCTAATTTTAGGTGAGATTTTGGTTGTGAGGTGACCAAAATTCACTGTCTAGCCAGTGTCTAAGGACAACGCTATTTTGACGTCCAATAATGATGTCAAATGACATAGATTTTGGTTGATTTTAGGTTGTATAAGAAAGTGACCAAAATCCAGCGTCGAGCCAACATCTTAAACCAACGTCATATTGACGTCAAATACTGACATTTATTCATAATTTGTGGCAACCAAAATCCAACATCTGATAGACGTCGTAGAGGTAACATCATTAAATGTTCATATTAGGTTGATATCAGGTTGACATTGACATCGACCTGACACTGGGTTCTGATGTCAACCTGATTTTCATTTTCAAATAAAATGCAACGTCTCCACGACGTTGGGGTACAACGTCAACCTGACGTCTTGTTGTCGTCTTATGCCTACTGGGTGTTTAGGGCAATTTCGGTCATCATACAGTAAACGTCTGTCATCTTCTCATCATCAAATGCATCTTAACAGTCTCTGGGTCATTGCGTGTGAAGATTTTTGACATCTTCTTGGACACTTTTAATGCTTCCTCTGTGTGTGATTTGATTGGACAGGAATCACAGGACTGATATTTCTAAAACCCATAGACAAGAGAAAATAAAGTAGTGACTGCCGGTTGAAGGAAATGAGTAGAGTAAAAGTACTGATACAGCACTAATAATGTACTTACAGGAAAGTAAAAGTCTACATTTTTTAAAACTATTTAGTAAATTACAATTTCTGAGAAAAACTAAGCTACAGTAATCGTAGTATTTGTAATTAGTTACTTTACACCACTGGTGACAGTGTGCATGGAACATGTATTATCTGACAGAACCATGTCACATTAACACATAACAGATCTTTTTTTATAGTTATTATTGAGAAATTAATTTGCCATCATCGTAAAATGATGAAATAAATCCCCTATAAAATAACTTTTTATAGTGGAAAATAAAAAGAAAATATATATATTGACAATAATTTATTTTCAAAAATGACAACTGTCGTCGTAATCTTTACAAACCGCAATACATTCTTGGCATATTAAACATACTACTTTCTGTCCAATATTGGTAAAGAAGTATTTTGTTGTCGATTCTTCCTTAAACAAGGCATTCAGAGGCAACATTTTTTGCCTCACTCATTTTCACTTTATATAATACCCCAGAGCACCTTCTAATTCTATTGTTGGCGCTATACAGCATGCTATACTGCCATCAAACGGCATTATCTTGTAATATCATCTTACTAATTCTGAAATCAAACCATTACTCAGAAGCAGCGTTTTAAAAATTGCATGCCAGATGAAGGTGTTCAGTGGGCCGCAACTGTGGGCTGTAGTTTGCCCTCTCTGAGCTATGAAAATACTTTTGTGCGCACATTTAAAAAAAAAAAAAATTTTTTTGAATCAACTGTTTCTTTTTCTCAATGTCACAATAAGACTCATGTCCACAAACACTGTGCAGTGATGCAACTTCCTCTGTTTGAAACAAAGCACATTTCAGATAATACATCAGAGCCGCGATCAAGTAGGCGTAATATGTGAATGTGCGCAATATACTGACACTGAGAAGAAACTCTTGAATATAGTAGTTATTTTTGCTTTATGTGTGGACAAAAATATTCTCATAGCTTGTTTTGAGGACTTTTTTGGTACCTTTCTGGAATCTGAATGAGTGAGGAAACATACCGTCTATGGCGGATGGGAGAGCTCTCAGACTTCATCTGACATACCTTAATTTGTGTTCCGAAGACAAACAGACGTCTGAGGGGTTTGGAATGACATGAGGGTAGTGACTAATACCAAATGAAACTTTTGGGTGAGCTAACGCTACGTTCGATGAGAGTATACACGACCTGACCTAAGTCTTGTCGCCTTGTCTAAATTTTAGGAACAACAAACGAGAACTTGTCTTCTAGTTGATCATTTGGTATCAGAAGGGGCTTATACTGTATGAAAGGCAAAGGCCTCTACAGATTATGCGTATTTTACAAAAGAAAAATATGATCATGCCTTGTTTTTATATTATTAGGACAGTAAGGTCTAACTTTAATTAGACAAAAATTCTGTCATTTAACAGAAATAATGTACAGTTTAGAATATAAAGTCATGGTACAGTGGAAAAAGAATATTGTGTATGACTCCCATGAGCTTGGAGGACTGCATCCATACATCTCTGCAAAGACTCAAATAACTTATTAATAAAGTCATCTGGAATGGCAAAGAAAGCGTTCTTGCAGGACTCCCAGAGTTCATCAAGATTCTTTGGGTTCATCTTCAATGCCTCCTCCTTCATCTTGTCCCAGACTTGCTCAATAATGTTCATGTCTGGTGACTGGGCTGGCCAATCCTGGAACACCTTGACCTTCTTTGCTTTCAGGAACTTTGATGTGGAGGCTGAAGTATGAGAAGGAGTGCTATCTTGCTGACGACTTTGCCCTTTCCTGTGGTTTGAAATGTAATGGGCAGCACAAATGTCTGATTTCAGTGAGAATCTTGGGTTCCAGTAGGACTTCTGCAGTATTTGTGATCATTAGTATGCAGTTCAAGTGATAATCCATCAGAAAAATCTACCTTCAGCCACTTTTCCAAATGATCAACTAGAAGTTAAGTTATTAATTGTTGCTCTTTCAACTGGGATCAACGACAAGACATTTGTCTGGTAGTGTATGCCTAATTTACTTCTTGAAATCACTTCAAACACTGACCCAAAGATTCAAATAACTTCTGCGGATCTCCAGCTGTGGTTGTTGGACATTTTTTGGATACTCAAATCATCCTCCTAACAGTGCTAAAGATAGTCAACAGTCCTCTTCTGGACTAATTTATTACACTTTTCTGCAAAACACACAGATCTGTTCTTTGGTTTTACCCATTTTGAGTGAGTTTCTTTGTGTTTAGAGGCCTGTGAAAATGTCTTTACCAGGGGCAGACAGAATCTGCTGACTTTTTTTTTTGGTATTACTGCACAGAATTTTGAAAAACAAACAGCAACTATGCCATGTTTGAACACTTAAATTGATTAGATGCATTTTTGTAAACCCCATAACAAGTAGGTGATAGTAAATACAGGTGTAAATGGGGTTGAAAAAATCTTGAACTTGACCACTTTCAGTCACTTCCAGCGAAAACACATTTAATTGGATTGCTTTTGTGTGTATGGAACAATTAGATGCATTTAAATGCATGTTAATACCAGGTGGAAACAGTAATGTGCATACCTGCCAACATTTGTCTCTGAAATATCAAGAGTCGGCGGCGATTGGATACTATACCAAAGTTGACGACCAGGGGGTGTTATAGACGTATAAAAGGCAAATGTCACTAGATTATGCTTATTTTAGCAAAATAAAATATGATCATGCAATTAGGACAGTAAAGTCTGACTTTGCTTAGACAAAAGTCTTGTCACTTAACAGAAATAATGTACAGTAAAGAACATAAAGTCATGGTGCAGTTGAAAAAAAGTTAATATTGTGCATGACTCCCATGAGCTTGGAGGACTGCATCCATACATCTCTGCGATGACTCAAAGAACGTATTAATAAAGTCATCTGGAATAGCAAAGAAAGCATTCATGCAGAACTCCCAGAGTTGAAGATTCTTTGGATTCACTATCAATGCCTCCTCCATCTTACCCCAGACATTATCAATAATGTTCATGTCTGGTGACTGGGCTGGCCAATCATGGAGCACCTTGACCTTCTTTGCTTTTGTGATCGGATACTATACCAAAGTTGACGACCAGGGGGTGTTGTAGACTGTCCCAAAAAGATAAGGACCAGGTGTTGGGGATGGGAATGTGTGGAATAATGGGAGTGTTCCTGGAGAAAAAAAAACGGGAGGGTAGCGGGAGATGAGTCTGAAATACGGGAGACTCCCAGGAAAAAAAACTGTTGGCAGGTATGATGATGTGTCTATGTGACAACTTGCTGAGAATTATTTTCGTGGGTTAGATAGTTTAAATTAAATATATTTATTTCTATTATCAACACATCCATAGTTTTATGATTTGAAGCCTAAATAGTAAATGCAGTAAACACACACCAGATTCTGTTTTACTTGTGTCAGGTTAAGTCCAATATCAACATGTAAATGTATAATTACAACACCCCCTCCCTCAAAATTACATCTTTGCGAATTTTTGACATCAGCTTCAAGCCTAAAACGTTGCTACTAAAAGTTTGTAATGTTAGAAGTATTTAACAGAATTTGTACTTTAAGTAATTGGTGCAAAAAAGCTATTTCTTTCTTTATAAATGTCACTTGTTTTTGATAATTGTTATTAATGTGATGCCATTCAAATCTGACTTGTCTTCCAAATCATTGTGGGCTACTATATTTATTTATTTATTGGTCTCATGTTTATGCTGCATTTTCTTCTTTTTAGCTAATATTTTGATCGGATTTCTTGCAATTTTTATTCCTTGTTGCTAATTGCCTTTCCTGTTTTTTCTTCATTACTCTTAATATATTCAACAACATGTTCACAAACCTAAATAATACTGCATCGTTTAGTATACAGTTGAAATCAGAATTATTAAAAATTTTCCTGCAAAATTTTTAAATATTTCCCAGATGATGTTTAACGCAGCAAGGAAATTTTCACAGTATGTCTGATAATATTTTTTCTTCTGGCGAAAGCCTTATTTGTTTTATTTCAGCTAGAAAAAAGCAGTTTTTATACATTTTTAAAAACATTTAAAAGTCAAAATTATTAGCCCCTTTTAACTATTTTCTTTTTCAATAGCCCACAGAACAAACCATCAGTATACAATAACTTGTCTATTTAGCCTATCCTGCCTAGTTAACCACATTTACATTAAGCCTTTAAAAGTCACTTTAAGCTGTATCCTAAATAATTTCTAGTTATTAAAGTTATGCGTTATTAAAACTATTGTGTTTAGAAAAAGAACGTGCTAAAAAAAATCTTCTCTCCGTTAAACAGAAATTGGGGAAATAAATAAACAGGGGGGTTAATAATTCAGGGGGTTTAATAATTCTGACATCAACTGTATGAACTGCTTTTATATTATGATTATTGTATGATTTAGTTATTTTGACGTCAACCAGACGTATAAAAAAATATTATATATATAAAAAATGTATTAATGAACTCAACGTGGGAATCAATCACATACTGTTAATATGTACGAGTCAGATATTATTTGATTTACACCGCATGCATGTACACGTATATGCAAATCCTGAAATAAACCCTGAAATGTGTCTAAAATCTACAAACGTGTGTTTTGCGAGTTAACAGAGCGAAAGAGAAATGATTTAATTCAAATAAAAAGAATTTATTCAACTTACAAAGGTAAAACTTTGACCATGACAGAACTACCTGTTGTTTCCTTCGGGGAAATATCGACCAGTGTTTTTGAGGAAGGGAGGGGGTTTGCATTTTTCACACACGCAGACGGATCAGGCTGTTCAATAAATACACATCAGACCATCGGTTGAACATTTAAAATTACGTACAGTTGACATGGCGCCCAGCAAATCAGACAGAAACACAAATATGATCTGAATAAATACCACATGTACGTCAAACCAAAGATACGACTATTCCAGCAGTTAAGATCAAATAAAAAAAAACAAATAAAGTAAAAGCATTATTGTGTTTGTACAAGCTATCGTAGTATTTCATTTATATATATATTTATATTTATATATATTTATTCCTTTAAAACTATTTCCACTTGTAACTACTCGGCCACACACAGCCAGACATTCATTTGTAAATAACAGTTTCCTCTAATAGAGCTTTTACCACACGAGATCGGTATTGTTTCCCCAGATCTGAGTGCAAATATTTAGAAGAGATAAAACATGAAAAAATAAATATGTAAATAAATAAAACACAAAGCTATTCAGTGTTGCACTTTGATCCCAGATGTCTAAAACATACCTTACATTCCTAAAAGTTAAATATAAATACGACACGTTTTGTAAAAGAACGAACGAACGAAAAAACAAACATTTTGTGCAAAAAAAACGAAACGAAAACAAAACCAGATCTGAACTGAGGATTTTTGAGGGCTTTGACGGATGAAAAAGTGAAACACGTCATTTCCAGGAGCAAGTGCCATCGTCTCGCGTGGAATGTTTGCGTGTCGACAGCAGCGTGCGCATTTGTGTGTGTCTGTGTGTGTTTTGAGTGCGTGTGCGTGTGGCAGGGAAGGGTTGTGTCTCTGGGACCGTGGCGAACCGCCGGGCCACCAGGGTACTGTGCCATTTTACACTCCGCAAATACATTAGCAGCCAAGGAGAAAACGTACAGTAAAAACAAAAACCCCAACAACTGGACTTACACTGAGAGCAGAAGCACAGTGCTGGTATTTTTAGATGCTAAAATGAGCACAAAATGAAGACGCACACATACACACTTAAAAATGGAGCTTTGAGCACTTTTACAGAGCACGACCAATAACCTGGGAATGGAGTGCGATGACTCAAACAGCTCATGCATACGGCTTTTCCTACCGACACGTTATCCGGAACGCGTTCTCCGGAGTCGATCGTTCAGTAATCGAGAGACCTCGGCGTGTTTTATTTTTTTCCGTGGGGCGAGGTGCGAGATATTTGTAACCGGTTTTACGATTCACAGCTAAGGAAACGCAGAGGTGTCGATGAAAGCGTTAAGTGTTCCGGGGGCCGCTCCGCCGTTAGAGGATCTGGAATATACTGGCCGGAATGTTGTAGCGATCAGGAAGCACCCTCATCTTCAGGGTCCCATCAGCGCCGCATGTGAAGATCCGATTCCCCGGGCAGGTTTCGATCTGCATCACGCCTGCGCCGATGTTGCGGAATATGGACTGTTTTGCGTGTTCGGTGCTGAACGAGTGCATGAGGCCGTGACCCGCCAACTTCCAGACCTGCACAAGAACAGAAGTACTATTATTAGCTGTGTTCAGGAACTTAACTTTAGGTCATATTTCACTTAAATGGGTGCTCATAGGACAGCATATATACAGCATTATAGTCATACACAGCAAAAAACAACAGCTTGTTCAAGCTACTTGTTTAAAATAAGTTGAAACAACACAGTTCTTGACACGAGACACAGTGGTAACTCAGCACTACACAGTTTAGTTCCAAGCCTGCTCAAACACACTTACTTGTAGGTTTCAAACAAGTTTGAAGGATTCAATTAGTTTGATCAGGTGTGTTTGAAGAGCCCCTATTATGGGTTTAGAAAATGAGCTTGCATGCAGCGTGTAACACAGCTCTAAGAGAAATGAAATATACGGCTAATATAAGGCTTAAATCTGAAAGTGCACAGTGTTTAAAACTGCTGATTCATCTATAAAAGAGTCGACTCATAGTGCCTCAAATGAATCTTCTTAATAACGAGTCTTTAGCCAATTCGGCGTGATTAAACTTAAGCCCCGCCCATCTGTGCATGCGCAAACCTGGGAAAATTTGAAACCCCCAGCCCCGCCCACAAACACAGTGGCAGGAATTTAAAAAAAAAGAAGAAAAAGAACCAGTCTTGCCAGATTAGGCGATATTTCCACCTAATTGTACGGTAGGTAAAAACCTTTTGGATAGGGTTTGGGCTGGAATCAGTCAGCTACATCTGGCAACACTGAACAGAACATTGTAGCAGACGCCGGTTAAATCATGTCGCGAGACGCTGTGCTCAGCTGAATATTATTGGCAGTGTGCAGATAAACCAAAGATGAAACTGTGAAGAGTCAGTGGTTGAGGTTTATTTTTGAAAAAATGCCTCAGCGTTTTAGCCCAGCCTTGTGCTAAGTTCCATATCACAAATGCTTCTGGAATTTATACGCTTATAACGAGGGGATTTGTCGGCCGTCTTTTAAAGGAAGGATCAGAATTATTGATGTAGACTATTGATGTATGCAGGGGCGGACTGGCTAAAGGGAGCACCGTGAATCTGGCCTGCACCCTCTATACAACCTCTCCTTTGCCGCGATCGCTGCACCCCGCTCTTCACTTTTGGATCGCTTAGTTGGCCTGATGTATAATAACTTTCACGGCTGAAAATACTGCAAGTCCCCCCTGGGTGTATGGGACTTTGGAGAGCTTGGCAAGAACTTTAGAGTGCACACGGACCAGTTTCTTCCTCCATTTCACAAGTGTAAGTGCGTGCAATTAAAACGGTTGCCTTATTTTTTTCTCTAGCTTGCAAATGATGTATTTAATTGTGTTTTGTTACTGGTAACCGCTTGTACTGTATCTGGTTAACTTCTTATATTCTCGTATCGATCTAAGTCTAAAGCCACGTTGAAAACACGGCGCCTGTCGCTTTGTTTACGGATTAAAATGCATTTGTGAGCTTGTGTTCCTCTGCTGTTTGTCATTGCTATGGCAACCATCAGCTGTTCCTACACACGTGCAGGGGTCAAGTTTCATGATAGTTCAGCTTTTGCCACTGTGTGCATTAATACTGAATGTGTGACACTGTTTTTACATATGGTTAACAATAGAGCATATGCTGGGAGAGCAGGGGGTAAGGTTCGGGCAAAGGTGTCTGAATAACACTAGTACAGTGATGTTAATAACTACTGTGAATCGTGTTTCGGGCAACCGCCACGAGAACGGGGGTGGGGCATGGTTTTTCAGGAGAACAGGGAGGGTGGCGTTTGATGGGTCTGAAATACGGGCATCTCTCGGGAAAAACAGGAGTGTTGGCAGGTATGCTCGTACATACACTATACACTCAGACTACTTCAATATTGATAAGCCGTGGTGGGTATTTCTCATGCTAAACGATGTCGACTAAATCACAACAGACTGGGTCATCGGTCTAATCAGCACAGATTAGCATTGTAGTTTGGGAACAAATGAATCGCTGAACGATTCATATAGGAGTCGCTGGGATAATTAGGTAAAAATAAATGCATAGTATAAAGACAATGAAAGTGTTTATTGAGCTTGCATATCAGACTGTTGTTGGAGACCCCCAAAACCAAAATATGACCCTTTTTAATGTATAATAGGGGCTCTTTAATTAGTCTTGGACCTAAATTGTCCAGAGCTGTGGAACTGAGTTGGACCCCCCTGACCTAAATGATCTCATCATATTTCTAGAAAAATATACCTTCATGTTCCCTTCAGCCGAACCAGTGACAAAGAAGTCCTCGCTGGAGTCCATGGCCAGGGCTTTGATGGCAGAATCATGTGCCTGGAATGTGTTCAGCAGTTGCCTCTGACGAATGTCAAAAACACAGACGAACCCCTTCCTGCCGCCCGTTATGATCAGCTGCTGCTTAGGAGCGTACTGAAGAACGGTCGCACCATTCTCATGACACTGGAAGGCTGGACACAGAGAAAATACTACATTACAACCAGGGTATCTGCAGAGCTTTTAAAATCTAATTAAATTACTTTTTTTTTAAAGAAACTATTACAGTAAATACAGATATTAATAAAATCTTTATATAGAAAGTAGTGATGGGAAGTTTGAATCATTTTACTGACTCTGACCTTTGAGTCTCGTTCATCGAGTTGGACGAATCTTTTTTTAGTCATTTCGTTGAATTTGCCAAAATAACATTAAAATGTTATAAGATGCTTCCAAAAACATCTATAACTAGCCCTAACTTTGATCACACTACAGGTTATAACTTGAATACTACTGTACAATGCAATGCTACAAAAATAAAGGAAATAATCCTTCATTGACTACCTGGTGTTTTATCTATGATTAGCTCTGCTCACCTCTTTTAGCATTTCTTCAAATTTGAGCTGTTCGTTCACCTGACACTGACAGTCCCATATGAGCTTAACCAAAGCACACAGTCTGATACACTCATGATTAGTTTACCTTTTGAGTCTTCAGGTTTTTCAGTCGTTCGTTCATCACGTGACAGCATGTAAAAAGATGACTAAAACCCGAGGACTCAAGAGATGAACGAATCAAATCTTTTTCCAGCTCTAAATGCATATGATTGGCTTCTGTCTTTCACGTGATGAACGAACGAATTTAACCGAAGACATGAGAAATGAACGGATCAAATCTTTTTCCGGCTCTGACTGCATATGATTGGCTTCTGTCTTTTATGTGA
>CAIGQQ010037491.1:1035047-1061178 GCA_903798035.1 Danio albolineatus | reverse complement strand
ATATTATATTATATTATATTATATTATATTATATTATATTATATTATTAATTGTATACTAACTAGTAAAATTAAATTAGAGAGTTCTCCAAGTGTAATTTTTACTAGTTATAATCAATACGTAGAGCTTTCTGGCAATGTTATTTGCAAGAAGTAAATAAAATAGAAAAACTATTCTATTATACTGTTAAAAATTTAATTAAAAATTAAAACTTTTAGGCTAAATCAACATGTCATACAATTCTTATTTATGGCTAAAAACACACTATTATTATGACAAAATTTTATTTTGTTTCTAAACATCATAAACTGTCAATAATAATTGCGTGACTCAAAAACAAGGCGCTTACCAGATAGGGCTTTGGGTTTGAGGAGGTCTGATTGACTTGCCAGAGGCTCAAAAATCCCTCTCCATCTGCAACGCCACACTGCAGAGAGATTCAAATGAATGGACAAATTTAGTATTTTCAGCAGCAGATTGCATAATGAGTCAAACAGAGCACAGAGGAGACAACAGGATGAGCTATGGTGAACAGATGTGCTGCTGTACTGGACTCATTACATAAGACCACTGACATCAATTATACAGTACATCAGTAAGAGTATTCTAAGGTCAAAACATTTGTCCAGTGGATTATACCACATTTCTATGTTTGTATTTTTAGTAAATGTGGTCTAAAACATTAAATCTATTTGCTGTTGTCATCTTGTTGATGATCTTGTTGTCAGTGAGCTATATTTAAATTGTATACAGCTTCATAAATGCATAAAATTGTCATTAGTAATTAAAACAAAACAGCAATTGAAGACAAAAAGTGTATAAAAATAGAAATATTAATTGCATGTTTGAATGTACATATTGAATTTAATTGAACATACAGTGAGATCATTTTTTTTTTATATTGTTTTATAAATTCTGTGACAAATATATGCATTTATATAAATTACATTCAGTAAATATTGTTTGCTTTTGTCATTATTAAGCATAATTTAAATAATCACATTACATTACAGATGCATATGGTGGAATTCACCATAATGCAATAGTGCATACTATACTATACTATACTATACTATACTATACTATACTATACTATACTATACCTTAAATATTTTTAAGGCAAATTAATATTTAACCTTAATAATTAATTTTTTCCCTTTATTCTTCCTTTTAGATGCATTGATTTATTTAAACATTATTTAAACATATACTACAGTTTAAAGGGGTCTATTTTAATGATAATGAAGGCTCAAAGTCTAAAGCACATGGTGCAAAAGCATTTATGGTGTCCGAATCCAAATCTACTTTTGCTATTTCAAGGACAGAAAAATACAGTTTGCGTCCTGGTGCTTGGCCTTCGGAAAAACTAAATGCTTCACTAGCGAGAAAACAGTTAAACAGACAATCTGAAGTGTGAGGATAAAGAACGAGCCTCCTCCATTCAGCCTCTTTACTGTCTCTTTCTCTCTTTCGTGATTAGGAAACCAATGTTGTACAGACCCCGCTGAAGACCTCCATTATCCCACACATTTGATTACATTTGTTAAGCACAAAGATTTGTTTCAAAACAATTTTTAAGCTCAGTTCTAATAATAAATAAACAATAATAACAAAGTGTGATCATAAAATATCCAAACACACGTCATATGCCCCATATGGTCCAAAAACCTGACAAAAACCTGACAGGTGGACAAATCTACGCTTGTTTTTAATAAAACAAATATAAATATGCATATAATAAATAATTTTTTATTCCTTTAATTGAAAAGATTAATTGTCTTGATTATTCCTTTAATTGTAAAGGTATTTGCGTATTGCTGTACATTCCGTGTGTATTAAGCAATGCGTAAGCGTTTAAGTACCACAACTAACATGCTCTGCACTGGACTTTAGACCTGCTTTGAGCTAGTCTAATGCACAGTCTATTTTAGCCCCTTAAAATAGCAACGCACCAACAATGCGCCTTAACTCGCCTGTTTTTTTAGATCGACACACCCATGAGCCCAAGTGACACTAATGGATATGCTTTTTACACAATATGGCGTAAAGCAAGAAAATATCTATAATTGTGCCAGTCTGAAAATGGCAAGACATTGCTGCAAGCACGTCTTGCGCCTTATTGCGCAAAAAAAAGAGAAATCCCTCCTATATGCTGGGAGAACATGCTGATTTTATTTTAAATATAAATATCTGTAACATTATAAATGTCTTTAGTGTCACTTTTGATCAATCCAATGCATCCTAATAGAAGCATTAATTTCCAATCTTGACCTAAACTATTGAACAGCGTGTACTGAGTAATGAAAAAAGGTAATGAAGCTAAATAATTTTGCTTTAACACCTTGTTGCCCTGTGAGTTGAAGTAGAGGCGAGTGACTCGAGCGTTTCCAGCCTGTCTGAAGCAGATGAGCTGCTGTGGACGATTCCACTCAAACATCCGCACGCTGCCATCCTGAGCTCCTGTCATATCTGTAAGACAAAAACAAACATGAACAAGTCAAACAGGGTATTTATCCAAATCCAAAGCGTGCATTCGGAACCCTAACTCATGAGGTTGTGGATCAGTAGGTTGTGTAGAGACAATATAGCTATAGACAGAGTAAACCGAAACAGTGACTTTTGAGTTTCTTTTTCATTTCGCCTCACAAGAATAAAGAATAAATTATGTTTAAATAAATGTTTGTGTCTGTTAATACTTTTCTTTTTGTTTGTTTGTTTGCTTAGTAATGTAATTGTATTAATTGTATATAATTTTTACTCATGTTTCAGAAGTTCAGTATCATTTTTATTTATGAATTTATTATTAATTTATTCAAAACTGCATAAGTTATAGTATACACTATTGCATTTTTAGAAATTCCAATATATGTATTTGTAATGTTGTGCAATTATGTAAATTATGCTTAATTATGACAGTGACAAACAGGATTTAACAAAAGGTCATTTATTTAAATTCACACGTATGTTTAGAGAAGCTATAAAAGAAATGATTTCACTGTATATGTCAGGGTTCTGCCACTCCGGTTTAGTAAATTCTTGTTTTGGTGGCAGAGTCCAGACACTAGTTCTGTCTTGTCCTGTGTGTTGTGCTCGGCTCGAGTTTTCTCAGGTCGAGCACTCATCTTCTGTCATTGTGTGTCTGTATGGGCGCCGTCGTGAGCGCGCTCAGACCATGCGCACTACCGCTTGATGCACAAGGTCTGTGCGTGCTTGGGACACATGCTCTTGTACTCGTGTTTGTGTTTTGTTCTGTCGGCATCGCACTGTTTCATTTTCAGCGTCTCAGTCTGGTTGGTTTTGGTTTCAGTTGGCGCTGAGATGAAACATGCGCGCTGCTTATGTGTGAGCGTATGGTAAGGTGTTTTCATTTAGCGTGTGCTCGTGTCTTGTGTCCGTTTATGTTTGTGTTGTTTAAGCACCTGGCTCTGTGTTTAGATTGTGGCCGTGTGGCCGTTTAGATTGTGAACACGTGGTTCTCTCATTGGCTGCGTGTTCTTGTCCCGTTTTATGTGAGCACATGGCTTGTGGTGTTTTCTTGTGTCGTTTGCTCTCCCGTCCCACCCTCCTTGTTAACCCATTATTACTTTACTATGTTCACCTGCTTGTGTGTTAATTATTTTCTGCTTGTATTCTCCTCATGTCTGCCATCGTTTATACCCCTGTCCTGTCGAGTGTTTCCTGCCAGCCTGCCCAGCCAAGTTTATTTGTGTTTTTATTTGCTTTGTTAATGTTTTCGCCCTCGGGTAGTTTTTTTTGCCTTTTCATTTTATTTTATTATTAACAAAACCCCAGTTTTTCTGCAATTGAGTCCTCACTCCTTTTCCCCACCCACGAAACCTGTCGGTATATTTAATTAAAATTCAATGCATAAATTCAAACAATTTCTAATTCTTTTTTTGTAAACTTGTTTAAAGTTGCTGTTTTAAAAACTAAAGACAAATCAAGCTTGGTTCACTATGCATTAAGACAGGGATGTCCAAACTCCGTCCTGGAGGGCCGGTGTCCTGCAAAGTTTAGTTCCAACTCCAATCAGACACACCTGGGCTAGCTAAACAAGCTTTTACTAGGCTTTCTAGAAACATCCAAGCAGGTGTGTTGAGGCAAAAGTTGGAGCTAAAATCTGCAGGACACCAGCCCTCCGGAACCGAGTTTGGACATGCCTGCATTAAGATATGAGTGTCATTAAAACTGAAATTAAAGATTTTAAGAACATTATAGAACATTAAGTACATTATAGATAAATAATTCGATCGTTTCATATAATAGCAACATTTCAGCCATTAAACAATAATAAATGTTTGCTATATTGCTATGCTTTCATGTTCAAAATAAAAAATTAAATAAATAGATTATTTGTAGAAAAACGTCTCTCATTTGATTTGGTTGATGTGATTGACAATTTCAACTTCAGAACATCTGTGAAGTGCGCATAGACGTGCCCTGAATTTTATGTTGCATTGTGGGACTTTTCAGGGTGGGAATTTTTCAGTGCACTGGAAGAATTTTGCGACTGAGACAGCACTTAATATGGCAGACGCCTGATCAGTGCACTGACAACAGAACAACTGCTGACTGAGATGCACCATGACTAAACACTGATTTCAATGGAGAGCACTAGTGCTAATAACCATCGGCTTACACGAGCGACCGTTGGAGACTGGATGTGGGCGTGTCGAGTAGTGATGGGTCGTTCTTGAATGATTCGTTTATTTTGAATGAATCTTTTATGTGACTTAAGAATGATGAGTCAAGTGATTCAAATTATGTCAGAAGACATGACCTGAGCAAATCATACGACAAAAGATAAACAATGAATGACTGTTTTCTCTTTCCTATTCTAGTTATGACTTGTATTGTATTGTAATGTGATCAATGTTTGGGCTAGTTGTAGATGTGTTTGGAAGCAACTTTTACAAAGTCGCTGCTAGTGTGAATGAGGCTTAAGAGATACTCACAGTACTGATAGATGGGATGAGACGTCATTCTCTTCACATTGTTCAGGTTTCTCTTCATGATCTGAGAGAAATGAGATAAACAGAGATTATTTTCTCAAACATACACAAAGCATTAGTATTCTTCATTAATATTATTCTTTATTAATTAAGATTATTAATTTCAAACACCCCCTTAGAGTGTATGTAAATATTATCAATACCATCTAATCCCTAAACCGTTGTCCCACTACAGTACTCTTTGTTCTTAGATTTTTAACCCTTTCACACATAAGTTTTAAATACTCCCGTTCAACGCCCTGGATGAGTTTTTTTGTGTCCATTATTAAGAACATTGTTTTACAGTTTCCTTGGCAACATATCAATTTTATCACCTAACACACCACAGTTCTGATGATTAATGCATATTCAATTCAATTCAATTCACGTTTATTACTAATCGTGCTTTTACAGTGTAGATTGTGTCAAAGCAGCTTAACATAGAACTTTTAGCACATTGAAACCGTGTCAGTCCAGTGTTCAGAGTGGTTTAAATTTCACTGCTGAAAGTCCAAACACTGAAAAGCAAATCTATCAATGCGCAGCTCCACAAGTTCTAACTAAGCAAGCCTATATTGTTTGTTTTAAAATCAAAAAAGATTTTAAAATCCAAATTTTTCTAACAAATTTAAAATCCTGTACTTTGTCATTTAAACAGCTTAATAATGATCATTATATTATTTGATCTATAGTTGGTGAAGGGTGCGGCCATGTTGAGGCCGTTGACACCGGGACGCTTTTTGCTTGATTTTCATCGATGTTTAACGCCTCGGGACTAAACAAGGTGCGCCAATGGGATCGTGCACACCAACGCGCAAAACGCCAGGAGTAAAAGCATCATTTTTAAAGAAATGCCTCATGCTCATTTATTTGTTTTCTTCTCCACAAATCAGCCACTTTTGTTCGCGTGCATGGAGCTGCTGAAGTTACATTAAATAGCACTTGGAGGCGCTCAAGTGCAAAACAGTCCATGCGAGCGCACATTGAGGAGGATGCCCAGAGCATATGAATGTGGAGCTGCTTATTGCACTGGTGAACAATAATCATATCTTCATCACTAGAGCGGGAGCTGCAACTTAAACCACCCATGCTTGTTTGAATCGCCAACAACAAGCGTGTCAACTTTCTCTCGTCATCTTCTGTGTTACAAGCGGGTGTCAGAAGCTTAGCGCCACCCTGTGCGCCAAGGAGTGATGTTGGATACTCTTCTGCTCGACGGCAGAGAAAATCTCTTGGGCTTGAATGCGGAAAAATGTGTCACAAAACGCTGACGATAAACACAAACGCAAAGCGTCCCGGTGTGTACGTGCATAGTCTGTAATTTGAACTGCTGGATTTATAACACATTAATTCATCAACCACTCCTAAAATACATGAAAGCAAAAATGCTGTTTAACTGGGAGGAAAAAAAAATTGTAAACTGGTACTGTAAGACTTTAGTTTATTAACAAACCATTAACTAACACTTCTAGCTTAATAAACTACTAATAAGCTGTTTATAAATAGATAGTAAGGTAGTTGGGTTTTGGGTACAATTAAGGACACAAAATAATATCCTACTTTATAACTGCTAATAAACAGTTAATATCTTAATAATATGCAGGTATTAAGCGAGTAGTTATAAGCACGAACTGTGGCCTAAACTAAAGTGTTACCAGAAAAACTTTCTAGTTACCTAAACAGTGTGTATCTGCATGTGAATACAGAACATCATTATGCTATGTGTAAGATGTTATTATATTCATTTACATTGACGTCAGTGTGTATTTTACAAACCATAAATATTATGTTTTGCTTGTACTTATACATAAACCGGCAGCTAGCTCTCTGCAACTCTCACATGGTCGCCCACTGAAGCTAAGCAGGGCTGCGCCCGGTCAGTACCTGGATGGGAGACCACATGGGAAAGCTAGGTTGCTGCCAGAATTGATGTTAGGGAGACCAGCAGGGGCCGCTCAACCTGCGGTCTGTGTGGGTCCCAAAGCCCCAGTATAGTGAAAGGGACTCTATACTGCTGGTCTTTTGGGTGAGACGTTAAACTGAGGTCCTGACTCTCTGTGGTCCCAGGATGTTCTTCGAAAAAGAGTAGGGATTTAACCCTGGTATCCTGGCCAAATCTGCCAATTGTCCATCATGGCCTCCTAGCCATCCCCATATCATAATTGGCTTAATCACTCTGTCTCCTCTCCACCAATCAGCTGGTGTGTGGTGTGCGGTCTGGCACAATATGGCTGCCGTTGCGTTATTATTATTATTTAAATGTCTGAAACCTAAAATAAATCTTATTTACTGAACATTCCAAACACAGCAGCATTATTGTACGCACCTAAGGGTTAAAGGTAAAATAATTTAAGGGGACACAATATGTCAGAATGCTGATATCAGGCATTTGTTGAGTAAATACCAGGGCCATGATTCTGCAGTGTGAACTCATAATAAGCAGTCACGATTTGATGATTTGTCATCATGCCGTCAATCCAAAGGTCATACAAAACAAAACAAAGGTCAGAGAGCCTAGCGAACTTTAACTTTAGGATGCACACACTCACATTTCAGTCATTTCACATGTGCATCAATCAGAGTCAAATGACTTTTGTTGTATAGTTGTCTCTTAATCACAGGAGACTAATTACTTGAGTTAATCAAGTTAATCAGCAGCATTTAGCTTGGAATAGTAGTCTGCAAGAAGCTTCTCCATTGTGTTTGGTTTATCAGTGAATGAGAACAGTTGAGGTGATGACGCAGGTCTGCACCTTGGGCCTCTCGGACTGTCTGCGGTTTACTCCACTACCTCCATAAACGCTCTTATCAGCTCAATACAGACTCATCAAGAGCTCTGTTGAGACCAAGACTCACTGTTTGTGTTCTGCTGATAACAGCCAAAACAAAACACTCAGTAGCTGCTCTTCATCTGTGGGAATGGGACCATCACGTACGTGCTTCAGTGTCCGTCCACTTACAAATGTTAGAGTTTTTTCTTTTATTTTTTATTTTACAGTTTATATTCAATTGGATCATGAAAAAAAGTTTTGGGGCTTCTTGATTTAGTGAAATGACAGTTATATTGCGTATGAACAAATCCTTGCAATCTCAGAATGATTCCAAAGTTGTGATTTAGCCTGTATATAACATATGTCTATATAGAAAAATCTCTAGCTGGGTAAATGGGTAGCTGACAGCAGATAATATATAAAATATATATTTTTAAATATATTATTTCATATTGATGTAGTCTGAAGGAGTAACTAACTTTAACAGTTCTTTCAGTTGTTATTTTTTACTGAACTGTACTGTAAAAACATGATATAGTGTGACCTGACAAAAATGAAGAAAAACAACTCTTAATAATGTACAAATAGCTTGAGAGAGATTTATCTTCATTCTTAGATGCACATCTTTATATATTGCTATTTATTTTTGCAGGAAATTTTGAATAATATTTTTTCTCCATGACTTGTTGAATATTTTCAATAAATAGCTTTGTCAAACCAAAGGACAACAAAACATAACGTTTTATAGTGGTTCCAAAAACGTCATTCTGAAATAATAAACTTCACAGGGGGCTTCCGTAAGATGATCTTGAATGGGATCCTTCAACTACTTTTATGTGGAATTGGCCATTTAAAAACTCATACAGTTTTCATCACAATTTTCAATCATACAGTGTTACACCAAAGGACGTGGTTTGCAGTGACAAAATGTATCACAAATCATAATGACAAAACGTATCACAAAATATGTTTTCAGAAATACATGGACAAACTTTTTTTTTTCCATTTATTAAAATAGCCATGTGTAAAATTAGGCCTGATTAGTGCTGTGCAATTAATCACAATCGCAAAAAAAAAAATCATAATTTAAGCCCATGCAATTTTCTAAATTGCAAAGGCTGCAATTTTATCTATTAATGTATTTAGATTTTTGTTCACTTTCTTGTGTGCATAATTTTAATATGTTAACCAATCAGAGCTGACGCAGGACACTGGGCAATTACAGCTAAGATGAGTGGGAGAAAGATGTTAACCAATCAGAGCTCACTCCACGCACGACAAAGTTGAGCAGGAGTACCGAACAGGTGGTTTTGATTTACGTTAGTTTTCATTTATTGTTCTGACTGGAATTGAGGTTAGTTCATCTTTATTTCATCATGTTGTCTGTTTTTAAGACAATTTATTACAGTTTTGTTTATCAGGCAGTAAGCACTACTGTGTACAGCTTGTGTTTAACTAGAGTTGAGGGTAGTTAATTTATTTTATGTTGTCTGTTTGCTAAAGACAATTTTACTACAATTTTATTTTTTAAACTTAATACTATGTTATTTCATTGTGAAATTATTTGTTATGCACTTCTTCAGCACTGAATACATTTACAATGTGTGTATGTAGCTTGTTTGAAAATACAAAAACAGTTGCCAAAATCGCAATCGAAATATTCTTTCCAAAAAGCCCAATATGATTATTTTGTCCATATTGCACAGCCCTAGGCCTGATGTATTTTTTAATGATTTTTCCAAACTATTTTTAATTTCTAAGAGCTGTAATTTATTGAATTATGATTGAGACAGCCAATCCAAAGGGCCGTTTTAAAAAATAATGAGGTTCATCAAAGATAAATAAATGTTTAACCATTTACTGCATTTTAATTAATGACAATACAAATTAAAATCTTTTTTGTCATGTGTGACAGTGAAAATTCAATGTCATGTCAACAACCCAAGTGTAAGGTTTGAGTTATATGTTAATATTTGCTATACTCTAACATATATTCTATAACATTAATAAAATAAACGCGGAAAAATGTGAATATTTATATATACACACACACACATTTTATACATACATACATATATATATATATATATATATATATATACACATACATGCATATATATAGTTTAGGTGTGTGTTAGTGTTTAAGTTTATTTAGTTTAGGTTTAAGTGTGTTTAATTTAGTTTTGTTTATTTTTTTTATTTTGCAAAAAGAAAAATAATGCTTTATTTATTCTAAAACATTTGTTTTGTGTTCTTAATAAATTAATACTATCATGAAAAAAATGCATCTTAGTAAAACATGAAATCTGAAAACTTTAGTATTTAACCATCTTTAGTATTTAAGTTGTCTTAAATGCTCTAAATGACAAACATTTGCTTATAAATTTGGGGAAAAATGGCATGAGAACAAAACAAGATTTATCTGTTGATCTATTGACTTATCTATTAAATTACAACATTATATCTTTATAAAAAGAAGATTAAAAATGATATTTTTTTCTTAATCAGGGTATTTGCAGGAATCCTAAAGGTAATTTCAATACATTTTTAAGACTTTTTAAAGACCTTCTCAGAATACTTTAAGACCTCATTGCCATTTCTAATCAGTATCAAACCTTTAATAAAGAGTTGTAGTTAAATAAATCAATGGAGCACAATCATGCAGCAGAACTCAGATAAGCTCAGAAGAAACAAAGCTTGAAAGAATAAATTAAACCAATAGCAAGATTTATTAAAATATCTGACACATTTACCTTTACTATCTCAAAAATGAACATGTACGTCAAGCTGCTTCTTTGTTGACTGATTGAGAGACTCGTCGAACATTAACAGAAATGAGCCAGCTCTGTGGCCAACAGCAGCTTTACAGCGTTTTTGCCTATCGCTGATATGCTAATTCTCTTTTTACAATTCATACACTACGTAGGTTTCACGGTTGTTTTCAGCCACTGTTTAAACTATTCTTTCTCCAAGAGTACGCAAACTTGCAATTTCCTATTTTGCCATCTGTTTCGTTCTATGGTTACATGTAGAGAGCATCACGTCACCTTTTGCGTTTGTCCCAAATTATGTGACATAACCCGAACGGTGGAGCTTGGCCGGACGCGCCCAGGCCCGAACTCATCGCATGCATCAAGCACGCCGTTGTTAATATTAGAAGGAAAATAAATATTTGTATGCTTATTTGGAGTCAAACACTTTGGACAATGCTTGAACTAAATTAAAGACCTCGTAAAGTTGCGATTAAGACTTTTTAAGGCCCTTAATTTTCTCATAATTGATTTATCAACTTTTAATACTTTTCAAGACCCCTTTGTGCACATTTAAACAGGATTTTTTTTTCATGCGTTGAATCGTAACTTGCAATCTTATGAACATACCACACTGGCTCCCATGCTGGTCTGCCCGGTGCCCAGCCAGGGCATGGAGGAAGACGCTGCCATCTGTTGGGGGGCAAAGGGACCAGTGCTGGCCTGGGCGATGTTGGTGTGAGACGAGCGGTAGTCAACGTCATCAGAGCTGCACAAATAAAACAAGACGCTCATAGCAGTCACTTCACATCTGTGAGCTGAATGACTCAAACACACAAAGACAGGTGACAAACCTGCGGGACTCCTTGTCAAAGTCCTCTCCTATCCAGGTGTACGGCTGAGCTGCGACAAGTGTGGACACATCCACTTCCTGGACATCATGAGTAGACGCCAGCACTATTTCATTAGTGTTAGCCTGAGAGAAACAACACAAACACAAGTTGAAAGGAGCGGCCACTTCATATGCTGCTCAAGACAGAAGTAAACAAAACTGAAAGTATAAAATAAGCAAATCAGACTCCCATTTATTCTGAAAAACACAAACACAAGAACTTAACACACAAATACTGTACACTTCATTGTACATGTACACTTAGACATCACTAGGCCCACACTGAACCTGCGTGCGCGGAACTCCGCAGATTTGTGCCCATAATTGAGTCTACAGTATGTATTTACTAGTGTAGATGTGTGTAAAATTTATATTTTTTTAGTTTTAAAATTCATTTCACTAATATTATTGTGATATAATAATAGTAATATTAAAATATTCATATGATTTATGTACAATACAGTTTATATTTTAGTACAACTTTTGTTTTCTTTTAGTAGATATATGATAGACTTGCTTTGTTTACCAAATAAATGGATCTAACTGGATTTGTATTGTAAGTTAAAAAGGTATTATTTTTTACTTCATATATTAAGTTTGTAGTTATGATACTCCTAAAACCATTCCACGTAAACCCGCAGATTTATTTCTTTTAATTCTCCGCAGAAATAGCAAAAAATGTCCGCAGATTCTATCTGGCCCTAGACCTCACCTATATACTACAGTATATAACTGCATATGTTTATATATAATAACTTCAACTGTTAGAAGGTATTAGTTATTAGTTAATTAGTTAAAATTATTAGTTATGGTAACTAATAACTTAAATTTTTCTGTTTTTGATTGTAATGCAATAATGTGTGCCTTTCGTAAGGTTCCTTTGAAACAACAATTGTTGTGAAAAGCGCTATAGAAATCAACTTGAATTGTTTGGACAGATTCTTTCTTAATAATACTAGTTAAGCACTTTATTTCCAAATTTTATTCCATGATAAACCAGCATAAATCAGACAATCTGATTTTGTCGCAGAAGACATGGAATAAGAACTTTAAATGGGACACTGATAAAAATGTGTGGGATGATATTATCAGACTACCCTTGAATATTTCAGTCTGCTAAATATTTAAAGAAATGCAATTTAATATTGTACATATAGCTTATATATCCCCAAATAAATATAGTAAAATAAATAACAAAGTTTCACCTCAATGTCCAAAATGCTATAATGGTACGTTCTTAGGCATGTTCTTTCTTTCATGTCTTTGGAATACCCTTTGATTGATGATTTTTGGAATAATATTTGTGATAAACTGTTCATAATACATAAACAGAAGGTTACAGCCTCCACACTAGGTATAAGCACAGTACACCTCAATCTTAAAAAATCATGTTCTACTCATTGCTTTGTATACAAATATTCTGAAAAATTCAAAGAAAAAAAAGAGAAAAAAAACTTAAATCTAAAATTACATGAGAAGAAAAAAAAGAGAGACTATAACTGAAACCCATGAATGCATGTCCATTATTCACCACCATTTACCAATCCAAAATGTTCAAAACGATCGTTAATGGTGTTATTTTGTACATATATTAATGTTTTCAATATGAATGAAAAAGAAAACAAGATGATCCTATTAATGTCACTAAACAATAAAGACTTGGAAACAGAAAAAAAGAGAAAAACAGATGCCATATCTTTTAAATATTGTTACAAATGTGGAAATGTGAATAAACACACAAAACATGAATACTAAGACAATATATGGCTTAATCAAAATAGCGGAGGCACAAATCTTTAGCAACCGTAGAACCGGGTAGTACACTGTAAAAAGCAGGGTTCCACACAATTCTTTAATGTTTTCCCAACACGAATCGATTTAGTTAACAAACTGAAGGACACTAAACATAAAGCAATTACGTTTTCCCGTAAAAATCTCAAGAATTGTGTTGTTTCAGCTCATTTTAAATAAGTACTTTGAACTAGAGATGCGCGGATGGGCTTTTATTTCATCCGCAATCGCATCACAAAACTCATCATCCGTCCGCCATCCATCCGCACCAACATTCTTGACCAATTTTTAAAACCGCACCCGCCCGCCATCCGCTGATTGGGCTCTTTATTTAAATGGCTTATTCCTTTTTATTAGGCTATTAAATTAATGTTTCTATATTGATTATTATAGAATAGAGAATGACTTTAATGTAGACATGTAGTTAATCCAAGTGTGCAAGCCAAATTCAGCATTAGTTGACGACGCTTTGAAGTGACGCTAAACGATACGAGGACGTGTCTTTTCACTTGATTCGATTCCTCGGTCCTCGAGTCTTTTCCTTGCGTCCTTCCCTCGCATCCCGGAGGGGTGGAGCTAAGACACGAGGAAAGAAAGCAAGGAAAGGAAACGAGGATGCACAAATGAAAAGCACCCTACATATAAAGCTCTCAGAATGTCAGCAGTGAAATCCGTCTCCAATCGGCGCACAGGGACAAAAAATAAATAAATAGCCTAAATTAAACGCACTGTACTGTAAAGCTTTGTGGTACAACCACCGGCCACCCGCCCAAAATTAATTAAAATATAACTTTTCGTCACGTCATCCGCCCGATCCACGGTTTATCTACGGAGTCCGCGGCTGTAACCGCAAACCGCGCATCTCTACTTTGAACAAAGAGCAAAATATATATTTTAGAGTGAATATGTGTGTTTGACGTTACGCAAATTACTTTGTAATATTTATTGTAGCATATAGCAAGATAATAAAAAAAATATGGTAGTTGAGGAATATCATAAGTGTGTTCATCATATGCAGACAAAAAACAATTACAAAATGGCATAGAATATTGCATACGCATGTGATTTGGGATGTACGTTATTATTTATCCCTGCTTCAGAAGTACTTTGAAATGTGCCTTTTTTATTCAATGTTAGATTAATTTCAACCGAAAAATGAGGACAGGCTGAAACAGAAGCTCCTCCTCTTATAAAAAAAAAAAAAACAGCCAATAGCATTTTGTTTTTAATCACAGCTCTGCCAGTGAGAGTGATTGTGCTCAAGCACATCAAATAAAAAGTACATGAGAAGCGTCTTGAAGGCAGTGGGGCATGTCAGATACTAGAGAGCATTAAGCTGGCAGCTAGCTCTCTGCAACTTTAACATGGTCACCCACTGAAGATAAGCAGGGCTGCGCCCCGTCAGTACCTGGATGGGAGAACACACGGGAAAGCTAGGTTGCTGCCAGAAGTGATGTTAGTGAGACCAGCAGGGGGCGCTCAACATGTGGTCTGTGTGGGTCCTGACGCCCCTGTTTATTGATGGGGACTCTATACTGCACAGTGAGCACTGTCTTTCGGATGAGACGTTAAACTAACTCCGGCATCCTGGCCAAATTTACCTACTGGCCTCTGTCCATTGCCTAACCATCCCTATATTATAAGTGGATTCATAACTCTCCTCGCCACCAATCAACTGGTGTGTGATCTGGCGCAATAAGGCTGCCATCACATCATCCAGATGGATGCTGCACACTGGTGGATTATTATTATTATTATTATTATTAATTAGTCAAGGTTTGATGAGAAACTGAAATATAAGGTGACGTGAAAAAAATCATTGATCCATTAAGGTGGAAGTGACCAACTTTGGATGTTTCTATCAGTTTTATGTCTTCTAAACACAGATTTTGTCACAGTTTTGGAGCACACTAACCTATCAAACTTAAAACTAACATCTAAAAAAATATATTTTAACTTCACAAGGCCTTTAAAAAGAAATGGTCAAACCTTGTTAATGGCAAATGCCATGATGATGTCTGATTCCTTGTGGATGATTTTGGCTTTTCCTCCTGGGTAACCCATATCAGCCTCCACCTGTAAAACGACACGCACAAACACACATTCATGTTAGATGCTGTACTGTTGTTTTTGAAATCATCTCACAATCACATCCACACACACACACACACACACACACACACACTAACAGCAGCAGTAGCAGGAAGTTTGCTGACATGCAGTTGAGACCATGTACACACCTCCACAGAGGACAAAACAAGAATTAATCGCTGTTGTTTGCTTGACCTTCTAAACAAGGTGTCTGAAGCGGTTCCGTCTGATTGGTTAACCACTTTCAGTGCCGTCGGCGGTTAGTGAGGAAGAGCAGTGCCGAGCCAGACGAGTTAGGGGACGAGTTAGTGTGTGTGTGTGTGTGTGTGTGTGTGTGTGTGTGTGTGTGTGAGAGAGGTCACAGCAGGTTAACAGAGGACAGAAGCCCAAAGCTTTGAGAGGGTTTCACAGAGAAGACGAGTCCCGTTCTGTGTCTCAGTACCTTGTTGGTTTTGCGAGCTCCAGTAACGCAGTTTTGTATGAGGTGGTCCACATGATCATCTAAAGACTACATAATACACACCACAACACAACACACGCACATACATTAACAAACACCAACGTCACAAAACACATGCACGAGTGACAAACAGATGGAGAAAAAAAATACAAATGAAACGAGGAGCAAAATGAATCTCATCTGAGCTCAAGAAGAGAGAGATGGTCTTGAGTTTACATGCATATTACACTCAGCACATCTGTGTACTTACCCGTGACATTTACAACGGCTACACTCAATATTCATTTATTATCTTTAATACCAGTTCAATTTGTTACAATTTTTGGGTTTGGAATTTTACTAAAATAACAACAAAAAGAACTGCTGTTTTAATTATGTTCTCTTGACACTCACCCTTTTATTTCTATAAGGAAACGTTTTTTTTTTTAACAAGAACTGACAAATGTTTTATCAACAGAATTGTTATTACACGATAATTCAACAAAATTGTAAGAGCATACTCACACTATGTACCGTCACTGAATGCACTCACATTGCATTCAGGCCTGAGCACGCTTACGTCATCGATGCGCTGTTCATTTCAGAGAAGCTCTCGCTCAGCACAGTGGACATTTCTTATACGATTATATCGTTTTAGTCATTTGATATGCAGTGACACACAGTTAAATATTTTGCCAAACAGATCAGCCACTTTTGACGCTCATCAACAATCATAAAGTCCTCGTGCTGCAGGAATTAGAAGGTTAGAAGGCGTCTTTAATAATCTACGATAGTTTACATTCATTGAACAGTAAGAATGATTAATAAATCTATATGAAACAGACCCCAAAAGTCACGTCTCCTCTTCAGTTTTGGGCTCAGGTGCGCTTTGCACTCATACTGCAAGCATACTGCGCCATAGCCCAAGTGAACCGCGCTCACACCTCTTCGAACAGGGTCAGGGCCGGCCAACTGAACTGTGCCTGAGCTCACATTTCTTCAAGTGCTCAGTTTGTGATCATATCTCTGTTCTGTTCTGTTGATATGTAATCCAAATATTCGTAGCTTGAAACAGATGGAAAAATATGACTGGATTGTGCTGCTTTTAAGGCCCCTCACACAGCTTGATCCACGCTAGCATTTCTTCCCTTGGGTTTTAGGATTTAAAAATTCCACCACCTAATTCAAACTTTTAGGATACCGGGTATCAGAGTTGCACAATCCAAATGCACAACGCTTTAACTTGCTTCCCTCGCTCAAAAGCCTGACAGACCTCCTGCGCTTAGCTATGGTTGCTAAGCCATGATTGGCGTTTGGCGGTTTTCGGATGTGGCTTAGCGAAGGGTCAATTGTAATACAGTACAACTAAACAATCTTAGTTGTGCTCTGATGTTTGATGAATAAAAAGGGCAAATTCACAATCATTTTTTTGTTTAGTTTTTGTTAAGTGGATACAAACGCCACTTCACTATTTTGCCTCAAACGACGAACAAAAAAAGTTAGTAAGACTATCGATGTCTGTAAAGGGGTCTGTGATATTAGTAAGTGAGCATGAAGATGACAACAAAGCCAGCAGGATTGCATCAATAAACTACATAGAAGCCCCCCACTATGCAATGTGTCAAAAGATTTAAAACCTCCTTGGCCAAATATGTAGAAATGGAAATATTATCCAAAATATCTCAGGAAACGGCATTTAAGGCTCTTTAATACTTTTTAAGGTCCTTTATTTATTGTTTTATCTTTTATTACTCTTTGAGGCAACCTGTGAAAGCGACAGCAGACAGTTCACCTCAGATCTTGAAAATAAAAAAGGTTTGAAAATTAACACAAGAATTATGACACAGGGCAAACCAAACAACATCAGCCACTCAGCCTGTACTTTAATGTTAAAGAGGTTAGATATGAGTTCATTAGATTATAAACTGTACCATTCTATTTGTTTGTGAATGGCTTTAGTGTGTACCTTTTTTCTGTTACATCTCATCTAGTGCTGAGATTGCTTGTCACTGGTATCGTGTTGTATTGTGTGTAGTTATGACACAGTGCAACTCTGAACCATTCTGTTCACTTCCTGTTCATTATCAGTCTCATTCTTCCTACCTCACCTGGTCTTGTTTTGTGATCTAGTATACCTCATTTTGTAACTTGCGCAGCCCCTTTAAATCTCTGTCAGCCATCCTACTTGACCTATTTATTCGGTCAGTGTCTGTTTCTGTATTTACCTCACTCTGCTTCCTTTTCTTAGTGAAGATGTACCGAATCATAGTCTCCTGAAGCACTTCCTGTTTGACCAAGAAATGCCACAGACGGCGAGCAGGGAAAGACAGATGGTGCTTTGACCTGAGAGAAAAACAAAACAAAACATAGTAGCACACATATTAATACTTGGCCTGAATTTTTGTTCTGTGGTATATAGTGTCACATGAATTATTGTGAAACACATTATTATTGTTGTTTTGAGATCCTTTTATGCCACTGATTATATAATAATACAACAGCATTATAATGTAAATAGCTTAAGGATGCACCTATACCATTGTTGGAACCGATCCGATCTCGATACCAAAATTCTGTGAGTCTGTGCCGTTTATTTTTAAACATAATACAGTTTCTTTAGTTCTGGTGATAAACTCAAATAATTTATCTTCTTTAGTAAAAATAACAGACCTAGGCCTACTGTAAATGACAGACGGCACAATTTAACTAAAATCATGATGCTTGCTGTAAACTAGGCTACATTATTTGAGCATTCGTTATGACATTGATCTGTTGTGGTCCAGCTTATGTTTCCTTTTAATATTAAGATATTTCTTTGAAATCTGTAATAATCTTCCACTACTGACACTAATCGTTGGTAAAATAATCAGCCTTTTTAGCAAAGCCTGATATTTTCCCGCAGGTTTGACGGAGACTAAAATAAACTGTCATAGGCCAGTTTTACTTCATGATCCCTCACCAAATTTCGCTGTGAGTGAGACGGAGAAAGTTTAAAACAAGGTCCGCTTATATGCTTCAGCGCCAAAACACCAACTGGTATATTAAATTAAATTATAATATAAATAAAATTACAGTGACATTTTTTTACAGTTTTAGAGTAGCCTATATTAGGCCAAATAATTTTCTGTTAATGACAATCCATATTGCCCGTGTAAGATTTATGAAAATATGCCAGATTTAAGAGAGAAAGAGATACACAAGACTGAAAAGCACCACACCCAGCTGAGAAAAGACAATGGGACCTACGTTTCACCCAAATTCTTGACACCCTTCTCTTCCCTTCATTTACATGTGAAGCATCTCACCCGCTTTTGCCTGAACTCACACAAAATGGTCATCTCAAAGCATGAACTGTTCTATATCCATGCAAGTGACTATATCTATGATATCATTTGAAATGTCACATTGACTGGTACAATGGTCTCATTCCCTCAGAAAAAGCCATAACCAAATAATAAATTGATGACTTCAGGTATCTTTTACACCACTGCTAAGGTGTGACCGGGGGTTCAGGAACCCTCACTTGTAAATGCCCTTTGTTATTCAACACACACCCCTTCTATCTATTACTTAAGGAACAGTTTCCAGCTAGTCGGGGCGCTTCTGCATTCAGAATGGCCCGTGGTGCTGAGTTTCTTAAAAACTCTGCACTATGTAGAATTTGAAAGTCAGGTATGCATCTTCTGATCTTGGAATTATCTTTGAGAATTTTATGCTTTGTATTGATCGTTTATGGATTGACTGAATGAATTGGCATAATACACAGTTACCTGACTAATAAATTGTTATATTTGAACATTCTTGTTACTCTGAAATTATTTACTCAGATAAGTTAAGAATGTGCTAGATTCCACGATAGACTAAACATAACACATGTTAGATGAAGATCCTAGAAATTCCAACTTGTTGTTTGACTTCAATTATGTTATTCGTTGAAAATCATTACGGTGAGTTAGAGTAAATGCATTAAGATGAATGTGAAGCCGAAAGGTGGCGCATCTTAAATGGTACTGACAAACTAACCGCTGATTAAATATCTCAATCATAACTAAGTTGTACGTGATTATCTCAATCATAGAAAACTGGAGCTATAGAGATACTGGTCTAACCCCTGGTTAATGTTTCGGCGTTAATTAAGTTGTACATGATTATTTCAATCATGGAAAACCAGATCTATAAACTACCTAGTCTAACCCCTGGTTATTGTTTGAGAATTAATTAAGTTGTACATGGGAAAATTCGGTAAGAGTTATAAGATTATTCAAATATATACCAAAATATCTCATAAACTGTTAAATTAATAAAGTAATATTAAACGAATAAATGGAGTCAGATAAAACGAGAACAAACGTATTAACATTCTAAACCATCTTATATCAAAATTGGAGTCAGATATGAGTTAAACTTGAAGTAAATCAACATTGTGCCCTGGAAAGATAGAACATGCAAAGGAGCCTTCATCCAGCAGTAGACACCGCCGTTGGACTATTTGGCTGGACCTTACACCTGCATCAGTTTTACTGTTATTAATTTAATCAACTACTTTGGCCACAACGAGCAAGGCTTTACAAACTATTCACAGCACTTAAAGTATTCCCCTTGGTAGAATAAACTCAGTCGGAAGGCTGAGAGAACAGAAACTTATCGCGTCTGCACAGCCGGTTCATGAATGAAGTGCTTGATGCATCACTGAGACACAGCGCGCAGCCCTACAGTATCTGTGAACACTTTCAAAACATCAGCACAAAAGGAAGAAATCAGTGCGTTGAGGATCTGTCCAATGTATTATTGAGCCTTTCCTAATACAAATTTTCAGGTAGGCCTACTTTGTGTGTGAAGAGCGGGTAATAACCCCCTCTACTCTGCTGATCTAACAGACGCAGCGCAACATGATTTAAAAACAGCAATGAACTGCTTGTTGCAGGTCAAAATGAACCATTTAATGCAAAAATAAATGCATTTCTTCACTGATTATTTAAACTAACAGGAACAAACAGTCTTGGAGAACGTTTTTCGAGTTGTCATGAACGCGGCAAGCAGTTTGAATTGTGAATGAATGGAAAATGATTGACAGGCGCAGTGGCGGGAAGCGATGAACTGAGCATGAATTTAAGCACTTGACTATTCATCTGTACTTCACATTAAACTATAGAATGGCTTCAGAACATTTGGGATACCGTAGGCCTACATGACAACTTTCTAGTGCTTTATAATAGGCTACCTTCATGGCTTTTGTTGGCTTATAAATTAGCCTGAATATAGCTAATACCCGATCCAGCAAAAAAATGCTAAATCGAACTGATATCCGATCCAAATATCGGGATCGGTGCATCCCTAGAATAGCTACAAACACTTTCAATGGGTAAAACATTCTGAAGGTTACTTAGATTCTGGAATTTGATGTCAAACAAGTAAATGTCCTATTCTAAACGTTGACACCGGTGAGGTAGTGTATAAATGTCATTTTAAAAAGTCTTTCTTCGTTTGTGAATATACAGTTGTAGTCAGAATTATTAGCCCTCGTGAATTATTAGCCCACCCCTAATCACACTGATTATTGTGACATGCCTAATTTATATAATTCTTTAATGATAAAATGGTTTAATGGTCTAACTGCAATTTAGAGCAAGTACTCACTTGAACGGTGTGTTCTCTGGCTCCAGCATGGCTTTGTGCCGGAGTATAGCCGGCCCCCCGCCTGCACTCAGGTCAGTGGGGTAGGTGTTGATGTAGTTTGGTGGTGGGCCATCAAACTTGTTGATCTTTTCCAAGAGAAGCTGCTCCCAGTTTTCCAATGTCTTCAATACAGCATTGGAGAGTGGAGACGTCACTGGTAACTCTAAGACGGGAGAGGTGGAGGAAATTGAAACTCGCTGCTTAATTTACCATGCTTGCATGTATTAATAGAGGTGATGCTGGCAAACGCACCTGTGAAGTCCAGTCCAGCCAGGGGTAGGAATGTCTTTACATTGTGCAGGCCATGTTTGATCATCACCAGGCGGATCAGAGACCAACTACAAGCACGCAGAAACATCACTCAATCAACGAAAAATAAATAATAATCAAAAAAGTTTAACAAACTCCCTGAAGACATTCAAGAAACAATTTGTATATCAATGTGAAATAGCCTTCACATTCACAATCCTGAGAGCACCTAAACAACGGTCATATAAATGTTTTTGGTTCTTAAAGGAGTACTTGGAGATGTTGTTTTGGTCCTCACACTGTTCATTTTCAAGTATAAACACCCATTTTTTGCAACTTTGAAATGTATGTTGCATATATACGTACAAACTGTACAGTATATGACATCTATTTTTATATATTTGAAATTTAAACATTTACATTTAGTTATTTAGCAGAGGCTTTTGATGGACATATGAAATACATGAATTTTAAATATGTGATTTGCAAATATTGGCATATCTCAGATTTCTATGTGTGAGCGTGTGATTAGCTGATGCTTTCACTTTTGGCTCGATTGCCTGCCTCACAGCTTCGAACTTTAGAATTTAAAAATGTAGTTTGGTTTTCAGTGTGCTAACAAATGTGTGTGTTTATCATTGATGTAATGTAAAAGTTCAAATGAACAAGCAGAGAGTTGTTTTTTTCTGAAGTTGTGCATAATGTGTGGTGTGTCAGAAAAGTGAGCGATTAAATGCATAAATATATTGTTTGATTAACTCATACGTAATTAATAGCCACTTTTGTGACTTGGAGAATCCGTGAACCGTACATCTGGGGTCTTATTTATGAACATGCCATATGCACAAAACAGAAGCAGAAACAGACGCCACTCCCCACACAAAAGTGGTCTATAAAAACTTCTATAAGTGGTCTATAAAAACATTTTAACATGAGAAGTAATCTCTAAGTTAATATTGACTTAATTGAAACTCTTTAAATCATATGAGCTCGAATGATTAGGAAGGCTTCTTTACAGCACCATAACAACATTTTGTGACTGCAACTCTAAGGCCCCGTTTACACTAATGTGTTTTCGTTTTAAAATGAATACGTTTTGCTACAGTTACGCCATCTGTCCACACTACGCTGGAGTTTTCGAGCTGCGAAAACGGAGCGTTTTGGAAACGCTGGAGAGGCCGTTTTCATTCTAAAACGCTGCTGCTCCGTCTCAGTGTGGATAGAGGGAAATGGAGACATTTGAAAACGGAGGCATGGCTGCAGAGTTTCTATACTTTTGGGTCATTGCGTAACTTTCCCTTATTCGTCAAGCCCATATCACATGACTATAACGCCACCAGAAGACTGCAGACCAGCCTTCACTGTAAACAACAACATGGATACAGAAATGGGGGCGTTATAGGCGCCATTCTGCAGTTAAACTCTGCCTTGTTTTCTACAACAGCTGCATATATTCGTAAGAGGCAAGCTATTGTTCGAGCACTCGCTAATCGCTCGCGTTTCAAGCGATGGAAGACCTATTTTGAATTCCGAGCGAGACACGTGCTTCCTGTTTATACTTTAACGCGCATGCCCAGAGTGCGAGTATGGTCACGTGATATACGTTTTCGCTGGAGTAGTGTGGACGGAGATATGTTCAGAAACGCTGGGTGAAACGCTAGTGTGGATGCGGATCGTTTTTATGCTAAAACACTGTTTTAAAACTAAAACGCACTAGGGTAAACGGGGCCTTAGCATCTTAGCAAATTTCTTTGACATTTTTCTCCCAAACCACAAGCATGATAAAGTTGCATGCACCTATGTATTACTATGTCCCATGCCATTTGAATCACATCAAACTAATCTGAACTAATCTGGTATGCAGACGCACTTCTTTAATGCTGTATGTAGACAATTAATCATGCATGCAGACCTGTGAACAAGATATGTACTTATAAAACAACATACAGTATAGACATCATACTGACATGCTTGCATCATGATCATTGTACATTAAACAAATCAGTGTTCACTTAAAGTTTTTGTGAAATCAAAATGTACAATGTTTATTTTGCTCACAGCAAGATCGTCTCACAGCAAGAAGGTCACTGGCTCGAGTCTAGGCTGGGTCAGTTGGCATTTCTGTGTAGTGTTTGCATGTTCTCCCCATGTTCATATGGGTTTCCTCCGGGTGCTCCGGTTTTCCCCACAGTCCACAGACATGTGGTATAATTGAATTGGGTAAGTTAAATTGTCTGTACTGTATGTGTGTGAATGAGTGTGTATGGATGTGATGGGTTGCAGCTGGAAGCTTAAAACATATACTGGATAAGTTGGCGGTTCATTCTGTTGTGGCGGCCCCAGATTAATATAGAATCTAAGCCAAAAAGAAAATGAATGTATGAATGAATAATTATTATCTGACCATCTGCTTCCATGTTTGGAGTGGCTATCCTTCTCTGTTGACATCAATACTTTTAAATCACACCCTCTTATTATTACCAAAAAAGAGACGCAAAAATGATGCCCCTTCCCCAACTTAATACTCGGTTTCAGTTGGAAGTACATCAAAATACTGAAAGAAAAGTTTTAGCAACTTCCGATTTTGAATAAATTTACCCATGTAAACAATCAAAATGTAAACAAAACAAAAGACAGCACGTCATGTGGTTCATTACCCTGACAAAAGTATACATTTAATACCACTTCATATAAGATACAGCTATAATCTCACCTGTAGGAATTCGGATCGGAGTGTTCTGTCATCTGTGTGTCAGAGAGGAAGGCATCATCATCATCCTCATTGTCACTAGCACCGCTCTCATCTGAATCATACAGTGCCCCGCTGTCAGAGAGTGGAAGGAACGGCTGGAGGAAACACACAGACACACACAGAAGAATCAATGAAACACTCTGCTAAATACTTCAGAGATTTCTTACCTTCAAAATATCAATTTTTTGAAACAAGCAGAAGTTGCGATCTCACTTTGGCCACAAAGTAATCCCACATGCTGAGCTCGGGTGGGATGAACTTCTCCTTATAGGTGGGCCTCTCAACAGGAATGGGTGGAGGTGTTGCTGGAGTCTCTTTAACAGGACGTCCTGGGACTAGCATGCGCATGTTAAACCTGCGGCGCTGTCGGTCTACGTCCTCAGCAGGAGGAGTTGGAGGAGGAACCGCTGGAGAAGAGAGAAACATTGAAACAAGATTTATACACTACCTACAGACAAATAAACAACAAATAAAAGGTATGCTTGGAATGGCGAACACAGTTTGTGTGCTGTTTACAGTTTGCACAGAATTCTAAAACGACATCCTATCTGTCTTGTTGCTCAAAAGAAATGAAAATGCAAATGCAAATGCAAATACAAATGAAAATGGCAAAATCTTATCAGCCAATCACACGGCAGTATCCCAAATGCCAGAGGCTAGACTAGTTAGAGAAATAGTAATTAAAATCACCAATCATAAGAAGTGAGGTGTGCACATACTATTTCTAATATTCAGACACATCAGAACTTTGCAGCAGACGATCACTCAAGAAATGAAAGTAACAATTTGCACACCAAAATCAGACAGTAGGAATTTAGAAAGAAAAGTTTACTTGGTCTGATTAGTTACACTTGGTGCTGCGGCATTCAGATTTAGGTAAAATTGAGTGTAAACAACATGACAGCATGAACTCCTCATGCCTTTTATTAACAGTCTAGGTTGCTGGTTGTGGTGTGACGGCCACACTTTGGGTCCCTTAGTAAAAGAGAATTATGATCTTGGACCATGTCATACATTCATTCATTCATTCATTTTCTTTTCGACTTAGTCCCTTTATTAATCTAGGGTCACCACAGAGGAATGAACCGCCAACTTATCCAGCATATGTTTTATGCAGGGGATGCCCTTCTAGCTGCAACCCATCTCTGGGAAACATCCATACACACTTATTCACACTCATACACTACAGACAATTTAGCCTGCCTATTTCACCTATACCACATGTCTTTGGACTTGTGGGGAAAACCGGAGCACCCGGAGGAAACCCACGTGACCATTCGGAGAACATGCAAACTCCACACAGAAATGCCAACTCACCCAGCCGAGGCTCAAACCAGCAACCTTCTTGCTGTGAGGCGAACATGCTCATGTTTTTTTTATAATTATTGAGATTTGTACATCACCTGAAATCTGAATTAATAATCTGAATACATACGGGACATCTAAATCACTTTCATTGTTTGAGTTTTGAAATTATAACAGAAGGAAATTAAAATAAATAAATGTTTTCATGGATTTTATGATCTTCACTTGAGATTGAGCTCTGTTCAAGAGAGGACAAAGCTACAAATGCCTGTGTCAACATAGCAGCAGAAAAACTGAAAATGTTGAAAGAAGTGGATCAGAAGAAGGCAGTCTATGGAGACTACAGTGTTTATTTGTGCAGTCTAAAACTCAACATTTATAATTCCTCTTAGTTTCCTGCATTATATTCGTGGAATAAACATGG
>CAIGQQ010037491.1:1011047-1034647 GCA_903798035.1 Danio albolineatus | reverse complement strand
ATATATATATATATATATATACATACATACATACATACATACATACATACATACATACATATATATATATATATAGTACATGGAAAATGTAACAGCTGATGGCTGCTTCTCACTCAGGGCTGTCTATGCTAATGAGGGGGAGATTGTCACTTATGAGGAGAATATCTATCAAGTTTTTTAAGTTTATAAGTTTTTTTTTCTGCATACTGTTTTTATCAAGTGTGATTATAAATAAATGTATTTATTATTTATTTTTATTATTAGAGGTTGGCTATATTCATACACAATTGCCACACAACTGTGTTTAAAGCCCTTATAAAAGTAATTTTTGCAAAATAGGTCACTTTTAATGATCTTTGGCATAAAAAAATAAATAAATAAAAAAATGTATACTTGCAAGATATTGCCAATAAAGTGGGTTATGTGTGTATATGTCTAGATGAGCAACACAACAATACACAGTGAAAATGACTGAATATGCAATGCATTCAACTTGACCTTCTGTTTTTAGCTTAAAAATTAGAAGAAAGATGTACTGTAACTTTATTTTGCAATTCCGTTGTCAATAAAATTGAATTAAAGAAAAAAGAAATGCAAAACACAATTTCTTTTCCAACATGATATCTTGGCACCACTTGTCACAATATATACATGACAAACAAAAATCCATTACAACTCCATTCCAAACACTGCCAAAAGCATTTAAAAAGTGCTTTGGAACATGGAAAAAAAGTCATGCCAATAGAGCTCTGAATTAGAAATCCAAGAGAAGAATATAGAGATAATGTAAATCAGGGGTGCCCAAACTTTTTCGTATAAAGGGCTAAAAGCCAAATATCATTGAGAGTTGTGGACCGAAGGTAAATATCAAGCTACTGTATGTTACAATAAAGTTGCCATTGGTAATTTCCTAATTTAAATCGGAAGACTTAAAAGTAAATAGAAAACAATAAATCTTAATTTGATTAATTTACATCATTTAATTTCAGATAGCTTTTAACACTAAAAACAAACAACCAAGGTTCCATTAGATTTGAAATAAAAATCTCTAAACCACGGCCATCATTCTTCCTCTCAGATGGCATGGCAAGTCAAATCAAAGGTTTCTGTGGGCCAATTTTGGCCCACGGGCCCTAGTTTGTGCATCCCTGCTGTAAATGAACTATGTTTGAACACGCACAGATTCTAAAACGAGAGTAGAGATGATTAAACAAATGTACTGCAGACTCAGTTTTTTTTTTCTTACTTTTACAGATGTGATTTTTCAGTTTAGGTCATGCAGCTGGTTTGGGTTCAAGTTCAAAGAGTCTTAGTAATCTTATATAAAGTAAGGAATGATATCAAACAGCTCACACACACACAGAAGACACAGCACACTAACAACACAAACCTTCCCCATTTTCTGGTTTCACTTCATCTGGTATATCTAAATGACATATACATTTTGCTTAACACTTTAAAAATATGTTTTTATGTAATAAAACCACCATGTTACTTCATTGCACAGATTCTTACATGCCACAAATAAAATTAAACGAATAATAATGCAAAAAAAAAAAAGCCATTATCTGGTTTCACTTCATGTTTTGTTTTCAATAAAACCTGTGTTACCTTTCATTGCACAAACTGTCACAAGCTTACATGTAAATAAATAAATAAATAAATAAATAAGTAAATAAATAAATAAATAAATAAATAAATAAATAATTAAATAAATAAATAAATAAATATAAAATTAAATTAATTAAAATAAGCTCAAATAAATTCAATTAAGGGCAGTGTGGTGGGTAGTGCTGTCGCCTCACAGCAAGAAGATTGCTGGTTCGAGCCTTGGCTGGGTCAGTTGGCATTTCGGTGTGGAGTTTGCATGTTCTCCCCACATTTGCGTGGGTTTCCTCCAGGTGCTCCAGTTTCCCCCACAAGTCCAAAGACATGTGGTATAGGTGAATTGGGTAAGCTAAATTGTCCGTAGTGTATGTGTGTGAATGAGTGTGTGGTGTTTTCCAGTGATGGGTTGCAGCTGGAAGGGCATCCACTGTGTAATACATATGCTGAAAAGTTGGTGGTTCATTTCGCTTTGGCGACCCCTGATTAATAAAGGGACTAAGCCGAAAAGAAAATGAATGATTGAAAATCAATTATTAAAATAAAATAATTAAATACAATTTTATAAAAAAAAAACTTAAATATGATTCAAAATAAAATAATTAGGGCTGTCAAATGATTAAAAAAATTAACTAATTAATCACACTTTTGTCTGTGATTAATCATGATTAATCACCGAAAACCGTATTTATTACAGAAATAAAAACACAGGCATGTAAGTGCCATTAGAATTTTAAAACAATCAATGCCAATAACAAACAAAAATTATTTCCATGTTGGATTCTAAGTGAACTATAAAAAAATCCAAAATACAGGCATTGCAAATATGGAAATTGGAATATTATAATAACAAAGTATTGAATACAAACAATTGTTTTCATTGTAAAGTTGTTTTGCAAGTTGAGAACATTAATTATAAAGTAGAAACAATTTTGCTTAGTCCTCCTTAATATTTTGGTAGTTGCTAAGACAGTGCAGTCTGTTGACATGTGACCTAAGAGTGAGAAAAGTCTCTCACAAGCAGAATCACAGAATCTGCATGTGAATTTCAGTGCTTAAATTCTGTGTGCAACTGGTGCTGTGACAAGGACGCAAGAAGCAAGGGGTACATCAAAGTCACGCACTAAAGACTATAGGCTAGACTTCTTACATGGACTTTGGTCACACCATCTCTAAACATTAAATTCTAAACTGCTTTGAGCGACTGTCTGTGATGTTAGGCGTTTCATCTGTTGTTAGGATATCCACACATGCAAAAACACTCTCTCTCTTACACACACACACACACACACACACACACACACACACACACACACAGACACACAGACAACGCGGGCAGTACAGCGAGCTCACACGGTATAAGCGACTCCCTTCAGAGTCATCAACGCGCACGGTCGCGTTCATCAAATTTGCTCTAGGCGAACGGTGATCACGCCGCCCTCAACCCGAAAGTGAAAAAGAAAGTGACCGGTTCACGGATAAACGTGCGGACCGGGAGGGAGGGAGTAGGTGTCGCGGATTAAGCTGGATTTATACTTTCACCTGGCGCCGCATCGCGCGCCTTCGCTGAATGCACGCGCACCTCGAGGCTTTTATACTTGCCGAGGGAGGGGGTAGGTGTCGCTGGGGGTTCGCTCACTATTCTGCCGCCCTTCTCGGCCGCCTCTGTGGACGCACCGGCCCTGAACATACGTCGCCCAGAACAGGAAATAAGAAAAAAACTGCCGCTGCGTTAAACGCGTTAATTTTTTTAACGCGATTAATATTTCAAATTAATCGGCGTGCGTTAACGCGCTAATTTTGACAGCCCTAAAAATAATATAAAGTAAGTAAAATATAAAATAATTTTAAAAATAATATAATGAAACAATAGAATTAATTTACATTTAAATTAAAATAAAATTATATAAAATAAGTAAAATATATAAAACAATTAAAAATAAAATAAAATACATGTAATTAAAATAAAATAAAATAAAAAAATAAAAATATATAAAAAATAAAATAAAATAAAATAAAATAAAATAAAATAAAATAAAATAAAATAAAATAAAATAAAATAAAATAAAATAAAATAAAATAAAATAAAATAAAATAAAATAAAACAGCCTGCGCGTGGTCGCCGTGGCTGTCGTGCACCTCTCAAAAAATGTAACTACATGTCGAAACGACGCGTAGCGCAAGCCCTGTCATTGGTCGGCTTGTCTAGCTGACGAGTGTGGGCTGGGGTGAGAGCCGTGTGAGCCTGATGGAACGAGTGTTTACAAGTGTGGAGTCCCGTGAAGGAGCTCTAGATGGAAACTGTTGTTCTGTGTTTACCTTATTATTACAGTTGTTGCTCGTCCGCCGGTTCTTGCCACAAAGTGAGCAAGTTTAAGCCACTTGTACATTAAGTTGGCATTCAGAAAAAAACAAAAAACCAGTGAAAAAACTCGACACAGAGGAACATAAACACCTCACTGCCAGCTAGCGTTTCGAAAATGCTATTGCAGAGCAGCACACACAAGTATAAATGCACGACAACGTGCGTTGCATGCACTGTTGGTCACGGCGATTACTCGACGCAGAAGTATAAACCAGGCTTTATAGAGTGATTTTTCTTAAAAAACTGTATGTAGTCACCAGCTTTTAATCCCTAATAGTCAGTTATGATTGTGATTTTTACATTTTTTAATCAGCTACTTTGTCTTCATTTAGTCAGTAACACTGATGTAAACTCTACCACAGACACATCTATGGGATATACAGTAAACAACCCACAGACAAAACACACAAAGAGCTAGCGAGACACACTTTAAACCTTTTCAAACGCAGTTATGAAGTGCAACTTCCACATAAAGTTGATTATCTCATCCCTTCAGGTGTCTGGTCTATAAAGATTCTTTCTATCTCTGTGTTGACGTGTTTTCTCTCGAGCTGAAGGGCGTCTAGATTCTGATAGCGTGAAATGTTTATCTTGACTGTAAGGGAGGGCACATCTGAAGAGCAGAATCACCTCAACGCATCGTCATCATCCTTCAGAAGTCATCTTCAAAGAGAAATTCTTGCATTATGAGTATGTGGGAGTGAGAGCTTTTTTTTTCTTTGAACAAAGATCTGGTTGGGAAACACACAGATTAAATTTACTGCGTTGATGGTCAAAAGATCCGCTTTTTGAGCGCTGCCAACAACACCTTGCCGAAATGCCAAGAGTCGACAAGTATGAAAACAAAAGCAATGGGTTATTATTTACTCTTCAGACTGAAGAATTATACAGATGCTATTACCATATCTTAAACCGATCTATATGCAATTGAGCTCTGTTGTGATTGGCTAACTTCGTTATATGCAAAATGACACCCTGGGTTGAACAGTGGATAGCTATTTTTAAAAAAATCATTAAATGAATTGATTGATTAAATGATCAATTGATTATCATGAAACCATGTTGTTTCCCCACCCTGTTACTGAAGGGACACCAACAGTACTCATTTTCAACCTCTTGCTAATATAACACACCTAAATCAACTTATTAGAACAATAGAAGAGATTACAAAACCTGAAATGAATGGGTCAGATAAGGGAGACATCCAAAATATGTACTGTTGGTGTGCCTTTAGGAAGAGGTTTGGCAAACACTGGATTACAGAACATCAGTTTAGAGCCATGATGATTAATTTCAGTAAATAGTCACAGATGCTATTAATAATTAAAACTTAAAACTTTTTTCTTTATATTTTTTGGGTGAACTATCCCTTTAAGAATGGATAAAGAGAAGAATCTAAAGGGGAAATATTAAAATATTAATAGTTTTATTAAATGAATTTTGGTATTGATTACCTTAAATAAATGAATGTTCTTCGATAATAATGAATGAAATGAGTTTAGCTTTAGTTTGGTTGGACAATGGAAGCTACAATTATAAAAAGAAAGCATCTCCTGCTGCATACAACACAAGAACAGCACTGTGCAGCAGGAGTCCACTTCGCTTTTAACAAGACAGTTTTCACTTCCTCGATAACAAGACACTGGCAGAGATGGTGTGAAACGGTGTGGCAGATCCTGTAGATAACTTGTCTTGTAAAATGCGCCCACAGAGTGTGACCACAAAATCAACAACAAAAGTAAAAAGGTAAGCAAGTGAAAATTTCCTTACTATAAAATCCCTACTCTTAGTAAAAGCATAATTTTTGACCAGCACTATATACAAGGTATATTGTCCAGCTTTTATTAAGTTACAGTTGTACCCAGTGCTTCCCAAACATAGACTTTAACGGCCGTCCAAAAACGTTTCTATTGAACTATTATTAACATCCTTTTACACTATATTGTATCCGCCCACTATAAACAAACATCCGCGATCGATTAAGCAGTGGAAAATCTACTCTTGTTTACTCATTTCGTTCTGTGTGCGCGAGACCTGTCAACACCCTGACAAACAATATCACGTGCTCTGACTGCAGACACACAGAGACGTGCCTTTTTGGCACTTAAAAAATTCCTCCGGTCGGGTTAAAAAATTTCCCAAAAAGTCCAGGTTTCGGCTTTTGCTTTCTAAAGCTGTCGTTCGTTAATCAAATGTGTTTTTGCATTACCTTTTTACTTAAGCCTACTTTCCCTTGGCTTTGCAGCTGACAGGATGCACACAGTTGCGAAAGAAACATTCAATAATTCATTCTTGAATCTAAACGACTCTGATCTTTCCTATTTATTCAAAAAGAACATAAGGACTGCTCTAAACTGGCTGCAAAATATATGTAGACCATTCGTGATGGTTAAATCAACGCATTTGCCTTATTTAAATAATCTACACATTTTAATTATGTAATTATTATAATTTTTAGAGCTATTTTTATTCCTTTTTCTCTCATTTATTTCTTATTTGCTGTACATTTTATTAACTTGAAGTCAATATATTACATAGGGTATTTTATATACATATCTAAAATGCTTTGACATTCAAGTTTGCTTTGAACTTGAGAGAGAGAAGCAGGTTTTACCCTGTAAGTGGGTGCACATGGCTCCTGAATAGCAAGATAAATAATCGATTTCTTTTTTCATTACAACAGTCTTTTTAAAACTTAAACCCATTGAAAAGGAACACTGTATGACAGTGTCATAATACATACAATTATTGTTAAAAATTTTGTTTTGTTTGTCGCATATAGTTAACCATTTATGTGATGTGGGTAAATGGTGCGTTTCAATCCGGCCACCACCTCAAGAATATTTCAAACCTATGGGAAGCACTGTGTACCTCAATAAACTCCCTACTGTAATGGTTTCAGGGCAAGCACGATGGATCCAATTCAAGCCACTTTTGAATTTTTAATGCGTACATGTACACAATGTTCATCCACAAACTAGGCAGCCTGAGTACTAATGCTACACTAGTCTATCAACACTCATTCTTCGACATTCTTCCTCGTTTTAACTGAAACAGTAAATAGGTTATAAACCGGCAAGCGTACCAGCCACAAACAACAACAGACTGGAAGATTAAAAAAAAACAACAAAAAAAAAACAACAACTCATGCATCTTGACGCATACATGGACACAATCTATTGGCTAGTAATGGTAATACACGTATCCGTAATCTAGTAGAATTATGACGCATATGAAATACAACATAAATGTACCTGCATTTAAAATAACTTGGTAAATACACACACTTATTTTTCATTTTAAATACCATAGAACATGATAACATCTAGCTGGCTAGCCATCTAAGTTAGTGATCGGGGGAGAAGGGCCTTAGTCAGGGAGGTGATCAATAACCCAATGGTCACTCTGTCAGAGCTTCACCGTTCTTCTTTGGAGAGAGGAGAACCTTACAGAAGCACAACCATCTGTGCAGCAATCCACCAATCAGGCCTCTATGGTAGAGTAGCCAGACGGAAGCCACTCCTTAGCCTGGAATTTGCCAAAAGAATCAAAACTCTCTGGTCTGATGAGACTAAAACTGAATTCTTTTAATACTATCCCTATAGTGTAGAATGGTGGTGGCAGCATCATGCTGTGGGGATGTTTTTCAGCAGCCGGAACTGGAATACTAGTCAGGATAGAGGTTAAGATGAATGCAGCAATGTACAGAGACATCCTAAATGAAAACCTGCTTCAGAGTGCTCTTGACCTCAGACTGGGGCGACGGTTCATCTTCCAGCAGGACAATGACCCAAAGCACACCGCCAAAATATCAGAGGAGTGGCTTCACAACAACTCGGTGAATGATCTTGAGTTGCCCAGCCAGAGCCCAGACATAAATCCTATTGAAAATCTCTGGAAAGATCTGAAAATGGCTATACACCATCACTTCTATTCTAACATGATAGAGCTTGAGAGATACTGCAAAGAGGAATGGGCAAAAATTCCCAAAGACAGGTGCTCCAAGCTTGTGGCATCATATTCATAAACAATTGAGGCTGTAATTGCTGCCAAAGGTGCATCAACAAAGTATTGAGCAAAGGCTGTGAATACTTATGCACATGTGATTTTTCAGGTCTTTTTATTTTTAATAAATTTGCAACGATTTAAAAAAAATCATGTTTCACATTGTCATTATGAGGTATTGTGTGTAGAATGTTGAGGAAATAAATGAATTTAATCAATTTTGGAATAAGACTGTACCATAAAACAAAAATGTGGAAAAAGTGAAGCTCTATGAATACTTTCCGGATGCACTGCATGCAAAAAATAATGACAAATACTGGTAAGTCCTACATATATAACAACTATAAAATGATTAAACAATCCCCTTTAAATCACTTCAGACTTCAGCGTCATAATTGGTCCACTAGTCAGTTGGTGGAAGGAGAAGCTGACATTTACATACATTTTTATTTATGCTCAATACTTTTGATCCCATAGGTGTAGCCTTACAACTGAGATGCTTTTGAAACAGGGCACCAGAGTTCAAAACATAACATGTTTTGCATGTCATATCTCTTAAAAAAGGAGTGTTTTTCTTTTTCTTTAAATTCCTCTTTAAAGGTCAGATCAGTTCAGACAGAACGAGAACAGAACAAACTCTGCGAATGTTGACCACAGACAGCTGGTGTGCACCTGAGCCTGAGGCACTCCACACACACTGCAGGGAGGTAGACTAGCACACACACATATCTATACACACACAGACGCATGTCCACATCTAGAGTTTGAAAGAGGACAAAAGCCTGAGCAGAAAAACAGGCAGAGGGAGACAGTGTGTGTACCTGCGTTATTCTCAGATTGGAGCTCTGCCTGCTTGCTTGACTCCATATTGGCTGTGATGGTCACAGACACACACACAAACACACACATATGATGATGAGAGACACAAATGAATGAACGAAATCGCAAACAACACACACACACACAGAAAATTATGAAGTAAAGAAATGATGAAACGTAACAAGAGGAACAAACATCACAGCAAACCCACGCAGCCCTTCTCCACACACCAACAGGAACTTGTATTTAGGAACAATAAGCAATTCACTTGTTAGAGTGGTTATTACATTTTGTTAAAGATAAATGTACAGTTGACAACAATATGTTAACACTCAGACTATGCACTGTTTGATGGCATTTTATTTATGCAAGATTTGATTGAACAGGAATCACAGGACTGATTATTCTACTTATTCTAGCCTATCCTGCTCGTTCAAACTACTTATTGAAAATGAGTTGAAACAACGCAATTCTTAAGTTTTTTTTGGGACAACTTGATTGTTCTATGTTCAATCCACTTAAATTTGTAAAAAACAATTTAACTTAAGCGATTTGTGCTGGGAAAACATGAATGATTTGTGTGGAATCAAGCAGGGCCATCCCGTTTTCCCTCGTGAAGCTAATATGGAGGTAAGGCTGTGCAATATGGACAAAATAATCATATTGCGATTTTTGGAACGAATATTGCGATTGCGCTTTTATCTGCAATTTCGGCAGCTGTTTTTGTTTTTTCAAACAGGCTACATACATTATTGTGTTATAAATATTAATAATTATGTATTCAGTGCACAAGAAGTGCATAACAAAATGTTTCACAATGAAATAACACAGTATTAAGTTTAATAAACAAAACTGTAGTAAAATTGTCTTAAAACAGACAACATAAAATAAATTAAGATTACTTACCTCAACTCTAGTTAAAAAACATACTGTACACAGTATTACTGACTGCTGGATAAACAAAACTGTAATAAATTGTCTTAAAAACAGACAACATGAAAAAATAAATAAAGATGAACTAACGTCAATTCCAGTCAGAACAATAAATACGTAAATCAAAACCACCTATTTGGTTCTCCCGCTCAACTTCGGAGTGAGCTCTGATTGGTTAACATCTTTCTCCCACTAAGCTTAGCTGTAATTGCCCGGTGTGCTGAGTCAGTGCTGATTGGTTAACATATTAAAATCATGCGGCCAAGAATGTGAACAAATATCAAAATAAATTAATAGATAAAATTGCAGCCTTGCGCAATTTAGAAATTGCATTTTTTGCGATTGCGATTAATTGCACAGCCCTATATGGAAGTAACTGAAACTACAATTCATCGAAATTCTGCTAGGCTTGGCTCTTGACATTTCGAATGACTCCAATGTTAAACAGACCCCCTAGTTTTTTTACGATTCGTCAATCACTGAATACAAAATCAACAAAAAGACGCAAATTTTTGTAATCTAACAAATTTCTTAATTATATATAACTATATATAACTAATTAAAAAAAAAATTAAATAATCCCATAAAAGATCCAATTCCAAATCATATAATCAAATTAGATTAGTTTGCAATTAATTGTTTTACATGACAGCGCATCTGATTTATTTGAGTGTTTCTCGAAAAATGACGCCTCACCTGTGCCCTCAAAATCATTATATTACATGGAAGGGGACGGGGGGAAGGGGTGCGATTGTTTTGCAGCCTGTGCAGTAAGCGGAATCAGATGAAGTGCAAGTGATTCACATGTAGAGGCACCGCCTTTGCAATTAGACATCCTGTGGCGCAAATTGGGCATTTTGTGTGTTTGACGCGCTTCAGACTGCAAAAAAGTGTGAGCAAACGGAGCAATGGAACAGACAGAAAAGCAAGCAGCTTACGATGATGGACATTAGTTCAAGGATGACGGCCGCTGGACGTGACTGAACTGAAAGACATAATTTATGCTTTACATGGCTGGCTGGTATTATGATGTTCATGAAATCAATAAATGATTTCGTTGAACTTTCACTTTCACTCTTTTCACATGATGTCAGATGTTGCAGGGAGTGAAATCTAAGCGAGAGAAAAGATAAAATAAGAGTTATACAACCTTCCTTTACCTTTACCCCTACCGTTTTAGATCTGTTTTAGATCTTGTCTTGCCAACAGACCAAAATAAAGAAGCTTTATTTTTATGATTTGTGTCATTGTCAATGTGTCAGATTGCACACCTAACATAATATGCTACCTAACATGGGCCTCATGTTGGTGCAGTGGGTAGCACGATCGCCTCACAGCAAGAAGGTCGCTGGTTCGGGCCTCGGCTGGGTCAGTTTGCATTTCTGTGTGGAGTTTGCATGTTGCATGATGGTGTGATCTCCTTCGGGTGCTCCGGTTTACCCCAAAGTCCAAAGACGTGCAATAGGTGAATTGGGTAAGCTAAACGGGCCCTAGTGTAAGTGTGTGAATGAGTGTGTATGGATGTTTGAACAATACTCAATGTATTATAACAGCGTTTCTCCAAAAGAAAAGCCTGTTTAAGTAAAATGCTAGCACGCAACTGTAGCTCTGTTCGTGCTCCACCTCTTTTTTGGTTTCCTACAGTCAGCGCGATCATGCGAAAACATTATGGCGACAGTTGGACAAGGCCACCTGTAGCTGCAATTGCACTCTTCAGAAACCTATGGGTAGGCCCACACGGAATCTGCGCGTGCAGAATTCCTCAGATTTCCGCTGATTTTTAGCCTATCATTGATTCTATTTATTTACTGGTGTAAATGTGTGTAAATTTATATTTATTCCATTTTCAAATTAATTTAAGTAATAATATTGACAAATATGAAAATATTCATGTGATTTATTTACAATACAGTCATTTAGTAGAGATTTTGTATGAGAGACTTGCTTTGTTTACTAAACAAAGTGGATCTAATTGGATTCGCATTGTAAACATTAAATAAAAGTTCATATATTAAGGTTTTAGTTGTGATACTCCCAAAATCATTCCGCATAAATACGCAGATTTTTAACAAAATACTCCGCAGAAAAAAATGTCCGCAGATTCCGTCTACCTATGGGTGACAGTCTATAAGTGGTCAATTTTACAGTATATAAAATACTCAGGTAAAAGTACACATACTGTACTTAGTAAAGTGGAATTATTGAGGAAAAATTACTCAATTGCAGTAATTTGAGTGTTTGTACACCAGTGCTTAATTATTTTATACTGTAGTTAAGCCTCACACATTTTCTGCTGGTTATTATTTATATTTTGGATGCTAAACATAGTGTATGTTTTGTATTCTACTCCATTTTTAATTAATAATACGTTTTTATACATTTAATATCCCTTCATCATTGAAAAACACATTCTTTGATACATTTACATTAGCTTTTTAATAGAATATACTTGTATAAATATAATGAAAATAGATTTGGCAAAGCAAACTTATAGGAATAAATCCTATATAAAAACTGTATTAAAAAAACTAAAACACTCACACTGCAATTAGCAAACAGATTCTAAACTGCTGTTTTCCCACCACTTTTTAAGTTTTTTTTTTTTTTTAATAAATAAAACTTGCCAAACATTAACACGTTCATCTATAGTAAATGTTGTTCACAATACCATGAGATTCTCATTAAGCTACTACTGTACATCCAACTGTACTGTATAGGAAGTAGGATTCGGGTATACTGCAGAACACGCATTTAAAACTACTTGTCAGTCCTAAAAACAGAGATAGGGATAAAACCTCACCGCAGGTATTACATATTTGAACCATTAGATGAACATTTGGAAAAAAGGAAGTTAAGCCCTGATGTTATGTTCTATTTCAGACAAAAGCAGATGTGATTCCCATCTAATTTCCTGTTCCTGTGTGGAGGAAGTTTCTTTTACTCACAGCTCTCAGGCTGTGCCATTTCCACTGTGACATTACTGTTGTTACCAGCCTCGGTCTGAGGCAGTGCTTGATTGACGGTTATGGTCGGGGGGTCAGACTCGGTGACTTTTACATCCTCTGACCCCTCGCCTTCTGCTGCCTTGAGAGCAGCTGACAAAGGAGGGAAATCTGATTATCAGATCAGATGTATCTGACTATTTTCAACTAGAATTTGCAAATAGAAATACTAACCAAAACATATAAATGTAGAAATCCTAATTCGACAGGACAACAAATCAACAAATAAAAGAAGAATGGGGAAGAGGAACTCACCTGGTGCGATTTCAGGTGGCCGCTTAGGCTTGACTATGAGTTTGGCTCCGCCCCCAAATACAGCAGCCCACATGCGGTTGTTGAGCGGGTGAGCGGCCAGTCTGAAGAGCTCGTTTCCAGAGTGTGTGCCGAGACCGTGAATCAGCAGACTGAGATACACAGCCACCACAGCCTCACACAGCATAACATTCAGACGCACGTAATCATCGCCCTGAGCACATCCCAACAGACTGATCAGAGATGACACACCTGAGAATCAGAACATATACATTGAGGTCAATACTGCCCACACACCGATAAATTCTTTACCTATTTGCAAAAACCTATAAGTCTATGCTTTATTCATCTGACTGTCAAACAATCCCTCAGTCCAGCCGTCAAACCTTTAGTTTACTTACTTTCATCCATCCATCCATCAGTTCTACCCATCGATTCCCTGCTGTTTGTTTATCTGTTATCCATTTTCTGTCAACACACTGAATTTTCCCACCCATCCATCCATAAATCCATCCATTTTGATACGCTTTTATGGCCGTTTCCACTGTCAAAGGGTACCAAAAAAGCAAACCGTACCGTACCGCTTTTTACGTACCTAACACCAAAAGGCGGAGCTAGACGCGCAGCTGAACGCTATTGGTTTACAGAGACATGCAGGGTTCATATACATTTTTACTACTAAAATTTTGTGTAATGTCTACATATACATAGTAAATAATAAGAAAAAACAATGGCGTTCAAATTTATTACAGCATATTAAAGGGACACGCAACAATCTATTTTGTTTAAATTAGTTTTTATAGCGATTTTGATGATGGCCAAGGACAGGAAAAAAGTAAAGACAACTAACCTATATTCAAGTAAGGACTGCAAGATATATTGTTTTAGCATCGATATCGCAATGTGTACATCCGTGATTGTCGCATCGCAGGACATGCAATGTTGAGATTATAGTTTAATATAGAATTTCATAAGAATGGAGTAAAAGTTTACCATCCGCATGCATTTGAAAGAGATAGTTCACCCAAAAATTGCTTAGCATTTTCATTACACCCTTCACTTGTTTCGAACATTTGAGTTCTTTTTTTTTTTTTTAATGAACACAAAAAGAATATAATTTGATAACTCCAATAGTATTGAAACAAGTGTGAGCAAATAGTGAGTACACTTTAATCTTTGAGTGAACTGTGCCTTTAAGGCCTGTGACTGTGTGAACGTTTCAACATTTTAAATTTTAAAACGTCCGGCCACAAGAGATTTTTTTGTACCTTTACTAAAGTTTAAATAATATACAACAAAGTCTATGCAGTGTTGATTCTTCAACATCTGTACCTGAATAGTGAATACCTGAAAACTATAATTCACTTTTATCTTTACTATATTTCATTTATCTATGCTTGTAATGTATTTGTTATATATTATTCGAGATTAACAAAATCTCCCCAATCAATCCAAATAAACCTGTTAAATCATCTAGTGAAATTGTATTTAAATCGCAGAAATACATTCATTCATTCATTCATTAAGTCATTCATTTTATTTTCGGCTTAGTCCCTTTATTAATCCGGGGTCGCCACAGCGGAATGAACCGCCAACTATCTGTTGCATTTATTTATTTATTTCATATAATCGCAGACGTTGCAGTAGGCTATTTTGGTTTGCTTATCATTGATCTGCAGTTATAATCAAATCATGTTCATAGAAAGGTTAGTAATGAACATTTCTACACAAGTAATTATGTGCATATAGCATCTGTTTTGTGAGAAGTGCTTCTCATATGATATGTGAATGACCCGTACAGCTTTACTTTGACATTTCCTTGAGCGACAGTGATGTCATCTGAAACTTACTGTCGTACCATTGGTACCCTTTTGGCAGTGGAAACGCAAGCCTGATAAAGGGGACCCATACAGACCCATACTGTACCGTTCTGTACAACTGTAATGATGAGGATTAGTCATGAAGTAGTGTTGTTCAGTATGCGTAATCGGTGTAGTCCGATCTGATGATTTGTTACCTGGCCACTGTGCAGGGGCAGAGGTGGGAGTTGCATGTTCCTCAATACTCTCAGTGCGAAGTCTACGCCTGTCGCTCAGTAACAGCCCCTGATACACCATCCCAGTGAACTGACTGGCCTCTGACTGACTGCTGAACACACAAACAACAGGAAGAAACGTGTGAGGATTCGACAGTAAGTGTACACGTGCGTAAAAGCTGACAGAATGGTGAACAGGTGCAGTTGATTAGTAGCTGTGTACCTGTAACTGTGGCTGTCACACAGCGATTGGTAGATACAAGCCGACAGAGAAGCAGCAAGAGTGTGTAAAGCATTCACCTGAAACACACATGCACATTAGTAAAAGCACATAAAAGCAATTCATTCATTTTTCTCCGGCTTAGTCCCTTATTAATCAGGGCTCACCACAGCGGAATGAACTGCCAACTATTCTGGCATATGTTTTACACAGTGGATGCCCTTCCAGCCACAACACACAGGCTGTCTACATTAATTCAGGCGCATTTTAAAACGGTGGTTTATTCTGGAAATGCTATCCATCCATTCTAGTATGTTTTTTTTAACTGCTTGCCCACACTGAATCACATACTGCATTACCATAGATAATTAATGAGAGTAATTTAAGGGGTAACTTGTTTATCTTTTCACAACACACACCAGACTGCAAAAACACCATTTTGGAAACGCTCCACATCTTCAAAAAGCTGAGACATTGCAGTATATATATGCATATATGAATGAATAAATAAAAAAAATAAAAAATAAATATATATTTTTTTTAATAAATAAGTTAATTAATTAAAAAAATAAAAAAATAAATATATTAAAAAAATTAATTAATTAATTAATTAAAAATAATAAATAAATAAACTATTTATTAGTAATACATAAATTAATAAATTCATTAAATAATAAATAAATAAATAAATAAATAAATAAATAAATAAATAAATAAATAAATAAATTAAAAATAATAAATAAATTAATTAATTAATTTTAAAAAAATAATAATAATACATAAATAAATAATTACATAAATAAATAAATAAATTTAGAAATTAATTAATTAGTTAATAAGTGGATTAGTGAGGATAAAAGTGAGGATAAAACGTTAAACTACTTCGTGTTTGTGTGACACAAAATAGTATTTTCAGAGGATGACTCATTGAATCAGATGAATCATTGTGGATGAACTATACCATTAAAAGTGCAAATGAAATCAAAACTAATCATGTCATTTTGTTAGCTCACATTGCTAGATTTGTGGTGAACAATGGATCTGTGCATAACATTAAGAAAGAAAAGTGCCCTCGTAATCTAACATTTAAATCTGAAAATGCCCTTCCTGTTTCCTTTTTCAGTTACATTCTCAGATTACGTCTGTCTGATTTATTGGGCGTAGTTAACATACTTAAACTTTTTGTGTTGCCAACAAATGAAAGCAATGGTAAGGTGGAGGTATCTGTTAGGTTGTAATAACTCTTTTAAAACCTCCTTTTTCCAATCTTTCTGAATAAAATGTGTACTTCACTACATCCAATCAGCTAGCTTGTAGAAAAAAAAACAAGCCACACCCACTGTTTTCTCATGTAACATTCTGTTTCTCTAGGAACTGCATCACAATATGAAGAAAAAAAAAAAAACGGTCGCAGCTTCCGGGTTATGTAGATCAGTGGTTCTCAAGCTTTTTTCACCAAGTACCACCTCAGAAAACAATTGTCTGTCCAAGTACCATTAATGACTATAATACTATAATGACCGCTATTGAAGTACAGTAGCGTAGTAGGTCTAATTAAGGTTCAAAAACAAGGCAGATTAATTCTTATTATTATGAATATTTATTATTGTCAGCCACTTTAAACATTTTAAATAGTTTGAACATTAACACTGGACTGTGCGTAAAGGTAAAACAATAAATAAAACGCCAATGTTTAAATTAAAATCTGCTTTTAAAGTGAATTAAAAATGGAACTGCTCTTAAAAAGTAAAAAAGAAAACTAAAAAGTATTATCATGAAGTAGCCTGTTCATCAAGTTCCTTGGATTTCATAAATAGTCTATATGTCATCATATTCATATATAAACTCTTTTTGAAATGTATATTGCACGTATATATGACTGATTTGTCTTTAAAATCTAAACACTAACTTGTATTTTAAATATATGAATTATATTTACATACTTATATTAGAAAATAGATCTGCTTACTGCATGTTAGAGTAGGCTTTGTGTGTCAGAAAAGCAAGTGATTAAACTATACCTGCCAACATTGGGATATAAAAACGCGAGATACAACAAACGTTACCAATAGGGAGAAAATTTGCTTCAAATGATAGAATACATTGGAATACATGAAACATTTTAAATAAAATAAAAGGTTTAGCCTATTAAAATCAATTTACTGATCACATCCGTGTTATTGTACGAGTCAAAGGGTTGAAAGTATTAATTAAAGTTTCATTTTTCATTTCATTTAATTTTTAATGAAAGAGTTTAATAAAGAGTTCAACTTTAAATATTCAGCGATTCCTCCACATACCACTAGAAGGAAGCCTGCATACCACTAGTGGTACACGTACCACAGTTTGAGAACCACTGATGTAGATTTTAAGTTCTAGTCACATTTTGAAGTTTCTGTTGGTGTTTGTTTGTGTGCTTTACCCGGTCGTCCAGTATGTCTGGGTGTGGTGGAGCTTCCATCTGAACGATGGTGAAGAGGATGTCGTGGATGTGGTTTCTGAGGTGCAGGACGGGGTTGGCGATGACTGTTTTGGTGGGAGCGATGCTGGCTGACAGCAGGGGGAGAGTGGTGGGGAGAGGGAGTGGTGACTGAAGCTGCTTCACTGTCATTTCCTTAAGACACACAGCCAAATAATTGTATTAGAACAGACCAAACAAACGTGTGAGAGTATAAATCAATCAGCATGTTAGCCATCATGACAGAACTCACTTGCTGTGATTCCTGCAGAAGGAAGAGTAGCTCCATCCTTACTGATGTCACTCCTCCACCCTTGGCCCCATGCAGACTGCAATAACTGAGGAAGACCCTGAGCAGAGCCTGGTTCTTCCTTAGCCAGGCTTTCCTCCGCTCCGCGTGGAGCTGTTTAGCTTGCAGACGCCGTCGCTCCATCTGGTGTCGCTCATATGCACCAGCTTCACCCCGAATCTGTGAGTCTTCCAGGTCCAGTGATCCATCTCCACCCCATTTTTCCAGCTGACCTACAGCCGTTTTCCCCTCAACCTAAAGTATTAGAATATTCAGAATTGATCAGGGATGGCCAATATATTGAATGTTTAGTTTATATTTAATAAATGGAAATCATTAAGTAATTAATTGATTAACAAACAGCTATTAAATCAGTAGCTGGTATTCTTCTATATGAAGATGGTTTCCTATCTGCTGTTTTCTCACTGCTGTTATTTTAGCTGTGTGCACAACTTGTAACTGAGAACAATAAGCATAGATAAAGGTGGACCTAAGCATCACAGGGTTTTTCCTGTGACCATCTCAAACAGCAAGAGCCACCCTCTTTTCCTACAATATTTTCCTAGGACTTTATTAGAAACACTTCTGTGTTTTTTCTTATAGAAACATTGTGCTTTTCTGAGTGTACTTGACAAACCACCTCTACAGGACACACTTTTCCTATGCATATGCACCAGACATTCTCTTATAACCATTCAGAGTTTGTATATGTATGTTTTGTGTGTGTGTGTCTGTCTGTCTGTCTGTCTGTCTGTCTGTCTGTCTGTCTGTCTACCTACCTACCTACCTACCTACCTACTAGGGCTGTGCAATGAATCGTAATCGCAAAAAAAAAAGATGCATGCCCATGCATGTTTTTTTCTAAATCGCGTAAGGCTGCAATTTTATCTACTAATTTATTTCGATTTTTGTTCACGTTCTTGTGCACATGATTTTAATATGTTAACAGATCAGAGCTGATGCAGCACACTGAGCAATTACAGCTGAACTGAGCAGGAGAAAGATGTTAACCAATCAGAGCTCACTCCACGCATAATGAAGTTGAGCAGCAGAGCCGAATAGGTGGTTTTGGTTTACATTAGTTTTTATTTATTGTTCTGACTGGAATTGAGGTTAGTTCATCTTTATATTATCATGTTGTCTGTTTTAAAGACAATTTATTACAGTTTTGTTTATCAGGCAGTTAGTGCTACTGTGTACAGCATGTTTTTAACTAGGGGTGAGGTTAGTCAATCTTAATTTATTTTACGTTGTCTGTTTTAAAGACAATTTTACTCTAGTTTTATTTATTAAACTTAATAATCTGTTATTTCATTGTGAAACGTTTTTTTTATCACTTATTGTGCACTGAATTCATTTAGAACGCATGTACTGTATGTAGCTTGTTTGAAAAAGCAAAAACAGTTGCCAAAATAAAGTTGTGCAAATAAAATCGCAAATCGCAATATACGTTCAAAAGAAAAAAAATAATAATTCTGTAACACCGTTCCTAAGGTATGTGTAAAATGTTTTATTTACAGTTTTTCTTTTTGTTGTTGTTCTTGTTTAGGACAACAGAATCTCCAGCAGAAAAGATTCCAAAGATGCCGTTTTAAATTGTTAAGAAATCAGTGTTTTTGAAACAAATGAAGAGGGCAGAGGTTACTGATTTATTTAAATTATTTAGCCTGACAAGTTCACAGCTCCAATATAAATATAGTAAATGTTTCTGAAAATAAAATAAAATGTGTTTTTTTACCCTGACATTTAAAAAGAATTGATTTTAGAGCAGTAATCACAATATCGTTAAACCGTAAAACCATGATAGTTTTATCCAAGGTTATCGTACGGCCAGAATCTTATACCAGCCTATGCCTAATACTGCGCTCTAAGTTTACCAGACTATGATGATTTCTGCTGCTGAGAATACTGTAAATGTGAAAAGAGTCCACATTAAGACTGACCCTGAACCTGACTATGTCTTCATCTATAAGAACCTTCATTTTTTTTATATCAAAAATTCCCAACGTGTTCAAAATCTGAGCTATTTTCCTACTTGTAATGAAATGGTGAGCACCAACCTTATAGTTGCAGATGTGGTGCATGGCCTCGATCTCTTTCTCCAGCCAGTTGTAGAGCTGAAATCGCAGTTTTCCACCATCCACCTCATAACCCGTGGCCAGCGTCCTCAGCTCAGTCATGAGGATCTTCAAACAGGCTCTGAACTTGAGCTGTTCAGCGATAACATCCACCTCCGACTCGCTGGCCGAGTCTTCATGCTGCAGTGCAGCTGATTTAGAAGGCTTTTTGTCTTCCTCATCCTCTGGTTTCTTCATGGTCAGTCCAACTTCTTCATCCTCCTCCTCCTCCTCCTCCTCCTTATTATCTCCCCAGTCTAACTGTAGGCTCTCATCCTCCACTTTAACCAACGGTTGACTCCAATCCACCCCGGCGGACGAGTCTGCTCCCCAAGCTTGACTGGGAATCGCAGGAGTTCCCCAGTCGAGATCTGAAGCTTTGCCTCCGTTCTGTTGCGGCTGGACTGCGCTGATGTTTGCCACAGATGAGCCTTTACTCATAGAGGATGCTTTCTTATTGACTTTGGGGATTTTAGATAAAACCTCAAGAGCTAGAAGTGGGCAGCCCACCTTAAAGTGAGCGTTAGCAGTGGTGAAGAAGAGCTTTCTCTCGATCAGGTTTATTTCATCGGCGCTGTTGCGTTCTGTTGTCGGACCGACTGCAGCTAAAGGTGCTTCAGTGTTGGCGAAGTGCCGGCGAATGATCAGGGGGTGTGTGCGCAAGTAGTTATAAAAACTAAACACCACAGGATTGCAGGATTTCACCAGCACATCTGAAAGAAAAAGAAACTTTGTTTTAGAAGAAATGTGGTACAAATTAAAGACACACTACCGGTAAAAATTTTTAGGATCAAAATGATTTATAAAAATATATCAGCAACACTTTGTCATTTCATCTTGACCAACGGACTTAACCCAACTCGTCATAAATCTGTCATAAACATGATTGTCAAAATAGTGTCATTATTAATTACAGGAATTAAAATGTATCAGTCAAAGTGTCAATACTCTATCAAACATATGTTAAACAGTGGCAATTATATTTAATGACATTTTAATGACAAAATCGATTTGCACCACTGTATAAACATATGAATGACTCTGACATGATTATAATGACCTTATGACAGTCATGTTTATTAAAGATTTATGATAAATTATGCTGTTTTAAGTTATTGTCTGGTTATCATAACAAACATTCATTCATTCATTTTCTTTTCGGCTTAATCCCTTTATTAATCTGGGGTCACCACAGCGGAATGAATCACCAACTTATCCAGCATATGTTTTATGCAGCGGATACCCTTCCGGCTGCAACCCATCTCTGGGAAACATCCATACACACATACAGTACGGACAATTTAGCCTATCCAATTCACCTTTAACACAAGTCTTTGGACTTGTGGGAGAAACCGGAGCACCCGGAGGAAACCCACGCGACCACGGGGAGAACATACAAACTCCACACAGAAATGCCAACCATGCCAACCAGTGACCTTCTTGCTGTGAGGCAAACGTGCTGCTCACTACGCCACCGTGGCACCCCATGACAAACCTATCTCAGACAATGTCACCTTTACATTTAAGATGACATAACTGAGCGAATGACACTTAATGACAGTAACCATAAGCATGCATTTCTACTCACCAAGGAAGCATTTATTATTTTTCAAAACTACAGTAAAATTAAGACCGTTTAAAGCAGTTAAATTTTTTTTTTAATCTTATCAGATTAGATTAAATTTGATTAGGTTAGATTCAACTATATTGTCATTATACATGCACAAGTACAAGGCAACGAAATGCAGTTTAGGTCTAACCAGGAGTGCAGTAGCAGCATGTGCAGGATATAGGTATAAGTTATAGCAACTATAGAAAAACTATGGGTAAAATTTACAGACTAATGTACTATGAACATTATATACAGGTTGTATTAACTATGATCAGAGAATGACTATTGAATGTAGATCGAAACAGAATTAATTCCTGTGATTTAAAGCAGCATTTTCAGCATCATTAATCCATTCTTCAGTGTCACGTGATCCTTCAGCAATTGTTCTGATATGATTATCTGAGTTAAAACCTTGTGGCCTTCTTTATTCATTTATTTTATTTTATTTTATTATTTTTTTATTACAGACACAATAAATTGTTTAAGAAAGAAAGTAAAGGAATTTACTGCATAGCAAAAATATTTATTTTTTTATTTATATTTCTTTTCTTTTCAAAGAATCCTAAATAGTAAAATCTATTAGTTTCCACAAAACTACAGTACTTATAAGAATCATTAATAATAACTGATTTATTTTATCTTTGCCATGATGACAGTACATAACATTTGACTAGATATTTCTTAAGATACTAGTATTCAGCTTAAAGTGACATTGGAAAGCTTAACTAGGTTAATTAGACAAGTCATTGCAGGGCTCGACAATAAGGACTGCCCGATGGCCCGGGGCCAGCGTGCGACACGCTCGGGCCAGTATACAGAATTGTTACTGGCCCGTTCGGGCCAGTGCTGCCTTGTCACAAACGTTTGGCTGCGACTGTCTGTCAATTGCGTGCAAAAACAATCTTAGGGTGCTTTCACACACAGATGTTTGTTTCAGAATATGTCTCTTTTCCCCTGTTAGCGCGGGTCGATTGGCGTATGTGAATCCAGCAATCACGCGCGGATCCGCGGCAAATCAATCAGTCCGAGATCGCCTCGCCTGAATGAGGGGGTCTCTGCTCGTATGAGCGGATCGATTGTAGAGAGAAAGCAAAACTATCGAACGAACTACCGACCCAGGCTATATCACAGTGTATTAAGATTGTGTAATAGCCATGTATACGGCTATATGAACAGAGAATTATGAGTAGGATGTCATCTCTACCGGCAAATATGCGTCTCATGTTTTAAACGAAAGTGAAAGCATGCTGAAATATTAGAACGTGCTGTTTATCCGTTAGGAAAATTGACCGAAGTTACCGTCTGATAATTTTTCCACATTTTAATCTTATAGTATGTTGCATTGGGTCAATTGTTCTGTTCATTTCTGCACTGACAGCTGGAAAGAAAGATCAGCATCTGGTTCATGATCTGATGCAGTCACGTTTCATCTGTTATTTCTCTCTCTAATTTAAGCCTATAATGCAGAATTCTAGCCAACGTTTCTTTAATAGATTGATTAATTCAATAGATTTTTACAAAACGTGAAATAAAATATTATATACACAAATGGTCAAAAATTTGGGGTCAGTATGATTGCTAAATATTTTAAAATAAGCTTCTCCTGCTCACCAAGGCTGCATTTATTTCATCATAAATACAGCACACACAGTAAAATGTTATTGCACTGTAAGATAACTGTGTAAAAGTAGTTCATCATTTAACTGAATAATTTATTCCAGTGATTTTAAAGATGACTTTCAGCTTCATTAATCCAGTCATCAGAGTCACAGGATCCGTCAGAAATCACTCTAATATTAATTATTATTGTTGTTATTATTATTATTAATGGTAAGAGTAATAAAAGCAATAATGACTGGAGTAAGAATTTTATTTGAAACTACATACA
>CAIGQQ010037491.1:984111-1001047 GCA_903798035.1 Danio albolineatus | reverse complement strand
CTGCGTAAAACAAATGCCGGATAAGTTGGCGGTTGATTCCGCTGTGGTGACCCCGGATTAATAAAGGGACTAAGCCAAAAAGAAAATGAATGAATGAATATAATATAATATAATATAATATAATATAATATAATATAATATAATATAATATAATATAATATAATATATGCGTTATGGATGTTATGGACGTGACGAAAAAAGTCTGCGAGTTTACAGTCTACAACACACTTTGTAGAAATTCTGTGGATTAAACTGCACAACCCAAAAGAAACAATGCTAATCACATGGATAAAAGCTGGCTCACTATAGAACAAACATGGCTGATTTTATTTTAACTTACATTTTCGCATTTATGAGGGAAAAGCTGCGTTATGGATATGAAATTTTCACCTGTGTGACTTTGGTAAATCAAATATAATTGTCTGAAAACACTGACCAAGACATTTTTGAGTATTTGTACAGCACTGTAAAATAGAAGGATACACAAATAAATTAAAAGTGTTTCGATGTTTTGGTAACAACCTAATTGTTTTCATGGTAGGGTTGACATTTGTATGGAATTGCTCACATATATATATATATATATATATATATATATATATATATATATATATATATATTTCAGTTATGGTTTGGTATATGATATGCTCAGTAAAAATCACTGTCAATTAAAATAAAATAATCAATCAACTATTTAATTAAAAATACAATTCAAATGCATACAATACAGCAAAGATAATACTAAAAGAAACAGTGCTTTTCAGGTTTTTCATGCATTAACTAAAAAATATAACCAAATATAACACTGCAAACTGTATATAATCTTCACTGTATAAATTAAATAAAGGTTACCATTACTGATAGCTCTTCAGTCAAGAGCAGAGTGATTTCATTATCTTTTGTTGTTTGAATGATATTAAAAACACAGACAGCAGGAATAAGGCATGTTTACTTTAAGACGCAGCACAATGAAAAAGTTACAGACAACACAATTTCCCGAATGTTTATTTTCAAGGCATAACCGATTAAATGCTTGTCCAGTCAGACAGGTGGACATAATTAATGGTCATAACTAGATCTGGGCCAAAAAACAATATCATACTGAATCGTAATAAATGTTATGTCAATAATGATAATAAGCTCTGGACATTTCAACTCAATAGTGATCCTAAGAGCAGAAATATTCAGAACAGGAATCTATAATTGTGTTGATATTAGAGATTCACTGAATTCTTGGTTGCCGAAAATTATCAACCGAAAATAGGTCATGCTGCGTCACCCAGTAATGTTTAGCACGCTTGCTTCACTTTGCCGCCAGCAAGGTCCACCTTTTTTCATGGTTGGGATACTCTTTTAAAAGTGGAAGCATCAACAACTTACATCAAAATATATTATATCGTTATCTTCAATATAGAAAATAATTATCACATAATTCATGCATTTTTGACATATTTCCCAGCCCTAGTCATGACTTAACTTGTGCATCGTAACTTTCATTTATATATTAATGCTGCGCAAATTAACGCGTTATTATTACATCAACAAATTAATTAATGTCGACAATTATTTTATCACACGTTATTAAAGCAGGGTTTTTATTTTTATTATCTCCTAATACACATACTGGGAAGCCATACGTGATCTAGTGTGTTTTAGCAACTGACTTGGTGGTGAGGAATAAGTAAAGGCAGAATTAGGAAAATTGATAAATGCCATTGATTTTATCATTGTATACCTACTCAATCTTCATCATTGAAAGCTTTTTTTTTTTTTTTTAATGTGATTTATTAGAGCAGTGGTTCTCAAACTGTGGTACGCGTACCACTAGTGGTACGTGGGCTTCCTTCCAGTGGTACGCGGAAGAATCGCTGAATAATAAAAGAATAAAATGAACACACTTTTAACCCTTTGACGAGTATGGTAACACTGATGTGATCAGACAGCATTGGCTGTTCCCTAAACGACGAGCGTACAATTCCTAACCCTAACCGGTGTGCTTAGAATAGTTAGCTTTCGTGCATCGCGTCATCAGATAAAAAAAAATCAATCTGCTTAGCGCAGAGCCAGAGGAAGAGGTGCGCGGAGCTTGCGGAGCAGATGCGCGCGGAGCAAATGCGCGCGGCGCTTGCGGAGCAGACACTTCAGCAGACCGGTGCTGTTGTGTTGCCATTTAGTTACTGCACTCAGGAATTTCCCCATGCTGCATCATTGGTAAAATAATCATTACAAATGTGTTAAATGAGTGCTCGTAGTTGTGTAAAATAATGCGTGTTTTTAATATATAAAGTTATTTGTTTGGTAAAGCAGCGTGGCTTTCGGTTTAGTTTGTTACCTCAGATTTAAGCTAATTAATTTGGATGTGATTCAAATGGCGCGAGACACAGAACATAGACTCAAGTAACTTTGCCATGCTTAAAGCTTAGAGGTAGAATGTAATTAAAGTTAGTCTCCGTGTGCACAAACGGAGGAACCGCGAACCGTACCCGAGTCTGCTTGAAAACAGTTGTCAGTGCGCGGTTAACGAGAACTTCACTGGTTAAGATGTGATCTTATTAGCACCAAATCACGGAAATACCGCGCGTATGAATTGGTCAAGCACTGCATGCATTTAATCACTCGCTTTTCTGACACATAAATGACGAGCATCAAATCTAATTTCTAATTTTAATAAATATAGAATTCCAAATCATATATTTAAAATACAAGTTAATGTTTTACATTTGAAAGATTTACAAAGATGTCATCTGTACATGCAACTTATGTTTAAAAATGTATAAAAAATTTATATATTTATGTATGACAAACATCCTGTATCATCAGGTCCAAGCAACATTTCCAGGTTTTGATGAATAGATACAATAATACTTCAAAAGCACAGCAGTTTTCTTTTTCTTTTTAAGAACAGTGCCATTTTTAATAAACTTTTAAAAGCAAATTTTAAACTATTTATAATTTTAAAAAGTGGCTGACAATAATACATATTGTTTATAATAGTAATCAGGACTTGACATTTACACCCGTCAACTGCGGGTAAATTTCAGCTGTTGCGGGTTAGACAGACAGTCCCACTAGCCACTTTGGCTGGTTGAAACTTGAAAATAATTTGTATATTGTACTAAGTATTGTACAAAATTTTATATTGTATAAAGCAGGGTTCGACAATGAGGATGGCCCAATATACGTGCAAATGTGAAACGCAACTCCTGCGATCGGTTCTCTTTCAAATGAAATGGACAAAGAGCGATGCTCTTGCAGTGCTGCTTTCAAGAGCTTCAGACGTTTTTAAAAAAACATAACTCTTTGTGATATTATGATTTTTCCCCATCTCCATTTATGTGTAGTTAACTGGTGATCTGGGACCTTTAGCCAGGACAGACTTCTGTGCATAGTTTTAGATACATGACAATATATATACACACACATATATATATATATATATATATATATATTCAGTAATTTTCACGTCAAACTCAAATTTCTGCATATAAAACAAAAACAACAAAACTGTGGCTAGTGAAAATGGCGAGTGGCAAGTAATGTTGGAAATCTAGCTAATTAGGCCTACTATGCTACTGTATGTCAATGCCGGTTATTATGGTGGTACTTGGAGAGACAATTTTTTTCCGAGGTGGTACTTGGTGAAAAAAGTTTGAGAACCACTGTATTAGAGCATGATCGTCTCACAGCAAGAAGGCCGCTGGTTCGAACCTCGACTGGGTCAGTTGGCATTTCTATGTGGAGTTTGCATGTTCTACCCGTGTTCACGTGGGTTTCCTCCACAAGTCCAAAGACGTGGTATAGGTGTATATGGATGTTTCCCAGTGATGGGTTGCAGATGATAGGGCATCTGCTGCATAAAACATATGCTGGATAAGTTGGCAGTTCATTCCACTGTGGCGACCTCAGATTAATAAGAGGACTAAGCCGAAAAGATGATGAATGAATGAATGTTATTTATTATTTATTCTTGAGGGGCTGACATTGTCTAAAAGAAATTCAGTACCCCTGCATAGTAAAACTTTTCTAGTTGCTTTGAAACATTTAACCTCACTGCTGCAGAAAGGACTATTCATGTTGTTTCCTGACAAAATGAAAGGTTTTTGTTTTTACCTTTTCAGAAAAAAAGCATTTCTGAATGCTAAGTTGCTGTAGCTTGCAGGTGCAGTGTTATTATGAAGCCTCTGAAATCTGATCATAACTTTATTTCTATTACAAACTAGGCAAATTTAGCGGTATGTATAGGTTTAAAATTGCTTTTACGTCCAATGTTTTGTTCATAATAATGACTATGTTTATTTTTTGTAGCCTGCGAGACACATTTTGTTACATCGTATGCCCAAACATGTAACATAATAACAATTTTGAATATAGAAATAATCTCGAATTGAAACACTCCTGCATGTAGCTTTCTAGTAGCCCTTAGTCCTTGATTAGATTCTGCAGGATGATGGTTCTTTAGGACAAAACCTTCCCACCCCTGCAGGCACACACATGCAACTTGATTTATCCTACAGTCCCTGAACCCTTCTTCTTGCATCTTGCAGGCATAAGCAGACACAGAACAGTGTGTCAAGGTTTTATATTAAAGAGACTAAATAAAAAAAGATCTGAGCTATAGGTAACATGGATAAAGACTGAAAAGAAAAGAAAAAAAAGAAAAGAAAAAAAAAGAAAAGAAAAAAAGGTCATTATGGTTTTCTCTTTTTGCAATTGTAAGCAAACACAACAAATACATCATACTTATAAGATATGGATGTTATCAGTTATCAAAGTTTTTTTTTTAATTTTTACTTAAAAACTATGCACAGATTTGTCAATGTGGGTGATTTTGTCAGTTAAAGGTGCTGTAGGTATTTGACTCTTCTAAAGCATAAAAATACCATATGTTTGCAAATATTTCAGAAACATGCTAAGTTAACAGACTTTTATTTGAAAAACAATGCTAAAGTCAGATATTCTGCTTTGAAAATGTGTTTTCCGTACCGGAACGCCGTCTTTGTTTTGTTAATTTTAGTCTGCTCAATGCCAGATTAGCCAATTATACCACCGCAGGTTGTGTAGTCCTTAGACATCAATTAATTTGTGCAGGTGTGTTTGATTAGAATTCTGCAGGACAAAACCTGCTCACCCCTGATATAGGCACACAAATGCAAATTGAATACTCATATAGTTCCTGAACCCTTCTTCTTGCACCCTGATTGTAGCACGCACTAAGCTAAGCCCTCCAGAAACTGAGTTTGACACCCCTGCATTAGAACATCCAGAAAACCCAACTCCGCAATACTGAGAGATGTTACTGCTAGGGTAAATCTGCGAATCTTGTTACTAACTCCATTTAGAGACGATGGTGCTCAAAAAAAGCAAACTTACCAGTGTACTTCTTATCCGTAGGTCCTGCTACTTCAGCACTAGTGGTCGCCACAGTATCGGCAAGGGCCACAAGGAACATTTGCTCAAGGCGAGTGAGTCCTGGTAGGCTGGAGTGCATAAGATGTGAAGACAGCACCTGTGCATGTTCGGGGCCAAAGTACGTGGGGCCATACTGTGACAGGTTAATCACACGAGACTTCTTCTCCGGTTTTTCCGTAGCAAAGCTCACAAAATCATCAGTGGTGACGGACTGCACCTGAAAGAGGTCAGCATAGTGATCCTCCGGCTGTTTCTGAATGTCACGATCCACCACTTTACCAGTTTTGGCCACTTCTTCTCCATCCCCTCTTCCCCACTTCGCTTTATAGGATGTTTCCTGGTCTGCAGACAGAAGGGCGTACAGTGGAAGTGGAGGAATGGAGTTGATTTCCGTGTAATCTCGCCCACCATCTCGACCGGCAACTATTGTGTCTTTTGCTGTGCTGCCAGTTACGCTGATGGTTCGGGATAGATGCCTCCTGGCACCACCCTCACCTGCTTCCACGTCCCTCACCACCGCAACTTCTCCAGCAATGCACTTGACCAGATGTGCCAAGATGGCCTTGGCTCGACGTACCCTTCCGAGGTCCATAAGCTCAAGCAGCTGGGTTGGATGGTACTGTGGGAGAGTGGGCGATAATGAATGGGCAGCCTCAAACAAGCCGCCATCTTGAATCACTGCGGGCGGACGGAATGCATCGTCAATTCCCGCACTACCTTCAAAGACACTCTTGGATCGTGTTCTGCCCTCATTTGAAACAGACACAGTGCGTCCTCCAATGCCCTCTGGGGAGGAGATGCTGTTGTCCTCCGAGTCACCCAGTTTCTCGTCCTGCCTCCATTGTGCATAAACCTGCATCTCACAATCCATGCCCACCACCAGGATGCCATCACGCACCCAGGATAAGGACACCGGTAGGGATGGAGTACCATCCACAGAAGAGACAAGGTTCACAGACCTCAGAAGCACCCAACGAGATCGAATTCCCTGTTTTATACTTCCTCCTAGAGGCAGGGTAACTGCCATGCCATCCTTTACTCCAGTCTGTTCGGTCACAACTCCTGAGATACGGCCATACATAAGGATGTTGGATCCAACCCCGACCGTCAGGATGTGTGACCCATCTTCTTTAGACAGCCAGTCCAAGTGCACAAAGTGCTTGATATTGGGGCTGTCTTTGGTTACAAACAGGTCAGACTTGCTATAAACAAACAAGTTGCTATCGACACTAACGCGTGGATCTAGTGTTTTCGCAGGTTTGCTAAAATCATCAAGGTGAATCGTCTGTTCCAGGACCCACTCCGAGCCACCTGTCGACTCGCACTCATAGATTGATACAAGCATTGAGAAGTCCTGAGACAGCCCACCTTCGCTTCCAGGTGATATCTGTTTGAATGATATTGCAAGTCTTCCTGTGTAGGAGCAACTGACTGCAACAGGTCGGCCCGCAACACACACGGAGCTGTCATTGTCGTCTTCTTCTTTCAGGAGGCTCCAGTGCTCCCACCGATATGAATGGGTCTCTTCAGGTTGTGGAGCTGATAAGTCCATGTCCACCCTGCAGTGCCAGAACCTGACACGTCCATCAGAACAGGTGGTCACAATCAGGTATGGAGCCAAACACACTGGGTAGATAGACGAAGAGCTCAAGTGACCTTTAAAAGAGCAGAGAATATTGTATTAGCCACACGATGCTGTAACAACAGAGCACAATACTAACAAGCACAAACTGAATCACACTAACTCTGTGTACTAACTACATGGGACGCAACAATGTTACACATGATAAAAGGTATCTTTTCCATGTTAAAAGAAGTTTGCGTTCGAACCGGTTTCTATTTTTTCCTGAATGGTTTCTGTTGCTGTGACGTAGTGGCTGAGCAACAGCATAAACTACTAGGACAATGATCACTTCAAATGTTGGTTATTTGTTTGTTCAGTGTTAAAAATAATTTGTAAGTTTGAATGCTGTTTTACATGACCTTTATTGCCTAACTGAAACTGGAAGCAGTGGTTTTTCCTCAGATCTTGAATGACTAGCAAATACAGTTTAAAATTGAACTTTAGAACTTTGTCTTGGTATAAACCAACAACATTCAATCACTCAGCATGTACGTTTAATAATGATAAAGAGGTTTAATATGAATAAATTAGATTATAAACCAAGAGTGGCCAAATTTTGTCATGGAGGGCCGGTGTCCTGCAGATTTTAGCTCCAACTTGCCTCAACACACCTGCACGGATGTTTCTAGAAAGCCTAGTAAAAGCTTCATTACCTAGCCCAGTTGTGTCTGATTGGGGTTGGAACTAAACTTTGCAGGATACCAGCCCTCCAGGACCAAGTTTGGGCACTCCTGTTATAAACCTAAACATTCGGTTGGGAGTAGTGTTGGGCGGTGTCAACCAATTTGGCATCGTACGATGTCTAATGTGAAACATCGCGATGGACGATGACATCGTCGTCATAGGTGGCAGTAAATTAATTATTTATAAAATAATTAATTCATAACAAATTAATTACTTGTAGCCTACCGTTTCAACTACCTCCCCCGCATGATCTTTGTTTTTCCCATAATTAAATCACAAATAAGTATAGTTACACACAAATTACCACCTGTCAATCACTTTTTCTGCAGGACTCTGGCATGAGTCATAGACAGAGTGATCTGTGTTGTTATAATGGCGTCGACTAACTTGGGCCAACAGAAACCAACCAACAATATCTGAGGTTTTCGCTAAAATTACTAAGTATAAGTGCGAAAGATTGAAGCAGTGTAGTGACGCTGTGACACATTACCTGATAGATTCAATAGACAGAAGAGTCATTAGATAGAGACAAGATTAATTAAATACCATGTTTAACAACTATAGTGAGACGCGATTCAATGGTACATGGCATAGTCTATTGACCCAACTCTAGTTGACTACACTATTCTGCACTTCTGAATCGGTCTGGTATTTAAATGTTTCTGTCATGCCACGTCTGGTGCAGACAGCCAAATTGCTTGTTGCTGGAATCTTGTCCTATCGCAAGTAGTTAGGACACAGTGTTATAATATACTATTTTATTAGAGCTGGAAGACATGTGAAACTATGCCTATAGTATGAGAGTTATTATTTTGTTGTCCTTAAATATGCTCAAGTCCATGCTCAAGTTTGTTGCTTGTGTATAAATATATGATCATACCAGCGGAGGGTGTGGCTCTGATAAGCTCCACCCCTGGAGGCAGGTCTAATCGCTGACTGTAGACCAGTTTAGAGCTCAGGATGAGTTTGCTCGCAGACTGCAAGTTGGCTGAGGAGGAGGAGCGTGGCAGTGGACTGTGACCAGGAGTGATATCAGGAGATGAGTCAGCATTGTTCTGACTTAAAGGAACCGTCAGCTGGTTCTGGAACACGTAGTCATTTACCGATTCTTCTGTAGGGATCAGCAAAATGTAACAGAAATCAATAATGACACTAATTACCAAAATACATGATATAGTAGATGTACTTCTATAGAGAGGAAGAGATATACTGATAGCAGAGATATAATAATTTACAAACATACCGACATAAATAATACAGAGTAATTTACTGATGCCAAGCAGAGGATGTAAGCAGAAGTCAACAATGACCAGGAACTTTGATCTGCCTAAAACATTTTTTTTGACTGTCATACATATCAGTAGTCAATGACTTTTTGTGAGTAAATTAACATTGCATTAAAGGAGATCTATTATGCAAATATCACTTTTATAAGGACCTTTAAACATCGTTATGTGGCAACAGTGTGTGAATACAGCCAGCTTCTATAAAATATGAATTCACTTTTTTATAATCACATAAACACAAAAGTATTGGCAGAAAAAAATCAATTGACATTCTCCCTTTGAATGCGTCACCAGAGGGGGAAAGCCCCACCCATTAGTGACAATATCTCCCTCAACAGCATAGGAAGTTAGTCATGTTTTTGAATATGCCACTATGCTGACACATTGGCACTTGTAGCTCTACCCGCTTTTAAAGGGTCACGAAACACCAAAGCACATTTTTTAAGCTGTTGACAGTCATATATTTGTCCCACGCTGCTATAAACACTATTAGGACATTTTTATATATTTTTGAGAGTGGATGTCTGTACCTGCAAGTGCATCTTGACGTCTCTGAGTCTGCAGCATTAAGTCATGAGCTAGACTTGGTTCAAACCAATCTGCAAGCTCTACTGTGTATGCGGTGCAACTTCATAAATATGCATGATAGCTTTGAAGATTGTCTGTACCTGTTGCAGTGTTCAGAAGGCAGAGAGACGGCACGCTGTGTTGCCAAAACAAGTGGAAGAAGAAGAATTGTTTGGAGACAGGTCACCAGTGTTGTGTTTATGTGCTGCAACGAAGGTTTTGTTTTCATTTCCCCCCTATGAGAGCGCAGCTGAACTCATGCGACACGCAGCAGAAATGCGTTTGTAAGGACCTTTTTTTTTCACATCTGGTAATGGTGAAGAGACAGTCACCAAAATGGCACAATTAGGATCCAAGCCTAATGCTGAATTCCCACCAAACGCGGCATGTGCAAATAAATCATGCTATTCGCACATATATATAGACTTGTAAACATTTAGTTTGCTCGCTTCATTCAAGTGTCAAATTCACTTCACAGTAGACATGGATTCATGTCATGGTCAGGGCATCTATCTGTCCGGTGACTCTAGCTTCATGGCTAAATGGCTAACATAGATTTTATTCAGAGCTGTGCTTTCAGCGTCGTGTCACACAGGATCCTTTCAGTGATGCACCCAGCTCTGTGAATTTATTTACTCCTCCAGAAACTATACCTAGTTCCATCCATACCTGGAGGATCGAAGCTTACAGCGGTACTTTTGACTGAGCCGAGCCCAGTTTGATGAGCTGTTATGCTGTGTAGGCAGGAGGATTTCCCCTAGGGACACCCAAAAGAGGCGCTACGTGATAAACCACGCCTATACTAGAGCAAACTCCTGATTGATTAACGCAGTGCAAATGTCTGCTTAAGTTCAGATTTTTCCAACTCAATCAAATGCGCAAAACGATCAATTCTCGACACCTTGTTTGCTCAAATCGTGCTGCAGGATGTCTATCTGCATCTTTGCATTGACTTTTCATGTAAATCACTTGTACTTGATGTCTCATCCACGTCTGGTGTGAATGCACAATAAAAGGGGCAGTTTTAAAGAGCTGTAAAATTAGAAATTTTGAAAAATCTTGGGAACCTGCATTGTATGTGTCTTTCTACAGAAGTCAATGATTACAGGTTTAACATTTTTCAAAATATCTTTTTTTGATTTAATCACTTGAGGGTGAGTCCATTTTAACTTTTGCGTGAACTATCCCTTTGAACCTACATGTATAAATAGAAGTTTTATCTTTAATTGAGACATGTATTGTAAAAGAGCTATCACAGAGAGAATGAGGTATAGCACAATGAAAACAATTTGACATGAGCGTGAGAATTGGCTTGGGCCATGAGTGACTGAGCGGAGCGCAGTGGCGCAGAGCTGAATGGCACAACACGCTGCTTCGCTCATATGCTCTGGTGCCCAATGGATAAATGAAGAAATCATTTCCTGGTAAATTATTTCAATCTATGAAAAGGAAATTAGTCATTAGAGGCAGCATCAGCTTTCCATTCATGAGACTCCCTTCACAGTTTCCTCTCAGAAGCTATCTGCTGACAGCTGTGTCATCATTTCACAAATAACCCACTTCATACGCACCCACACACGCCTGCACCGAGCGCAGATGAAGATGCCACATCTGTAACACTGAGTTCCTATTAGCATCCTTCTCGATCACCACCAAATAGAACTTCTCTGAGAACGGTGGTGGCTGGTAATCTAGAACAAAGACAACCTAAATATAAAATGTTCCATAGAAAGTGTGTAGAATGGATATCAAAGGGAAAGAAGAGCTTTTTGTACCTTCTCCAGAGGGAAAACTGTTAATGTTGAAGTCTGGAATGTCTTCATGTGGTTTGTATCCCAAAATAAAATCCTCCTGGAATACGTGGAGCAGCTGTGTGTTCGAGCCACACTGAGCAACACGAAAAACACATTATAATACAGAACACAGTGTTGGGTGCAATTAGTTAAAGTAATGAAATTAATTTCTGCTCAAAATACAAGGGATTACTTTTCATTTCAGGTAATCTACTTACAGTTAATTATACTTCTTTTAAATGCTGTACATATATTCAACAGTTCTCTATAATTCAGAGAAGCAGAGTAATAAATATTTAGTTAAAATAATTGTATTTTTCAACTAAAGAAGAATGTATAATTTATCCAAAAAAAAATGTGTATGCTAATATATAAATTGAATGTTTTCTAAATTTATGTCATTATATGGTATGTTATATAGTGTCATTAATCGGAAATGTTCTGTGTTTTGATACATTGTTCAAAATGTAAGTTTTCTTTTTTAAAAAACAAATAAACAAAACAAAAAGTCATGTTTGACTTGAATTAAAAATAAATAAATAAATAATATTTATTTATTTAGTGGTTTGACTTGTAGAAACTAATTGCATAAAACAACATTTTTAAACAGAAATGGGGAAAAATGCTATTTGACTGTTTTAACTCAAAAAAAAATAATTTCTAGGTAACACTTTACAATAAGGTTCATTAGTTAATGCATTTACTAACATGAACTAATCATGAACAACACTTGTACAACATTTATTAATCATAATTGAACATTTACTAATGCATTATTAACATCCAAGTCCATGCTAGTTAACATTAGTTAATGCACCATGAGTTAACATGTACTAAAAATGAACAACGGCATTTTCAATAACATTAACTAACATGAACAAATACTGAAGTAATGTGTTGTTCATTGTTTGTTCATGTTAGTAAATTCATTATTTAACATTAATAAACCTTATTGTAAAGTGTGACCAATTTCTATTGTCTATGCATTGAGACTTGCGTGTATTTTCTGTACAGTTAAGTAATTAAATTACTTAGTGAGTAACTAAGTTACTTTTCAGACCTTAAATACAACTGCAATGATGAAATTAGTAGTAATCAATTACTTTTTTAAATAAATGATTGAGAAAAACATTTTTAAACGGAAATAGAAAAAAATCCAGACTGACTCAATTAAAAGTAATAATAATAATTTCTATAGTCTATGTTTCGAGACCTGTGTGTGTTTTTTGTACAGTCCAGTAATTATATTACTTAATGAGTAGCCAAGTTACTTTTCAGACTTTAAATATAGCTTTAAAAATAACTTAATTGGTAGCAATTAATTACTTTATTGTAGTAACGGATTAAGTAAAAACATTAAGAAAAAAAAAAACTAAACAAATCCTTGACTCAATTAAAAAAAAAAACATTATTTTTAATTTCTCATGTCTATGAATTGAGACTTGGTTTGAGCCCCAGCTGGGTCAGTTCACATGTCTGTGTAGAGTTTGCATGTTCTTCCCATGCAATTTTACATGGCATTTATTCCCATACACTAAAAAGCAGTAGCAGATCTTAAATATAAAATAAACCATTTTATTTTTGAACTTTCAGCGTCTATATTTAATAATGTTAAAGAGGTTTAATATTTATTAAATAGATTACAAACCTTACCATTTCATGAGTGAGTGCATATTCTGTGCTTCTGAATGGCTGTATTTAAATTTCGATCGTGTTTTGTCTGGTGCAAACAGCCAAATTGCTCATCACTGCGAATCTCATTACGAAGTGTGTTGTTAGGACACGGGGTTACAATGTATACCTGCTCACCTAATGTTTACGTTCGTAATATCTATATCGTTTGCTAATTATTAACCTAATTATTATGTGGAACTGAGTCTCATTTTGGAGTCTGCTACTGTCCACCAGAGGTCGCATTTTGGTCACAGACGTATGCTTTCAGAGCCTTAATGAATGAATAAATGAATGAATGAATGGAATATGCAATTTTTCACCAAGGCAACCCAGGGTGCTAAAATGACACTGGGCAGGTTAAAATTACCAAAACAAAGACAGTGTTCCAGCACGGAAAACACATTTACAAAGCAGAATAACTGATTTCACCACTGTTTTTCAGATAAACATGTTCACATGTTTCTTAAATATCTGCAAACATATTATGGTATTTTTATGCTTTAGTAAAGCACCTTTAAATTACTTAAGTAGCTAAGTTATTTTTTACTCTCTAAATACAACTGCAATTACGTAATTAGAAACCATTAATTTTTAAGTAACTAATTCCACACAATATTTAAAAAAAAACAAACAAACAAAAATGTTCGACTCAATTTAAAAAAAAAAAAAAATCAATTGTCTATGCACTGAGATTTGTGTGTATTTTTTGTACTAAGTCCAGTAATTAAATTGAATAACTAATAATGAATAACTAAGTTTTCAGAGTTTAAATACAATTGCAATGACGTATTTGATAAACTTATTGTACACAACAACATTTTTAAACAGAAATGAGCTCAGATAAACAGATTTAAACCTTACCTGGTTAGTAATGACATCCAGCTCTATGATGCAGCCGGGTCGGGCAGTGGACTGCTGACTCACAATGTTGAACACCTCACCCACCAGTTTCTAAACGCACAACCAACCATTAGATCAACTCAAATGACATTTATTTTCAGTTTATTGGCAAATAAGGACATTACTTTAATCCAATCTAGTCTAAAAGGCTCTTACTGAGGTCTCTGGGTCGGAGAGCTCATCCAGTAGTTTGCGGGCATCCACCACGGCCTGATACAGGCGCAGGTTTTTACCATCAGAAGCCACGAAGCATGCACTTGCAGAGTTACAGTATGTTCCTGACACAAACACAAACCTTTGTATTAAGACCAACATAGTAACAATAACAACATTACATTAGATGTGGTGGCGCCACGGTGGCGCGTGAGTAGCACGTTCGCCTCACAGCAAGAAGGTTGCTGGTTCGATCCCCAGTTGGGGCAGGTCCTGGTTGGGCCAGTTGCCATTTCTGAGTGGAGTTTGCATGTTCTCCCCGTGGTTGCGTGGGTTTCCTCCGGGTGCTCCGGTTTCCCCCACAGTCCAAAGACATGTGGTACAGGTGAATTGGGTAAGCTAAATTGTCCATAGTGTATGTGTGTGAATGAGAATGTATGAATGTGTTTCCCAGAGATGGGTTGTGGCTGGAAGGGCATCCGCTGCGTAAAACAAAATGCCGGATAAGTTGGCGGTTCATTCCGCTGTGGCGACCCCGGATTAATAAAGGGACTAAGCCGAAAAGAAAATGAATGAATGAACATTAGATGTGGTGATGACATTAGGTGAAAGCTGAATTCTCCATCATTCATCCTGGAGGGAGTTACCAGGGGTGGTACTTGTAGCATTCTTGAGTTGATTTAAGTGTGTTGCTAGGCAGTGGTTAAGTGTTCTGTGTACTAACTTGGCAGTTTCTAGGGTGCTCTGGGTGGTATGATGCGCTGTTGCTAGGTTACTAAGATCTGAAATGTTCTGAGTCTTGCTAGCCCATGACATGATTTTGGTGGGTAGGCAACTAGAACACAGCTAGGCATTTACATGGTGTGTTGTATAGATGGTTTCTTGGGTGTTGCTACCGTGCTCAGTGTCCGACCTCTAGAAAATCTGGTCACTCAAATGTTAGAGTGTCACTAAGCAGTTTATAAAGTGTTGTAGGTGGTTGCTAGAGTATTGCTAAGTAGTTTCTATTGTATTTAGTGAGGCTAAAATGGACGTACTTTCTGGGATGTTGGTAGTGGGTTCAGAAAATGGCATTGATAAAGAGTTGCTAGGGCATTTTCAGGCAGTTTCTAGGATGCTGCTATGGTGTTCAGGGTGGTCAAACAGTTTCTTGGGTGTTCTGGGTAGTTGCTTAGTTGTTTAAAAGTTCATAAGGTACTGCAGTGATTTTAGATGTTTTTGTTTTTTTGTTTTGTTTTTTTTATGCCAAGCGATAATAAGATTAGTGTATACCAAGCTTCACTTTATGGCAGTGGTGCCCAAACTCGATCCTGGAGGGCCTGCAGAGGAAAGCTTCAACTTGCATCAATTCACACCTGTCAGGAAGTTTCTAGTATACCTAGTATGAGCTTGATTAGATCGTCCAGGTGTGTCCAACTGGAGTTGGAGCTAAACTTTGCAGAACACCCTGGAGTGAGTTTGGGCACCCTTGCTGTACAGAAACAGTCCACTTTTTTGAAAATAGTCTCATTTTGCAACTCCACTCGAGTTAAATGGTAAGGTTTTTACATTTTTTAATCCATTCAGCTGATCTCTGGGTCTGGCAGGAAACATTTAGCTTAGCTTAGCTTAGATCATTGAATCAGATTAGACCATTAGCATCTCACTCAAAAATAACCAATGAGTTAAAAATGTTCCTATTTACAGGGTTTACACACATTTTTACTACTAAAATTCAATGACTTTTCCATGACTTGTCCAGGACTTTTAAGTCAATTTTCATGACCTAATGTTTCATGTAATGTCTACGTATCCATGTCAAATAATAAGAAAAATGATGCATTTTCCAAGTTATTACAGCATATCATAAAGCATGCAATAACCTATTTAGTTTAAATGAATCTTTATATCTATGTAAAATGTATTTAGTTATGTTCTATGTTCACACAGCACTAATAATGTGAGAGCACGTGTTTGACCATGCACAGAAAAGAAGACAACTTATATTTGAGTATACAGACATTTCTCAAACTAATTTCCATGACTCTTCCAAAACTTTGTGGGTTTTTCAGTTTTCCAAAACTTTTCCAGGCCTGGAAAATGCCATGTCAAAATTTATTGACCATGCCTGTTTTTTCATGACGGTATGAACCCTGTTTTTAAAGCTTGACTTACGTACTTAAAACAACGTAAAATGATAAGTTGCTATTTTCTATGCTATTTTCTGTTTTGGCTAGGATGTTATGCCGTGCCATGGCTGTAGTAGGAACGATGATATCCGCTTGTTAAGTATCACGCGACGCGGCTTCCGGATCCAAACGCTCTATCAGACTGTATGGGGAGACTCATCAAATGGTAATAATAAACGTTTACAAACCGATGTAATACTTTCAAAAATCACGATCGCAATATATATCCATGCCTAATATGCGATAGCCAGAAAGTGATTATTTTTTATAAATTGTAAAAATTTTGGTATTTTGGATGCAGCATGCCCAGAGACTGTTGTGTAAAGCATGATTTTATATATAATAAACTTTAATGTGTAATATGACTAAAAAGTAGTCATAAACGAACATTTTCTCGATTTAATTGAGTAGCGGCTTGGACCCGGAAATAGTATTCTATACGTCACCGATACGTCACGACTTTACAAGCGGATTGCACAGCATGACTGGCACACAATTCCATTGCAGGAGGTTATGATGGAAGTTAGCTAGCCGGGGACTATTATCAGAAGCTGTGTAATATAATTGAGCAAAATTCCTTTAATAATTTTTTAGCGAGATGCTAATGGTCTAATCAGATTCAATGATTTGTGCTAAGCTAAAACTGCTCCTACCAAACCCGGAGAGTGTCAGAAAGGA
>CAIGQQ010037491.1:948301-965801 GCA_903798035.1 Danio albolineatus | reverse complement strand
AATAGAGCATCTACTAACCTACGTATTTTTTTGTCACAAGATGCCGCCAAACAGTCAAAAATGCAAAGCTGACAAATGAAACTGGCTGAATGAAGCATATACTAACCTACATTCATTCATTCACAAAGATGCGTGAAGGACAAGCAGATGCATAACAATGTGGATGTAAGTATACAGATTTGAACGTAGTAACTGACAGTTAAGGTGATTCGAAGTTCCCAGATGAGCCTGTGTTATTTAGCTGAGGTTATCTTAGAATAACATACCTTGGAATGCTGCAACTGACCAATCAGAACTGAGCATTCCAGACAGTCATGTAATATTAAGAGATAATCAATGACCTGCCATGTGTGAAAGGACTTTAAATGGAAGATGTGGAAGAAAATAACCACCCAATAGGAAGCAAAGCAAGTGTGTGTATGAATGTTGTGTGCTATGTTAGTGTGTGTGTGTTTATGTATAGACACGAGTAGTGTGTTCAAGTGTATTTGGAGAGGAGTGAAAGCCTGAACTCTAGAAGTGTAAGAGCTCTTTAATGAACCAATAGTAATTATATTAAAGGAATTGTAAATTCCTTCAATACATCGCAAGTCATTGATTATACAAACGCAACATAATACAAATATATATTTAGCTTTGTCATATTTCACACAAACCTTGGGGGTCCCAGGCTAGATTGTAGGTTATAGCGTTGAGGAAGAACTGACCAGTCTTCTGCCATTGGTAATTCAGTTGCTTTGAAAAAAGGGGGAAAAAGAAGAACAAAACTGTTATAATAAGAAATAAATTAAGACATGAATTTAAATTGAATATCATATTTGTATATTGAAATATAATTACTGTAAAACACAATTTGTTAAAACATATTTAGTTGTATGTTTGGATAATTTACCAAATATAGCAAAATGTCAATAATAATAATAATAATAATAATAATAATCACCTTGTGACGTTTGTTTGGATTGGAAGAAATTGGTTCAAAAATACACACAGTATTTCCATAAGACGCAGCAATCTAAAAAAAAAAAAATAATAATAATAATAACAGCAGAAACATCATTAGAAAAACAAAAAACAGACACATTTTATCTGCTTCATCTTCTGCATTACTCTTTTCCATCCCCAGCTTTTAAATAAATTTGATTTAGCACTCATCTAGGTCGACACAGTGATTAGTGTGAGTTTTAGTGTTTTAGTCTTTTGTCAATCCAGGAACAGATGGCGAAAGTGCAACTCCATTTGGTAAAGCTAGTAACTAACACGGTGTGTTATATAATAACAGTCGGTGTCTGAACACTAGAGACCTTTTTACATTTACTCAAAATACACTCAAAAATATTAAAATATAAAATATTCATTACACATAAATAGGTGTATTGGAAGAATTTGAAAAAGAAGGTTAATTGGCCACTTAGACACAAATGAAAGATGGTCATTTCCATTAGGGTTGGGCGATGTCGACCAATTTGGCATCATACAATGTCTAATGTGAAACATTGCAATGGATGATGGCATCGTCATCGTCGTATGTGGCAGTAAATTCATTATTTATTAATAATGAATTAATTCATAATGAATTAATTGTAGCCCACTGTTTCAACGACCTGACTTGCATGGTCTTTGTTTTACTCATAACCACATCATAAATAAATAAAGAGAAGTTACACACAAATTAACGCAGGTCAATCACTTTATCCCCGGGACTCTGGCATGAATAGACAGAGTGATCTGTGTCGTTATAATGGCGTCGACAAACTTGGTTGGTAAAAATAGGAGCACAACCAACAGGAACGAACCAACAGTATCTGAGGTTTTCACTAAGATAACTAAGTACAAGCGTGAAAGCGAAAGATTGAAGCAGTGTATTGACGTGGTGACACATTACCTGATAGATTCCAAAGACAGAAGAGACGTTAGATAGAGACAAGATTAATTAAATAGCACGTTTAACAACTACAGTGAGACGCGATCCAGCGGTACATCCTTCATAAACTGCCCGACGTGCACTGCTCTCTGGAGTTTTGTGCTCAAAGTACCCGCTGACTGGAGCTCAGCCTCAGACATGCGATTATGCTAGAGCGCATGATAGAGTGTGTGTGTGGTCACGTGATGTGTGTTGTGAGGGCTGTTCAGAAATGCTAGATGAAACGTCAGTGTGAATGTGGATCATTTTTGTTCTAAAATGCCATTTTGAAACTAAGGCATATTAGTGTACACAGGGCCTAAGTGTTTATTTTTCTGAGCGGGTTGCTGCTGCGATGGGGTGGGGCGGAGGATCATGATGCCAAACATCGTGATGTCTTTCGGCCATTGGCGATGGACGATGGCATCGTCTATCGTCCCAATCCTAATATTTCTGCACGCTGTTTGTGCTGCTCTGCAATAACACTTCCGAAACACTAGCTGGCAGTGGGTTTTTATTTTCCTCTGTGTCAAGTTTCTTTGCTGTTTTTTTTTTTTTTAATGCTACCTTAATGTGCAAGTGGCTCAAGCTCACTGATTTTGAGATGGGAACCGGCAGACATGCATCAACTTTAGTAATAAGGTAAACACAAAGCAACAGTTTCCATCTAGAGCTCCTTCACGGGACTCCATACTTTTAAACACTCGCTCCATTGCGCTAGTGCAGCTCTAAGCTCTGGCCACACTGAGCAGCGCAATCAAGCCGACCAATCATAGAGCTTGCACTACGTATCGTTTCGAGAGGTGCGCGTCAGCGACGGCCATGGCAACCACGCGCAGGCTGCATCAGAGCATACAAGTATAAATCAGCCTTAAGTCGTTCAAATATGTGTTGGGTTTAACCCTTGATTGTAAATGCTTGGGAACCTGAGTGTTTTTCAAAGCAATTACATAAGTAGATACTTTGTATATGATAAACTATATATTTTTTTACATTAACTCCTCAACTTTGCAGTTCTACTGTGTTGTTGTGGATATGTGTGTTCAGCACGCTTCTTTTACTCTTCCTCCCAGGGCTCGCAAAAGTTCTAAATTACTGGTATCCCTCGGGCAGGCACTCTTCAGTTTTTGGTAGCCCTAATATAAAAAAAACCAAGAAGATACATTTACTAAATAAAAGAGATATTAATGTTGGTTTAAATAATCAAAATTGTATTATTTACCTTTTTGAAGTTTTTATTTACTTTTTTTTTTTTTTAAATAAATAAAAAATTATGTTAACATTGTTTTAGGTTATTTTTTGCAGCTATAAATATTTTTCGTGACAGTCTAAATGACTAATGTGTATTGATCTTAATATTGAATAATTGCATAAAGATAAATATTTTTAATTTCGCATAGCTTACACAGGCATCGTGATTTGAAACGGCTTCCTTACAAAGCCAAAAAAGACATGTTCTATTAAACTGTACAGTTATGTACAATTCTGAGGTAAGAAATGAATGTGCTATAAATAATTTTAATTTTAAGTTTATTAATATATTTTTTAATTGTCCCTGAATAAATGTCATTTTGTATATACTTTGTTAAAGTCATTATTTGGAGCTGGATGTAAGGTAAAGGAATGAATCAGTATGTTCCGTTTATGCTGCTGCTACAGACAAGTTAATGTGATTAAAAATATGAAACATATGTTTATTACATTTTAAACTTAGCTCAGGCTATTCCTGTATCTGACTCGTATGTCGATGCGATCTCTGAGTGAGTGATGAGCGTTGGTGTGCTTCAGTGCCACGCATTCAGTACAGAACAAGCGATTAAACTGACAGAAACACTATGTTATGTTATTTGGGAGGTAGTTGATAATATTGTGACTTTTCTCCTTTATTATCAACAAGTGGATTTATTGCTGCCGTATCAGCAGCACAGCACAAACATAACTGTCCACTTTGTGAGAGAATGTAAAAGCATTGAAATATATATTTTCCTCCCACTGGTCAGATTTTGGTAGGCAGACTAAAAAAAATCAATAGCCCTGGAGTGTTGGGCTACTGGATTTTGCAAGCCCTGTCCCACTGCATGGTCTGAAGCAGCTTTTACACTGGACACAGAAAACACTGAGCTATGAAACCCATTTATTTCAATGGCTTGCACTGCCTTGCTGCTGTGTGGATCAAAGCACAAGAATCAGAGTGCAACATTGACAAGTCTGTGCATGCTTCACTGTCAAAACAGCTCAACATTTTACTTTGTGGACATTCCCTTATATTTACCACACTCCACACATGCTGGTAAAGCAAAGTCAGCTTAAATAACGTGCCTGTTTTGTACGTAGTATACTTTTTCATGCTGCTTTCAATAGCACTACTGTACTGTCATGGCAACACTGTTGAAATTATGCCTTTAATTATTCGCTGAACTTGTGTTTCTAAAAACCAGTATAACTGAAGTTATTTAATTTTTCATACATTTAATAAAACAATGAATAATTATTACTAGGGCTGTGCGATTTGGAGAAATAACTAATTGCGATTTTAATATGAGACAGATATTGCAATTAGATTTGATTTGCAATTTCATTTTGTAAACATTTTGATTACAAATTTTGTAATCATGATTAATCACGAAAAGCCGTATTTATTAAAGAAAAAAAAAAAAAATATGTATATATATATATATATATATATATGTATAAAAATATATATAAAATTATATATATATTTTTATATAATTAAATATATATATATATATATTTTTTTTTTTTTTTTTTTATTAAAATCGCAATTATTATTTTGTCCATATTGCAAAGCCCTATTGGGCAGAATGAAAGTGTGCTCATTCAACTGGCTAGCAAGACTGTTACAGACAGCAGTCACAAGCTCTGGGTGGGGAAAATAAATAATATATATTTCATATCGCAGCCTCTTGCGATTAGCTACTCGAAATCAAATCACGTTCAAGAACTGATTTCGATTAATCGCACAGCCCTAATTATTACAAAGCATTTTTTGGTTTTATTTTTCAACCAAGCGCATCCAGAATTTGAATTTTGGTCCAGAATTTCTATTACAGTGGCATTCCTACTAGGCAAGCACATACACGTGTATGCATGCACACAAAAGCATGCACACAAACACACACACAGCTACAATATTGGCATTTCTTCACCATTCATTAAAGCCCACAACGCAGTCTAGAAGGGCCAATACGATAATGTTTGAAATTAATATTTCAGTATTTTCAGGAATAAAGAGAGTAGTAATTAAAAATGGCAAAAATCCTGTTGCATTGCTCAAGTTACGAGATAAAAGGTTTTCTGTAAGCCTCAAACAAGTATAGTGTATAGTGTATAAACAATGTAAATGCAAAGAAATGGAGATTTGGTCTTACCCTGCCGAGCTGCTGAGAGCACTCCACACAGCCCACCTGAATGTTTCCATTCTGAGCTCCAGGAATAATCTGAACACACTCAAAATCACTGGCGAGGATCACAATATCACAGCCTGATCCATAAGCCTGTAAAAAAGCAAGAAAAAAACATCACCAAAAGGAAATCTTCTCATTACAATACAACAATCCACTTCTTCAACATGCCAACAAATCTATCAACATTTAATTAACGTCTATCAACATTTCAATTAAATGAATCACTATTCTATCTGTGGATTACTTTGGTGTATGCAATCTGGTGTTTATTGCACAAATCAGCATATTAGAATGACTTCTGCCAGGTGAAAATAAATTGCTGCCATAAACCTAAAATGTATTAAGTTCGATGTTTTGAGCATAACTTAAAGAAATTAAGTTGAAACCCAATTAACCTATTAAATATGCTAAAGTAATATAAAAAAACATGCTGTCATGTCACACTGTCACATGTGACACTTTACATGGACATTAATAATCTGATTTTAAAGCGATTAAGACAATACTCTGATTAAGAATCTACTATGTAAACAGACATCAGATTAAGGTCATACTTGACCTAAACAGAAATTGAATTAAGACGTGGAGTACGCAGATTTTTGTCGCATTTTTGCAGTACAGACATGTAAACACCTTAATCAAACTATTACCATAGTGTAGGTTTTTCTCTACATTTTGCGACAGGATAGTCTATACACACACAGCTGTGTGACAAAAATCTCTGCACCTGAGTCAGTGAAGGATCACACACCACAGCGAAATGCAGAGGGTTTTTTTTTTCCCAATACGGCATGCAAAATCAAATTCCATTACAACAACACTCTTCCAGCAGTTCATACACGCATCCAATATCTCATTTGTGATACGAAATGTTCCTGAATGAAAGTGAAAGTCAAGAAATTAAAAATGAAACGCCTAAAATTACGAGAAATTCTGAAGGAAATGTAGATAGCGCTGTGACGCAATGACGTTATTAAATCGAATGATGTGCTATAACATGTAAAACGGGATCATGAAATGAACATTTAAAAAGCAACTCATGTAAACACCATAATCATATTATTGTCTATTTAGATTAAGGCAAATAATTTGATTACTAATGCCAATATAAACGTAGTCACAGATTTTAATGCAATTAAGACAATACTCTGATTAACGCCCTATTCACACGGGGCATCGGCGTCAGCGTCAACGCTTCCCATTCATTTTGAATGGGTGACGTCAGGCGTTGCCGAACTGCATTCTGGATCCGTCGGCGCCGCTTCAGAGGCGTTGCTCGCTGCAGGAGTTGGGACTTTCTCAGCTTTTCAAGCACCAACGGAAGCGTCAGCCAATCAGATCGCTGTATGCAAAAACACCAGCCCAGACAGTAGGGCTGTGTATTGGCATGGGCCTCACGATACGATACATATCACGATACATGGGTCACGATACAATATATCGCGATATATCGCGATACAATAAATATTGTGATATATTGCAATAGTTTGAATTAGTATGTGTGCCACATTATTTTAAATACTTGTTAAGGTCAGCAGATGAATTAAGATTACAATTCCAATTTATTTTCCATCTATTTCAATTCATTAGAACTGCACAGTGTGATTGAACAGAGAACTCATTGAAATATATTAAGTGCATATTGTTATTAAACACTTAAGTAAACTGTATATGCCACTAAAGTCACATATAAATGAAAGACTATTTTAATTTTATAAATAGTTTAAGTGGCAAAAAAATTAAGTGCATCAATTAACATAAAACTGAAACGCAATGCTCGAATATGCGGTAAACCGTTAGAAACTAAAGTTTCTCTGCAGTGTTACTGCTAGTATGGCTCTCATGCATTGCTCGTGTCTGCGCTTTCTGAGGCTTGTCTAGTGAGTTCGTTCTTACACCCCTATGATTGGTCACGCGCTCAACAGAAAAAGGCTGCGATTGGCTGTAACGCTCTGGCGCTGTTGACCGATGATAAACACTGATAAAAGGCAGTGGCTATCACAGATGATAGACGCAGAGGAGAAAACTCGTGTCTGTATCCAGAAGTATCGCTGTAACCCCCGAGTGGAGAGGTAAAGTTACACCAGCATGTCAGCTGGGCCACAGAGAGAGAGAGAGAGAAAAGGAGTACTTTCATTTTCTCAATGGCAGTGAAATAGGGGCTTCTGCTGTAAGTGTCAGTGAAAGACTGTGCAGCAAACACACACGCTGTCAAATTGTGCCCAGTTTCTGAGTTTTTAAGTAGTTGGAGCGTTGTAAATACTCGCTCTCGCCTCCCTCGCCATAGTAAGCTACGGAGACATAGCGCACATGAGATAAATGACGTCAGTACATAATAACCGGTTATGATCTATTACTGAACCGATACCGAATTGTCCGCGTCTGCAGCTCTAAAAGCTAGAGGGCCTTTATATTTTCCACCATGCACACACTTGTTTACTTCTGATACCGTAGTATTTATAGCGTTTTGTTGATAGCGAGTTAGCGACTTCTACTGGAGCAGAGAGGAGGTCGTGTGGTACAACATGGATCGATACTTGAGGTTAGACTATCGATACACTATCGTAAAATAAATTATCGCGATAGTTAGATGTATCGATATTTTTGCACAGCCCTACCAGACAGTAGCCGATTGTTGATTAATTTCATTGGCTGACGCTGCTATGACGATCGCGTCAGCCCCAACTTCAGACACGCCCTCTGTCAAGCGTTGACGCTGAAGCCTCGTGGGAATGGGGCGTAGGAGTCTACCATATAAATAGCGGTTTTTGATTAATTTAATCCGATTAAGGTTATAATCTAACTAAACAAAAATCTAATTAAGACATGGAGTACATAGATTTTAGTCGCATTATTGAAGTGCAGTACAGACATGTAAACAGCTTAAACAAACTATTACCGCTGTGTAAGATTTTCGCTGCATTTTGCGACAGAATACTCTATACACGACTGTTTGACACTATTCTCTGTACCTATCGAGTCAGCGAAAGACCACAGCCACCTGCATCGCGAGATGCGATGGGTTTTTTCCCCATACGCCATGCAATATCAATTTCCATTAAAACAACACTCTTCCAGCTGTTCATACTCGCATCCAATATCTCTTTTGTCACGGGGGCATGCATGAAATGTTCCTGAATGAAAGTGAGTGACCAACTGCAGTTAAAGTCAACAGATTAATAAATGAAACCCCTGAAATTACATGAAACTCAGAAGGAAACGTGGATCGTGTGGTGACACAATGACATTAACTGAATTGTGCTATAACTGTAATTGTGGCGCAGTGCTGTTCCTGCCAAAAAGAAAATAAATAAATGAATGAATGAATGAATGAATGAATGAATGAACGAATGAATGAATGTATGAATTAATGAATGAATGAATGAATGAATATGTAAAACGGGATCATGAAAGGAACTTTCAAAAAGCAACTCATGTAAACACCTTAATCATATTATTGTCTTATTCACATTAAGGCAAATCATTTCATAACTGATGTCCATGTAAACGTAAACACTGATGACTTCATTGGCTGAAGAATGTCACCACAGGAACATATAAAGGAATAAGTAAACTGAATATTATATTAATTAAAACAGACAGGTCATTTAAAATTGTGATGATACTCATAGTATGTTTGTAACTGAGCAATTCCATGCAAATGTCAACCTTGCCATGAAAAAATTAAGTTGTCATCCTAAATAGCAAAACCCCTCTAATTTTTTGTGTATCCTTGTAATTTACAGTGCTGTACAAATACTCAAAATTGTCTCGGTTAATGTTTTTTAAACAATTATATTGGATTTACCAAAATCTCACAAGTATAAATTTCACATCCGTCACAGCCATAACAGAAAAGTTTCACATCCATAACAAAGCTTTTTCTTGGAAAAATGCAAATTAAAATAAAACCAACTATTTTTGTTCTATAGAGAGCCGACACTTATCCTTCTGATTAACGTTATTTCTTTTGGATTGTGCAGTTTAATTCACAGAATTTCCACAAAGTATGTTGTATACTGTAAATTCGCAGCCTTTTTTTTTCACATCCATAACGCATGTTTATTTTTCTAATTTAAAGTATAAAAACTGTTTTCAGATTGATATTTTTCTGATTCCATAACTCGGTGTATATTTGTTTTGGAAAATGTAAACCGATGTTTCAATATAATGTTATACCTTTAAACATATTCCTTATCTGTGCATTTATGTTTTGAGTTTTTACTGCAAATGTAACATCCATAACGCTGGATTTGCTCAACTGTATTATTAAATTAGTACCGCATACTATCAAACGGTAAACTTCCCAGCATAAAAAACAAAAAAACAGGGAACTCAGTTTTCTCTTCCTTATTTTGTAGTACTATTACTATTATATCACATTAAAGGTGCACTTTCAAACGTTGACATTTCTATATTGATGCTGGTTCAAGTGAAAGTGCTTTCAGACAGCACAAATGTTGCAATGAGCGTCAAAACATAAGTGAGACAGACAGTGTAATGACTCATGAGGGCCGTATTTACAGACCTGGATACAGTACATGTACATGCATAATTATACTGTGTGCCATCTTAACACAAAATGTATTGTTACAATTTACACTGCTGTGGTAAAAATAATAATAATAATTGCAGAGTTAACACTACCATAGACATAAACAGAGCATAAAAATGCACATAAACAACACAGACAGACAGTGATGGGGGGGGGGAGAGAGAGAGAGAGAGAGAGAGAGAGAGAGAGAGAGAGAGAGAGAGAGAGTCAGACAGTTCTACTGTATGTGTCAGAGATGTGCCCATTTGATGATCTAAATATGCTTACTGATCCAGTCTGTTTTTTTGGGTTACCTTTCCTCCTGGCACTGTTCTACTGCACACATTCAGTTCCATACCCTTTCGGTTATAGAAGTTGGAGAAATAATTCATGTGAAATCCATAAAATGTTTAGACTATGTCCTACAAAAGCTTCTGGTTTCTAATTTTATTTTGGAGGCGTCCTACGATAGATGATATTCAATACACAATATTTGACTTTCGTTTTAAAACAAAGTTTGTAAAATGTCATGATTCACATATATACTGGTTTGTTGAGTTTATGATTTAAAACAACACTGCAAAACAGAATAAATAAAAAGGGACAAATAATTCTGTTGTTTCAAGCTTTTATATGGAGTTCTATGGAGTAAAACAGTAGATTACAGTGTGCGTGAGCATAAATACACTTACTGGTTACTATCTTCTGAAAGCTGAGATGCTTATTTTAATTTTCTTAGTCATATCAAGTTAAATGTGCAAAGGAACACACACACACACACACTACTTTCTACACTCATAAAAATTATTACTGCTGCTTGTTCAAACTACCGGTTTAAAATGAGCTGAAACTACACAGTTCTTGTGATTGATTTGGCTAATTTATTTGTTTTATGTTAGTCCACTTGAATTTGTAAACCATTATGTTAACCTAAGTGTTTTGTGTTGTAACAACATGACGGAATTGTGTTGGTCCAACTACTGTACCTGGTTAGGGGATTTGTAGTTCCCAGCATGCTTTGTGTGGGACTGAATTGAGAGAATTAAAATATTGACAATAAACGTAATCTTAGGTGTTTAAAGTTAATAGAAAGACTTCTTAGAGTTTAATCTTCACTTTAGTTTGAAGATTTGAGATTACCACCTTGCAGAAGCACCCATGTTTGGGTGTAGGCATTAGCAACAATGCAGTTTGTTGCTTTGCTCAGTGAGCAATAACTGTCCTAAAATGAGTTCTGAGATCAGTCTCAACCCACTGTAGATGTAACTTAAAAATGCTTAAAAATATGAAATATGCTTAAAAAGGTAGGTTACTTTTTGATAACATCAAATAAAACTAAGAGACTTTGAAATGTATGACGCATAATAAACATACATAATATTATCAGACCTTTGAGTTTAAGTTAAATAAAAATACAAACGTATTTAAACTTTTATTTGATAAAATCATGTTGGACCAACTCAATTGCATTTAATTAATTATATGTAAGGGATAATCAACGTCTTGCTGTGCGTTAAAGGATTTTAATGCATGACGTAGAGGCAAAGGACCACACGACACGCAGCGGAGTGCATTAAAATCCTTTAGCGCACTGCAAGCCGTTGATTATGCCGCTTATTCCATGGTCATTTGCCAAGGCAGGCCTACATTTAAAATAGTTTTTCTCTTTGCTTTTTCAAAAACCGATTATGGGGCTCTTTAAAATAAGATTTGTACCTGAAAATCATTTAATTTGCTGAAACAGAGAGAAAAATCACCCCACAGTAGATGGAAACATCCCCAAGAGCACACAATGGTTAATGTAAGTGTATTTTTGACAGTCAAAACTAAAATTGTTGTTTTAAAAAATCCAAACTAAATAAATACATACAAATCTTTTCGACACAGGCAAAATACTGAGTTGATGTAATGGGCCAGAATTATCAGATGAACAAACCCAACTGTTGGAGTAACAAGTAAAATTCAATTTATTTTTAAAACATTTACCCAGTGTTGAGTTTGTCCATATCTGACCCCACGTTGGGTTATGACAACCCAGCATTTTTCAATTGGACTTAGAATAGGAAGAACAAAAAAACTAAAAGTAATCATACTGATTGATAAGAAACATTAACAACATCGACATGATAAATATTTGATATCTCCCAGCCCTGAAGTAAGACTGGAATTATTGGTATCTTATTTCTTCAGAGAGATGAACGCTTTAGTTCTCAAACACTTTGATTAAAAAGCATCAAGTAATAATCAACTGTTCATAGGCTCAATCTGTAAAATAACCTTTTTATATGATAAAAGAACAAATACACTAATGTTCACATGATAAACTTTTCATGACTGCATAAAATGTTTTTATTACTGTACAGCCTTGGTGAGCAGAATACAAAATACCATGGTGTATAGTGCACAAAATACATTTAAATTCAGTTTTAAACAAAGTCTCATTTGTATTTTACTTTATGACATGCTGTATGTAAATGCACACACACACACATTCACAGGTTGCCACAAGGCATTAGTCAGTCCAGGCTGAAGGCCCAAACGCTGCACCTGTTGTTTCGAGCAGTATGTGTGCGCATGTGTGTGTGTTTGTGTTCCCATCCTCTCTATGACTTATTAATGGGGAAGAGAGCGCAGAGGCACAGAAAGCAAACAAGCTCAAAATGACACTCGTTCCCATTATAGAGTACGACTGGGCAAACGTGCACACCATCAGCAGTGTGAATTAAGATTTCCAATTAGATTCTAATATTAACCAGGTTATTATTATTATTATTATTATTATTATTATTATTATTATTATTATTATTATTATTATTATTATTATTATTATTTTTTATTATTATTATTATTGTTATTCTAAATTGCTGCTATATAAACCAATGTTTTATTTATTAAGGGGGCCTAAACTGAAAATCTAGGTATACCAAACCAAAGTAGAATAATAAAAGATCAGTATATAGAAATGGGCATACTGTGAGCCTCAGACACCACTGTTTCCTCGTTCTAACGTAAATTCCTTGACTGTAAAACCCTGGTAGACAACGGGCCAATCAGAGGACAAAAAACATTGTGACGGCACTCGCAGGCCATGACCTCAGCATTTCCATGTATACCTAATTTAGGTCATTCATCTGGACCTGATGTGCAGCCATGTCATCAAGTGTACACTACTTATATGCGTCTCTGAGATCATTAAAAAGCTGTAGAATCATTCATTTGGATGCCTGAGGCTGCGTTTGACAGGCCAAACATTTTCTAGTGACACAACAGTGATACTTTTCCTCACTTAGCATATATTTCAATTACTAAGTATGTGGGACTTTTATTTTGAAAGCATGAGCCCTACTGTAAATTGTTTACTGTGCGTTACTGGGCAACCGCAGCAGAAGACATGTTTCAAACTGGCCTCAGGACACAAAATGCAAGATTTACAGATTACACATTTATTCATCTCCACTCCGACGAGGCATAAGGTATGTTTAGCTACATCTTTTGTTAATTTATCGTGTTTACTGTGTAATTTGCGGCATACGTTTCAACAAACATATGTAGACTGCTGAATTGTCAAACCACTGAGCTCAACTGTCATCCGTTCATGCAAGGTTGATATTAATTCCTGGCTGTGTTTCCTTTGACTAGAGCTATGAAGTACAATGTGACACATCTCTATCACTCTTTTGTCAAGTTGATTGGGTATATATGAATCCATATTCAGCATATATCTTGCTTTCTGTGTCTGTAAGAGCAGAGAAGCTTATTATTATTCACGACACAAACTATATATGGTCAATCATCGACCTTCTGATTCTATGGGTATTTTACGGAGCAACAAATGATAATATAAAGCCGGTTCTGAAGATTTTTTTGGACTTAGAAGCCATAAACCTACAATGTAGAGATCAGAGAACAATTTCACTCCTTAAACCAATGTAGCATGTGGCATCTTTAAGATATTTCTATTGCATCACAATGAAATCATATCAGTAAAGTACAATGAACACCAGTGAACTAAACTAATTTAATTACTGTATGGCTGTGTGATTTGACCAAAACACTGAATAATTCACTAAATACAAAGAAATGGCTATATTTTTTTCAGTATCGATATTTATAACGGCATTCATTTACTCCTCTTCATATCATGCAAAGAAAACATTCCCCATGACTCACTATTTTTATTATTATTATTATTATTATTATTATATGTCCCACTATAGAAGTAGATGGTCACCGGTTACTGAAACGTGTCGTAGGAGTGCAGTTTCCCCACCCACCGAATTGATTGACAGACGCGTATTAACATGTCTCTGTAGAGATGCTTATAATCTTGTCAACAAGACAGGATGTGCACAAAACAACAGGGATTAAAAGATCTGTTGAGCTTGCTGTTATCATCAATCATCATCAAATGAGATCAAGAAGTTTTTAAAACTGTTTTTAAAACAGTGCATGTTTGTAATGATTAACAGCGATTTTCCCGTCTTTATCACCACAGCCGTATGTCAGTACAGTTATAAAAGAAGACGCTTCAATCCCGGTTTGTGGCCGTTAAATCTGGTTTATCTTGTACATTAACATAACGGATGTCTATACAGCAGTGTATATTAACATGTATCCTGTCACATTTGCTGTGCAAAAACAGTGCCATTTTAAACATACGTGCTGTGTGTGTGTCCGTTGTGTGTGTGCGTTAACTTTGGAACAATATTGTGTGTGACTCATCGTTGCAGAAAGGCTTGAATTAACCCCACATCAAATACATCAAATAATCATTGGGAAAGTACTTATTGTAGTATTTCTCACAAACCTAACTCGGGGTCTACTTTCTTCATGTCTGTCACCGTGCTGTTTATCTGATGCAGTCGAGGTAGAGATTGAGGTGAGTGAGTATTAATGTGTGTTTGTGTAAATGAGCGATTGTGTGTGTAAATGAGTGTGTGTGAATGAGTGATGTGAGTGTGTGAATGATTGTGTGTGTGCGCATGCCAAGAGCATGGGTGTGAGTGAATTAGTGTGTATGTGTATGTGTGTGCATGTGCATGAGTGAGTTTGTGTTTGAGTACATGAGTGAGTCTGTGTGTGAGCGAATGAGTGAATATGAACGTGTGTGTACGTAAGGGTGTGTGGGTTATTGAGTGAGTAAATGAGTATGAATTTGTGTGTGTTTGTGTTAGTGACTGTGGGTGCGCAGCATGCATGAGTGAATGAGTGTGTGTTTGTGAGTGTGTGTGTGTGTGTGTGTGTGTGTGTGTGTGTGTTCAGCACAACAAACTATCATTATTGTCCTTCTGCACTGAGAGACTGAACGCGACTAGAGCAAGACATCATTCATCAATCTGAGAGAACACGATCCTCTGGGAGAAGACAACCTGACTCATCCTGCCTGATTCAGCTCTGCATGCCTGTCAGCATTGATGATCCGCCATGTGTGCAGTGATTGTAATACCCTTCGGGGATCAAGACTAGTCCCACTGAACGCTTTAAGCTCATAAAGGGCTATTCAGCAGCAGTATGGTGAGCGGCTACTGACATACCAGCACTGGTTAAATACTGAAAGACCTTCATTTGTAAAGTATCAGCTTTGCTACACCCAATACTGAACTCAGATAGCTCATCAGTATACAAACAAGAGCAGACAAACTATCACCACCAGCTATACAGCGAGTGGCTTAAATGAATATCCCCAGCTTAAAATATCGAAGCATGCAAAATTCATTACAATACATATACTTCTAAATTATTAGCCCCCCCAAGATATTTTCAACATCCCTAAACATATTTTTAATAACTACTTACTAATAACTGATTTCTTTTATCTTTGCTATGAAGACAAAATATGTTTCTAGATTTTTTTCAAGATACTCGTATTCAGCTTACAGTGACATTTAAAGATGTAACTAGGCTAATTACGTAAACTAGGTAAGTTAGGGTAATTAGGCAAGTCATTGTACACTAACCGGCCACTTTATTAAGTACACCTGTCCAGGGTTTACAGAGAATGGTCTGAAAAAGAGAAAATATCCAGTGAGAGGCAGTTCTGTGAGTACAAATGCCTTGCTGATGCCAAAGGTAAGAGGAGAATGGCCAGACTGATTCGAACAGTGACTCAAATAACCACTTGTTATAACCGAGATATGCATAAGAGCACCTCTGAATGCACAACACGTCCAACCTTGAGGCAGATGGGCTACAGCAGCAGAAGACCACACAGGGTGCCACTCCTGTCAGCTAAGAACAGGAAACTGATGCTATATTTGCACAGGCTCACCAAAATTGAACAATAGAATATCGGTTGAACATTGCCTAGACTGATGAGTCTCGATTTCTGCTGCGACATTCGGATGGTAGGGTCAGAATTTGTCGACAACATGTAATAATGGATTCATCCTGCCTTGTATCAATGGTTTAGGCTGGTGGTGGTGGTGAAATGGTGTGGAGGATATTTTCTTGGTACAGTTTGGGCCTATTAGTACCAACTGAGCATTGTGTCAATGACACCGCCTACCTGAGTATTATTGATGACCATGTCTAGCTCTTAATGACCACAGCATACCCATCTTTTGATGGCTACTTCCAGCAGGATAATGCACAATGTCATAAAGCGTGAATCATCTCAGACTGGTTTCTTGACCATGACAATGAGTTCACTGTACTCAAATGGCCTTCACAGTCACCAGATCTCAATCCAACAGATAGATTGTGGTGGAACGGGAGATTTGATACATAGATGTGCAGCTGACAAATCTGCAGTTACAGCATGATGCTATCATGACAATATGGACCAAAATCTGACGAATATTTCCAGTACCTTGTTTAATTTATGTCATGAAGGATTAAGGCAGTTCTGAAGGCAAAAGGGGGTCCAATCCAGTAATAGTAAGGTGTTCCTAATAAAGTGACTGGTGAGTGTATAACAATCTATAGCCAAAAAATATATGTTACTTAAGAGGGCTAATAATATTGACCTTAAAATGTTTTTTTCTATTTTTTTTATTATTATTATTATTATTAAAATTTATTTTATTCTAGCCGAAATAAAGTAAATGAGACTTTCTGCAGAAGAAAAAAAAATACAGAAAATACTGTGAAAAATTCCTTGCTCCGTTAAACATAATGTGTGAAATATATATATATAAAAAATAAAAAAATTCACAGGAGGTCTAATACTTTTGATTTCAACTGTATATGAGGGGGGAGTACTTTTCTTCTGATTTTGTACCACCAAAAGAAGAAAAAAAAACATTTGGGAAAATTTTGACCTATGCTTCTGTATAACTCTTACTGGAATCAACAAGACAAACTGAAAACAAAAATGAAAGACTGTATCTCATCTTGTACAGACAGGTTTGGTAGGTGCTTTTATCTCATGATCCTATTTTTGAGAACAATGTTTATGCTTTCATAACATTAGCATATTTATATGCACACTTACAGTATACATCAACTGCAGGTACAAAACAAAAAGACTATTGACTAATTTTTATGTCAGATGAGAATCAATAACAAGCAATGCAAGTTAAATGCTTTCAATAAATAAATAAATACAGTGCATGATTGAGTACATCCCATCTTGAAAAACATGAATATATATATATATATATATATATATATAGATATATATATATAAAGAATAATAAT
>CAIGQQ010037491.1:936229-947346 GCA_903798035.1 Danio albolineatus | reverse complement strand
TTATAAAAATATATTATTATTATTATTATTATTATTATTATTATTTATTTATTTATTTATTTATTTATTTATTTATTTATTTATTTATTTATTTATTTTTCTTTCTTTGTAATAAGGCAGAGTGATAAAAAGACTATTACAATATATTTTGGCTGAGACTTTAAACCAGTGAATCGAGACATGATTATGCCTAAATAATAAAAGTCTTATGCTTTTGGATGGCATGAGGGAGAGTAATAAATGATTTTTGAATGCTTTTTAAAGTGTCAGTTCACCCAAAAATGAACATTTGCTCACCATATACTCACTTTTGTATGGTTTCAATGCTTTTCTTTCCTTCGCTGTACGCTAAAGAAGATATTTCAACTATATTTTGAAAGATATTTAAACTCTAACCACTGACACCCCTAATAAGAGAGGCAAATACTACAGAAGTCAATGGTTTACAGGTTTCAGGCTTTCTTAAAAAAAATAAAAAAAACTCTTACATTGTTTTCAATATAAGAAAGCCAGCCAAGCCTGTTTGAAACAAGTAAAGGGTGAGTGAATGAATTTTGACTGAACTATCCCTAACCCGAACTAACCCTTTAATAGACCACAGACAACAATAGCACTGCTTATCTTCATCCCGGAAGATCCCGGAAGCACGACTGCTTGTTATGAGACGTGTCAGCAGTACAGTGATAAACGTGTCCTGGCAAAGCATTCTACACGTTTTATATTTCAAGCATAATCTGAAATGTTACAACGGTTGATGCAATCATATTCCAGTGAGGTTACAACACCCAAATAAAACCCAAAAGGACTCCTGCTGGCTAATGATCCCAGCAGGCCCGCGAGGATGAGGCGTCTGCAGGATTGGAAGAGAGTGTGTCAGCCTTAAGTAAAGTCTGTGTGTGTGACCGTAACATATTCAGACGCCCTGGACTGGGGTGTATTTTTATGCCATGTCTAATGACAGCTAGTATTTCAACATAAACGCACCCTACACAAGCCTCTTTCGTGCACAACAGAAAATGAAATGATCAACAAAAAGAGTTCCTTCTTTGCTGCATCATGTGCAAGCTTGACAATGATGCGGTAAGCAGGAAGCCAAAAGCATTGACACCCAGAGAGTGAGATTGACAGCTTTCACAACCCTAATGCTGAGTCTTCCAAAGCTGCTTTACTCTTCTGCTACGATAATACAATGGATTTAAAACATGCTAATTCGAGAACTTTGCTTAGCCAAAATTGACAGGGTGATTCATCAAATCAAGCTCAATTTATGTCATGTCCAATACTGATGAAATGTTTTAAATAATTTAGTCTCTATTTATTATAAACACTCAAAAAAAGAATGTTTGCTGTTTGTTTAAACGACTTATTTTAAGGTGCTGCATGTAAGTTTTTGACTCTTCTGAAGCATTAAAAAAACATAATATGTTTGCAGATATTTAAGAAACATGCCAAGTGAACATACTTGTTTATCTGAAAAACAATGAAGTCATTGTCTTCCGTGCCAGAGCAGCTGTCTTTTTTTGGTAATTTTAACCTGCCCAATGCCAGTTTAGCCAATTATATTTCAGCACCCTGGGTTGCCTTGGTGAAAAACAGCATATTTCTTTCATTCATTCATTCAGAAAGGCTTTTAAAAGTATGTGTCCGTGACCGAAATGCAAGGTCTGGGTATATGCAGGAATCCTAAAGATAATTTCAATACCCTTTAAGACTTTTTAAAGACATCAGAATATTTTAAGACCTCTTCGCCACTTTAAGCTCTAGTCATTATTAAACCTTTAACTTGATAAACAGTTGTAGTTAAATAAATCAATGACGCACAACCATGCAACAGAACTCAGGTAAGCTCCGAAGACACAAAGCTTGAAAGAATAAATGATGTGACTGTTTTCAGCGACAGGCTTCAGCCACTGTTTTGCCGTCTTTTTCGTTCAATGGTTTCGCTACATAAGGAGAGCATCACATCACCTTCGCGCGTTTGTCGCAAATTACGTGGAATTACCCTGATGGAGGAGCTTGGCCGGAAGCGCCCCGGCCCGAACCAATCGCGTGGATCGAGCACGTTGTTGTTAATACTGGAGGAAAATAAATAATTAATTTTTATTTTGTCAATATGATATATTTATTTTGGAAAAGTGATAGTAAAGGCATTTATTTATATATTTATAAAAGATTTCCATTTCAAATAAAAGTGGTTCTGTTGAACTTTCTAATCATCAAAGAAAGAAAGAAAAAAAGAAAAAGAAAGAAAGAAAGAAAGAAAGAAAGAAAGAAAGAAAGAAAGAAAGAAAGAAAGAAAAAACGTGTGGTTCATATTTTTTAAACAAAAAAAAAGCTTCAATATTACTACCAATCATGATTAATAATCGAGCACCATAATGGTAAGCAAGCACTTTAGATGGATTTTAAAAGAATTGTATGTGACTATAGTAGAGCTGCACAATTCTGGCTAAAAAAAAATATTTTTTTTTGGCTTAAAATCAAGATCATGATTTTCTCAAGATTCTCTAGATAAAGGTTAATATGAGTAGTCTATTATTATTATTATCATTATTATTGTTAATTCTCTAACACATGGTGAAACAACAAAAATAACATTAGGCCTATGTACTGTTGGTTAAAATGCTACATTTTCTTTAGATTTGAAAGGTGCACTGGGTTTTATTTCACAGTAATGTGATTATCAGAATACAACTATTCATAATTCTAAAGTTGAATTATTATGTTTTTTGACATATGCTGGTCATTTGTCATTGACAATATTATTAAACCATTTTTGTTTTTTGTAAAATGAAACATTTGTCATTATTCCCTCTTTCATTACATTCAACATTATATCACCTAAAGTTGTTATACTGACCCAGCAAATATTTATTTTCATGCACAACACTCTTTGTTAACTATGAAAGAAAAAACATCTAAAATGCTTGCCGTAATCATAACTTTACAATGTGATACGATCATTTAAATGATGTGTGCACTGCCGAGAGCACTCATGTCATAACTGCCAAAGGTATGGGACGATAACCGTTTTTAAGGTATACCGCGGTTTGGAAAAGTCCAGGTTTTAAAACCGCCAAAATTTTCTGTAATACCATTCATAAGGTATATGTACAAATTTTTATTTACGTTTCTTTGTTGTTGTTGTTGTTGTTTTAGGACAACAGCATCTCCAACAGAAAAGATATCCAAAGATGCCGTTTTAAATTGTAAAGAAATCTGTGTTTTGAAACTAATGAAAACAGCAGAAGTCAGCGATTAATTTTCATTAATTAGCCTGACATGTTTGCTGCTCCAAAATATATTAAATGTTTCTCAAAACAAAATATAATGTGTTTTTTACCCAGACACATAAAATGTTTATTTTAGAGCAGTAATCACAATATCGTCAAACCGTGAAATCGTGATATTTTTATCCAAGGTTATCACACCGTCAGAATATTAGCTCCAGAACGATCGCTCTGTGTAAAAAACTGAACCTTATTTACAACTTAATTACCTGTTATTCACATCCTTTGCAGGTTCTGTGCACTAAACTCATTATTAATGGCGTGCACACATACACACATTCTCTCGGTTGTAAACAAACAGTGCGTCAGCTCACGTGTGATTTCGTGGCCAAGAATACATCATTACATGAAGACAAAAATGACATTTATGGGTGAATAATACCTTATAACTTCAGTGTGACATCATTTGGAGGTGTCCATGTTGCTGAGAAACGTATGTAAAACAGTGTTAAGACTTGTGCGTCTGCCTTTACACTTCTCTCTTGACCTTGAAAATGTAACTGGCTGAATCGTAGAAAAGCAGATTTAAGATCGTGTGTAGGGTCAAATCAAGATCGCGATCTTTTTTTCAATTAATTGTGCAGCCCTAAACTATAGTGAAAGTGGCCACTTAAAATTCATCTTTGAAATCATAAGAAATTCATTACATTGTAAAATATGTTCTTTTGAATAGCAATACTTTACTATATACTTTACTGTTTACTGTGTTTATAAATTGCAGTTACTGAAAATATCAATCTATGAAGGGGTTGCACAACAGCAGACCTTTGAATCAAAAACCTTGACAAGTTTCACTCTACACCAAGAATTTACAGCACACCCCCCACCCCCAACACATACACAAGCCCAAACACAGCTATTGCGCAAGCTGACAATGACAAACAATTCCAAAGAGAAACTGCTCTACTTAACACTCCAAACTGACCTAATCATGTGAAAGCATGTGTGTGGACGTTCTGATGGAGAAACGCTGTTAAACCACAGATACATTTTCAGATAATACGGCAGGTTTCACTTCTCTTTTCTTATGTTTGGAAAGCCACTGTTATGACAAATCAAAGTGCACCTTTCCCTGAATAGACTGTTTTATCAGCATCTACATTGTTTAACAGCAGATATAGAGGAGAAGGCAGTAATATTCAAGCACTGATGACTGCAGTTATTAATGATGGCTACATTAATTGAAATGGCATGAGGGGAGAGCTGCCAAACAGTTTGCTGAATCACATTTCTGTTTGTTTGTTTGTTTTTTTATATTACTTTAATTTATTTTTTTTTGTTGTACAGCCAGGAAAGAAATTGAATAGAAGGTTTTTGGTAATGCCATCTAATCATTTTCATGTTTACTACAAACGTTCATGCAAACAAGGCATCCTGTTACTTCCATTACTTTGATTTTTTTTTGTCTTGTTTCTAGTCCAAATATCTAAAAATTCTTAAATCAGGAAGCATTCAACAACCTTCAAATCTCTTAAATCGATTTAAGATATGTGGACTAAAAATTAAATAAGAAAAGCATTTTTGCATTGATTGTGTGTTTTTTTCCCCAAAAAATAATTATATTTATTATCATCATTTATTATTATTATTATTTAGCATTTTTAAAATCCTATGGGCTCCATTTCAGTGGCTAAAGTACATTTTAGAAATTAAAAAGCATATATTCAATGTATTTTTTATTATTTAACCCTCAAAATAATCAAGGAATTTACTGAACATATTTGTTAAAAAATGCTATTTAATATTAGTACATATACTGTTTTTAACACTGATGTGGGTTAAATCAAACACTTAAACACTCATTTTAGTAAGGCAAAAGAAAACTGTTCATATATTATTATTATTATCATTATTATTATTATTATTATTATTATTATTATTATTACAGGGTGTTAAAACATTCAAATGTACATCTTTCTTTGTGAATTTCATGTGGGAAAAAATATCAACTTTTACTCAAGTCAGTTTGAAGAAAAATTTAATTAATGCTAAATATGACCTGGCAGTGGTGATAGAGTATTTAATCTAGATTACAGTTGTTGCACACTTAGTGTAAAATCATTTACTCTGTTTAAGTGTATATATTCAACACTTTTTAAAGTGTAACTTATACACTGGGCTGGTAGGACTCGAATACACACCAGAAGAGAGTGTTATTGAACACCTCTGGAGTTATAATGTATGTACACTGGACAATTTGCCCTGCAGATGTTAAAATGTTTAATGAGGTGTGCATTTTTACACTTCAAGTGTAAAATATTTACACTGCAGAGGTGTATATATTTAAAACTTTTGAAAGTGTAACCCAGGCACTTGGCTGGTGGGGCTCATATATACAAACCAGAAAAGTGTTGAATTCAACACCTGCACAGCAAAAAAATCAGTGTACATTTAACTCAATTTGAGTTTAACTTAACACTTCTTGGGTGCACATGACTCCCTCCATTCTGGAGTTAAAATAAACTCACAGAGTTCATTTTAACACAGTAAGAGTTTATTCTTACATCAAACTTGAGTGTCAAAGTGTTAATATATTAAATTCGTACGTTTTATAATTTATTATATCATCACGACTCGTTAAACATACTGATTTATCACTGTTTGTCTGAAAGAACTGGTTTGAGTAAACAATCTGGACTTGACACTGAACAACACCAAAAAAAATCACACTGTGTATTTAACACCGGAATATTTGCTGTGTGTGATGTAAAATGTACCCTGGCAAATTTGCTTCCAAGTTATGGAAGACTCATATGTTTAAGGGTTTTAGAATACAGTTAAAAAGTCTTCCATAACTTGGAAACCCTGTGACAAATATAATAAAACGAGTTTGTACAAAAACAACATTCCTAAATAAATACAATACTGCTACTGCTTTATGTGTGAACATATCATGACAACAATTCATGTCTTATCCACATAAATTGCTTGTGATCAGACTGTGATCAGCTCTAGAGATTAAGGCCCAATCCCAATTCTATTTTTGTACCCCTACCGCTTCCCCTTCCCCCTGGCACTTAAAACAGAGGGTTAAGGGGAAGGGCTTCAAAACTTACCCCTAAGAATTGGGACAGCACTTCAACACCTGCACACGTCATCATATGTCATCGCGATCTCTTGCTTCAAATGAGATCAGACGATCACGACTGCTGTAGTTATTCCAGGTGTGTTTTTTTTTTGGTGTTTATCTTCAGGAAATCACTGAAGGCACATATTATGTTATCATAACAATCTAATGTGGCAATAAGATCATAACTATACCGCGCATTTACTCCGTGGCCATATTTTTCTATGTAAACACACGAAAACAACATTAACATTATAGCAGACACTGTAAAAGCTCATTCGCAGACACTAGACATTACTGACAGGGTATTCGAGTGTCACCGTGTGTCAGAAAGTTGAGGGACTGCTGTACAGGAGTTATGATTATGGATTATAGATCGCGGAATTTAGCGTTTTTTATTTATTTATTTTTTTTGCGTTTTTTTTTTTTAAAGAATGACGGTAAAACACGAATGCGGTTATGAATATATGTTTGTTTGTCGTAAAAATTTGTAATAGTGAAAAAAAATACTAATTTGTGGATCTCCTTATTTCCAGATTCAGCTATCCTGCCGTTTTGGCAGGTGCATTCTGGGAAATTTTCTTACCCCTCCGTTTTAAATGTGGTCCTGAAAAATCTTCGTTCGAAGGGGTGTATAGCCCTTGCCCTTAGACCTACGCCTTCAAGCTAAAGAGAATTGGGTCACCACTACCCCTTGATGTGAACGCACAAAACGAGGGGTAGGGGTAAGAGGAAGGGCTAAGGGGTAGAATTGCAATTGGGCCTAAGTTAATGTCTTCGTGTCCTCATAGAGAGATGGCAGGTACTGTACTGTAAACCAAAAATACAGAAGTAATATACAACACATCTAAATATTCTGGCAGTTAATATTCACATGACTTGATTGGGTGTACAGCAGGGCTCAACAATATATCGCTTGAGCATCAATATCCCAACGTGTGTATCAGCAATAGTCACATTGGAAAATTAGATTATTTATTTATCACTATTTTTAATCATTAATACAATGATGACCATGTAATTTTACATTTGATTGTTCAATTTCTGTACTTGAATACAGTTAGACTATGCAGAAATCCATAAAGCCCTGTTTATTTATTTTTGCTTGTATAATCTATTGTAATTTATGCAGATGGACTGCATAGGAAAAAAAAGACTTGATCATCTCAGTCCATCTTAAATGAATGAAATCTTACTAAATAGAGCAATTCAAATCATCATATACATGACGCAATATATATCAAAGCAAAACAAAATATTGTGATGTACGATTTTTCCAATATTGTGCAGCCCTAATACAAATTAATTCATCTAAAATGTGTCGAATTGTGTTTTATGTTGGATTCTGCAATGTTAATGTGCATATTTTCTGTTGTTGGTCTCTGGAGATGAAGTTAATGCGTTCATATCCTCATAAAGTGGGAGGTCAAATGCTAAACACACCATGAACAAGTGCGCTTGAGCATGTGTGTAGTAAACAAAACAGCTCTATTCGTTCACACACAACATGCAGACTTCACATTTAAATATCCGTTGCCACTTTAACGTTCACACTAGTCCATATTAAAAACTAATTAAGTGCACTGCACTGTACTTTTCATTCATTGTGTTAAAAAAAACGTCTGCCTTATTCACCAAATTATGTTTTATGTTCTAAAACTATAAAATAAATTACAGAGATCTTAAACTATTTCTTGTTGTACTACTTCAAATGAAGATGGAATTAACGTTCATTGTTAGGGCACAGCATACAGTGATTAGGTCAACACACTAGACTCTGGCCTGTCGACTGTACTCTGTGACGTCATTGTGTGCACAGCTGATGGGCTCAACATCCAACCACAATGGCAGTGTGTCATAACCTACTTCGCAACCTACACAACCTCCATGGGCAGCATTTTGGGCATCATAATCTGATGCTGTCTAGGTACTAGCTAGTTAACTAAGGTTGTATGATGTTGTATGATGTTACATCATGCGCCTTGCAGCAGCATCATCATCATCTTGCACGTCATGTCATGCAATCGTGCATATTAGAGTTTGCACAGAGAGACACCGCAAGTGTGTGTGTTCGCGCACTCCTGATCTGCAGGGATACACACAAACGCGCACACACACACAACGCAGAGATAACCTTGAGGATGACAGATGGCACACTCAACCTAAACACGCATCGTGAGGATGATGATGGTGATGGTGGAGATGATGGTGATGATGATGATGCTGCATGCACACGCGTCAAGCTTGAACATCGATCACCCACAAGCGTAAAATAACACTCCGCGCAGGTTTATATTCTCACCCACCGTGAACGGGACGTCGTTGACGCTTCCCACGGAGTAGCAGCAGTCCCCTGGGTTAACGGCCCCCGTCAGCACCTGGTGCAGATGCATTTTTGTTGATCACGCCGATGTTGAATTATTTACAGCAGCGACGCTTCTCCGCCCGCTCGGTTTCTCTCCATCTAGACCGGGAATCCCATCCGCCCGCGTCCGGCCTGGCAGCCGCTCATCCGTCTCTAAACACCCCGTGCGGTTAAACTCACACGGGCTCTGCTCGAATATGTGTCACGGTGTCCCGTTTCCTGAACAGACCGGTTAAATTCGCTCGTGTCACGTCGCTGTCAACATTAACGAGCGGATTATACGTTTCTCCTCCCGCTGCTGCTGCTGCTGAGACTGGAGCGCGCGGCACGATCACCGCAGCGACGCTCGTGCTCCTCGTGCGCGCGACCTCATGACAGCTAGAATGTAGATGTACTACACAAACTAGATGCCAGCTTTTTGTTATACATCAAACGGGGTAATAATAATGATAATAATAATAATAATAATAATAACAACAATAATAATAATTACTTATTATATAACAATTCCGTGTATATTTATATACTGTATGATATATAAAAGTATATAATATATACTGTATTTTAAACAGGTCTTTGATCGTGAATTTATTAACTTTTATTATTTGCAAGCGTATTACAAACACAAAATTAGCTTTCATTTTAGTGTCTTTATAAAACGTATATATTTAAACTCATTATAGTCAAATAACTGAGGACGAAACACAAACACTGGATCCATGAGGCAGTGTGTCGTTCTAGTGTGTCTACATCTAGAACCTTTAAAGCGCTTCCATGTTTTCGTGGCGCGCGCACGAGCGTGACGCGTCTGCTGCACGCGGTCATTGATCGGTGAGAGGCGAGGGTGAGGGAAGAGAAATGCGGGGGTGTTCGGTGCGTCCCGTTCAATAAAGATCACACGGGGATCAGGTGAATATTTAAGACATTCAATTATTGGGTAGAATTTCACACAGTCCTGGAGGAATTAACGCCACATTTACTTTCAGCGCTACAGCTATTCACGCGCAGGGAATCCCAACACCCCTGCACGCGCCGGGTTGGTGTGGTCCGAAAACATATTACATGACATTCATAATATTACATGACGTTTATAATGTTAGACGGCAGGTACACCATTGACAGTCCATACATTTAAAACAGTCTAATAGTAAACTGCATTCCCAAATTATAGAATGGCGTATATTTCGCTGTCTATCTCCATATCATTCATACTAGGCTTCGTGACATTCATAATAATGCATGCCATTCATAACATTATATGACATAGTAATAAGCTATTACATATGGCACAATAATAAAAAGTAGCTGACGTTCTCTATAAATAAGTTTTGACAGTCGTGGTTTGATGGATCTTAACAATATGTGATATTTAAAATACATGATATTTACATTTATTAATTTAGTAGGTGCTTTTATCCAAAATCACAAATGGGGGACAGACAACAACAAACTATCCTATACAACAATCCTTTATAAAGATGCAAATAATCAAGAGAAGTGTTATTAATAATCATTTAAGCAGCTCATAATATATGTTTCATCTGTTAATTAAAAAAAAAAAAAAAACAAGCCATGATACACAGAATACTATGGAAGCATACTTAGTAATGGTAGTAGTAGTAGGCTAATAGTAATAACAGTAGCCTACATGTAATGCCATATTGTTTGACATTCAAAACAATATAATATAATATAATATAATATAATATAATATAATATAATATAATATAATATAATATAATATTGATGTTATCTTCAAAAAAATTGCATACTCACATTGTGACATTGTGATGTAGCGATCATAATATAATAACAGCAAGAAGGTCGCTGGTTCGAGCCTCGGCTGGGCCAGTTGGCATTTCTGTGTGGAGTTTGCATGTTCTCCCTGTGGTTGGTGGGCTTCCTCCGGGTGCTCCGGCTTCCCCCACAAGTCCAAAGACATGCAGTACAGGTGAATTGGGTAGGCTAAAATTGTCAATAGTGTATGTTTGTGAATGAGTGTGTATGGATGTTTCCCAGAGATGGGTTGATGCTGGAATGGCATCCGTTGCGTAAAACATTTGCTGGATAAGTTGGCGGTTGATTCCACTGTGGCGACCCCGGATTAATAAAGGGACTAAGCCGAAACGAAAATGAATAATATAATATAATATAATATAATATAATATAATATAATATAATATAATATAATATAATATAATATAATATAATATAGGGCGCCACGGTGGCCTAGTGGGTAGCACGTTCGCCTCACAGCAAGAAGGTCGCTGGATCGATCCCCGGCTGGGCCTGTTGGCATTTCTGTGTGGAGTTTGCATGTTCTCCCCGTGGTTGCGTGGGTTTCCTCCGGGTGCTCTGGTTTCCCCCACAGTCCAAAGACATGCGGTACAGGTGA